>PTEX01000235.1:109146-190222 GCA_003342815.1 Eudromia elegans | reverse complement strand
GGGCCCTTCTCCGCGGGCCGGGCTGCAGCGGTTCCCAGGGCAGCGGCGCAGCCGGGCGCGGGTGCAGCGCACGGGCTGCCCTCGCCACCCGCTGCGCCCGGCGCCGAGCGGGGCGGAGCGCGGGGAGGACAGGCCCGAGCAGCGTCGCGTGGGCGGCTGCAGGTGTTTGGTCCCCCTGTCCCCCCAGCATCGCTGTCACCAGACGGGTCGCACTCCTGCCCAGCGAACTCAGCGAGGCTGGTGTGCCTGGGGGTGGCGGCCGCCCGAGCCTCAGAGCGGCGCTGGGTCTGGGTTTGCAGAGCTGTAGGAAAACAGGGGTCAGGAGAAGCTCCCGAGAGCGTTTGGGAAGCACCTCCTCCTCAGCAGCCTGTGCAGGTCACCGAGGGTGCCGGGGGCAGGCGGGCACGGGGGAGCGAGAGCAGCTGCCCCAGAGGGACGCACAGCAGCAGCACCTGGCAGGGAGGCCCTCACGGGCCCTCGCGCTCAGCGGGGTGCCCGCTGTCGCCGAGGTAGCTCGTGCTCCGCGGCCGCTGACGTGTCGCGTAGGTGCGCGCTGCCCGAGACCCAGCGCTCGAGCTCCTCCGGTTCCCAGCTGCTGAAGCACTCGTTGGTGGCCGAGCTCCTGTAGCACCTCGGTTTGCTCCGAGCTCCTGTTCACAGGCAGGAGCAACGCGACGAGGCGCTGATGCCGCCAGGTCCATGCGACAAAGCTGGCTGTTCGTCACGCCTGGGCGGCCGAAAGTAGATTAATGACGAGGGATAGTTAAGAACGTCTTGGGGGTACCTGAAATGTAGCTGGAAAAACATCTACCCCATTTAAACACTGCAGATATCCATGCTTGCTTCAGGGCAAGTGGATGGGTCTGATAGCTCCTGTTCAGTAGTTTCTGGCACTGGTACTGTATGTATTTTGAGGAACAGTAAGCCTATTTTAGGTCAAAAACTATTTGGCATTAATAACTCACAAGATAATAAAAATGTAATGGAAGCCTCATAGTTCTTCCTTTCATGCATTTCTGTTTTGTTGTTACTGTTGTTTGGTTTCCTGGCTACACTGCAGAGGTCATTACTTTAAAGGAAAAGATAAGAAATAAACGGAAACAAAAGGCGGGTTAACACTGAGGGTTATTTCACTGGTCCTGAGCCAGGGTGCTGTGCAGGCGGTCGTTTATCCAAGTTCACATGTTACAGGGGAAGGGAAACCGGACTGGCTTTCCGAAAGCCCCTTCGCTGCTTTACTGCCTGCCTGGGAGTCTATTTGATTGGTCTGGTTCCTGTTCGTTCTCTGCCCTTTCCACCCAGGAATTATCTCTGTACTGTCTCCTTCAGTTGTCTGTGAGGTGACCTGTGTTTTTCATCAGATAGGCACTCGGCTACCGCTAATATATTAATAGACTTACCACATGAGGAAGATAAGAAATACAGGGAAGCCTCATCCTTTCCTTAAAAAACAGAGCCCCTACCAGCTTGGCACATGTGCTCCTAAAGAGAATGTGTCACCAGACTAAACTCTTCAGTTTGTTAGAGCCTCAACTTTGAAAAATGCCCTTCACTTAAATTCCAGCCATGAGAACGTGACATTTGTCTGCTGGCCGCCGGTGGTCACCAGTTTGAACAAAATCTGAAGAAGAAGCTACAAGGGAGCAGGGGCTTGTTAGCTTTTAGATGATTATCTCTGCAAGATGACAAGGAAAAAAGCTCAGATGAGACATATGGGGAAACAGCTTAAGAGCTGATCGCTCCGAACAAATCTGTGTGCTATACACAATGCTGCTGCCCTTCGCCCCGATGCGAGAACACCGTCGGATAAAGCCGGGAGATGCTTCAGTTCCAGTTCTCTTTGAGGAAAGAGCATCCTCTCGCAAGTCAAAGGTGAAGCCTCAAGTACTGGTCAGGTCTGTCAGGTCTCAGCAATTTCTTCAAAGCAAATATACCCCTAGCCTGGAGACCATCTTGTCCAAGTCTAACGGCTTTCCTTGGGGATGGGCAGACCTCTAAAGGTTTGGATATTTAATTGGGATTTCTCTGTTGCAGCTTGCGTTGCCTCTCATCACTGTTCACCTCGATGAAAACTGCAGCTTGTGCAGCTTGTGTTCCTTCCCGTTAGGTTGGAGACAGCAGACAACTCTCCCTGTTAACTCTGTCTTTTTAAGACTGAACAAACTCGTTTCTCTCAGCCTCTCCATCTTGGTGGCCCACTGCTGGATGTGCTCCCAGTATGTCCGGGTCTGGATTGGGAAGCCCCAAATGGGTCACGGGTGCTGCACAGGGTCCCTTGACCTGCTGGATGCACTTTTGCTCATGCAGCCCAGGATACAGTTATTCTTCATCACTGCAAGGGTGCTCTCCTAGCTCGTGTTCAGCTTGGTGAATACCAGAACTTCATGAGATTCCTGCCAGCCTGTTAGGTCCCTGTGACTGCAGCCCTGCCCTCCGTCATACAACCGCCCCCTCCCAAAACAGGGCAAAGGAGACAAACGGCCACAGCCAGCAAAGCTCATGAGCTCCTTGTAGGAGCTATCCACATTTTTGCATTTCTAGTCACTTTTTAAATGACTGTAACAAAATTTAATGTCAAAAAAAGCTTGCAGGACAAAATGCCCACCTGGTTCTGAGGACTCTGGGAGCGTGTATCGCTGGCTGTGGTCTTTGAGTACATGGAGTACTTGAGCAGAACCTGTATGACATGAAGTAACTGAAAGTAAGTATATCCAATGAATATGCATTGAGTCAATATGTTTATGCATTTTCTGCTCTTAGAAAATAATCCTCATGCAGGCTTTTTTTCTTTTACAGAACTTAGTCACATATTCCAGTATGTACCATAGTACCAGACTTTATAACAGCTTTGGGACATATTCGTGACTCTTACAATTAAAAAGAAAGGATTACAGTGTTTATTTCAGCAGTGTGAATGTTACTTACTTGTATACAACACTGCCTGCTTTCTTGTACATTTTTATACCTTATTTCATTTGCTCGACATTCTGTTCACTGCACCCTTCAAGCTCTGAGTAAAATCATCAGGAAACCTCACAAACACTTCAGCGAGAGCAGGATTAGGTCTGGTGTGAGGCGAATGCAGTGTTCTGTACAGAATACAAAGTTCCCTGTCGTTTTCATTATTGCACCTGTACAAAATGTCCATCAGTGTCAAGTCCACAAGGAATTAATGCTGAGGGTTTGTCAGAAGTGTCTGACGTTATGGTGTTGAGACTCCACCTGCAGAGAGAAAATAATAAAAAAGTTTAAAAGAAGAATTTGAGGATTTTCTTTCCCAGACCACGAAACGAAAGGCACTTAGAGCCTTGTATCCATACATGACTGTTCCTGGAGGGAGCTCCATGTCATGTGGATATCAATGGCACTTTTCTTACTTTCTCAGCAGTTCTGTGTAACCTTCCATAAGCACAAGGAAGCCTTTTTCTTAACTCCTGAGAAAGGCCCTCTGGAAGGACGGTGCCTGAGGCATCCTGGTAAGGTGGAAGGAAAAACGCTGCTTGTGAAGGAGTTGGTTCTGCTTCCTGCAATACCAGCTCTCCCGTCCATGCCTTGAGCAGCCCCAACTTTGCCACGCTTGTCAGGTCTGACAAGACCAAAGAGCAGCAAGTAACTTTAAAGAGAAATGGCGACTGGCAGTACTTGGAGGGATGTATGTCCTCTTCAGTACCTGACCCCTCCTGTGCCAGTACTAATTTCCCACACTGTTTTTCTTTCAAGAGACTTCCTGCACTGAAGATTAGGAAGAGCTTCTCTGGCAGGGCACATGTTGTTCTGCTCCATCAGGCCAGGGCTCCCTCCAACACCTGCAGGCTGAGAGAGGCCAAGTCCACAAAACAGCTTCAGGACCCCAACTCCCTTCTCTTACCCTCAAGGACAACATTTGGGATGAGCTCTTCCTGTTCAGTGTCTGCCTAACCATGCAGTGACCACAACCCTTCATCTGTGACGCTTCACCCGGCTCCAGCAGCTCTGGGTGGACAGACCTTTCGTGGCACAATGTATTCTCCTTAAACAAAATACAGCTTGAGCCCAAGCGTTTCCTTCCCTTGGCGAATCACTTGCTTTTACTGTTGCAGACCCTTCTTTCTGCCTGTCCCCAGGATATGTAGGAGGCCACACAAAGGAGAGTGATGGAGCCCTACTGCTATGTGAAAATACCCTGTGCAGCTGAATGGGAAAACTGTGTGTGTCAGAAAAGTGGCTTGGTGACCCTTCTCACAAAGGAGAACTACTACATACAGAATTTGGAGTTGTTTGAAAGCACCTCTGGTAGATACCCAGGCAGGAAAAAGGCTCCAGAGAGGAATCTTAATTGATAGGCAGTCACAGTAAAAGATATTGTCACAAAATCTTATAACCACTTGCAATCAGTGTAGATATAAATAGCCACTTTAGCCCAAACTGCCCATAAACCTCCAAGAATTTGCCAGAAACTATGCAATGACTCTTTACCATAAGCATCTGCAAGTATCTTGAAAATAAACATTTAATTTCACGATAAACATCATCATCACAATTTTGCTTCTATGGCCTCTTTATACATTCCATTATCTGCTCCTTTTTAATGCCTCTATCTAAATCTGCTAATAATGGGATGGAATAGGGATTAGCTTGTTTGTGTGTTCCTGTTAGCGGCTTCTCGGAGGGGAGGTGGAGCTAAATGATTATATCCTCTTTCCAGCATCCTTGCCCTGGCTCCTGCAAAAAGCACATCTTGCCCTGACCATTAAAATGTCAGCTGTAGTGGCACTTTTGTTGGCAAGCTCAGCAAAAGAAATGAATGTCATCAATGCATGGGCAACCTGGAAATGAGCAGGTAAACAGACATATGTAGGTCCTGGGAATTTGGGACACTACTGAAAGCTTGTTTAAGCAATTTAGGCATGCATTTTAACTGTGTCAACATTTCAGATTGAGTAGGAACATGTTAGCAAATATAATATGGTCTTGCCTCATACAGAAGCCAACAATGGGTTAAATACGTGCAATAAACACACCAGGAAGCATTTTGGAAGCATATCAAGGTCATAGGGCGTTTTGGGATGACTTGCTAGATGCCTTCCTTGGGGACAGAGCCTAATGGGGTGTGTCAGGAATAACCTGGAGGGCTAAAGGATCAGAAGCAGATGGTGAACACTGAGAGGAGCGAGCTCCTTCCTGTCCAGCTTGTGGGCTCCTCTGGATGAGCTTTCCTCCAGCTTAGAGTTTAGGAATCAGATTTGGACTGAATGTGGGCAGGGGTCTTGTGCATAACATAGTCACACCTTAACCACTATGATCTTTCTCAGGAAAGGTTACCAGGGACAGAAGTGGCATTTTTAGAAAAGCCACCAAATGCTTTCACCCAGACTCACAACTGAAAGTTTACCAGATATTTTATGCCGTCAGAAGCCATGGTCCTGCCAATAGTGAAAGGCAGCAAAGAAAGTTTAAAAAATTACATTTTTGTTGTATTTGGTGCTTGGATATCTGCTCATCTTCTCTAAAGCAGTAAAATGGAAAGTATTTTCCCTCTTCATTTTTCTCCTTCAAGCACTGCCCATGAAGTGTTTGTGACTCTGCATATCTGGTTTCATGCATGGCATCTACATAGTAACACATTATCATTCAGGTTGTTGCAACTAATATTCAGGATCTGGTCAATACCCAAAGAAACAACAACAAATGAAGGAAAAGTAACCATTTAGAATTTATTGGCACTTCCAAAAGTCTTATGAAGGAGTGAAAGCGCAAATATAAATATGTATTAAGTTATGTTCGAGTGAAAAAAAAAGAAAGATTCAAACATGAGAATTTAAAGTCTTTAGAACTTTCCTGTATTAGTCCTGGAATAACATCTGTTCTTTCTTCTACAGCATCCTTCAAAGGTCTTTTTTTTTGCAGTATCTGCTGCTTTTCCAGCAAAGACCTGTGTCAGTGTTATGGCTTCTAAAACATTTGAGGGAGGACTTGACAAGCGCATTTTCCCCCCCACACTTGTTTTATAGCTTGACCATTCTCTTGGATTAATATTCATGACAGATTTGTTTAAATAGGTCGCTTCTCATCTTGTTTTAGAGCTTTTTTTTGCCTTGATCTCTCTTTCTTTTTACTTCCCTTTCATTGACTAGGAGCTATAGCTTTTGACAGCCTTATGTAGAATGGATTTTAAAATAATAATAATAATAAAAAAGGAGTAATTTTTTTCATGCATGTTCCTGTAATAGATTGCCAAAGGCACCAAAATGTGACAGTTGTATCTCTTTCATTTTTCCCAATTCAAACTGATTCTGTGAGTAAAAATCAAGACTTAATTCTATTCTACAATGCTAGCTGAGGGAAAATCACATTACAGAACAATATTCAGATGTCAGTTGGGGTCATCCTACATATAGGGACATGACGGAATTATGCTGGTCAGTAGTCTGGCTGTGCTTTAATATACCCAGGGTGCTACCTTAAAGGCTGTTCCAAAATCACATAAACGATGACTTTTTTAGATGGTGTCCTGTAAAGAATAAACTGGAAATGTCCTGACCAAACACACTGCCACCCAACACGGGGGAGCTGCACGAGCTGCTGGTTGCTCCAGCTGACATAGCTGAAAATCAGATTAGCCTTTGACTGCTGTGGGTCCTGCCCTTTCAGCTCCTGTGTGGAGCAGCCCATGGACCTTGGGAGAAGAGGTGCTTTCGAACAGATTAAAAGCAATAAAAAAAAATCACAATCTTCTGCTAAATAGTGGAAATAGAATAAATATGCTGATGTCCTAGAAATATAATGATTTGTGAGTGGACATCTGTATTTACAATTCTTTTTTTAATATAAAGCATTTTGGAAATCTTCAGTGAAAATGTAATTCATTACAAAAGTGATACACACACCTCAATTACATTTAATTAACGAGTAAATCTTTACTATGGCATAACCAAATGCTGATGATTACCAAATGTTTCTCGGTGTAGCCAGCTAGAAATAATCCTTGGCAAGACTTGGAGGAATTCCCTGCGTCCCAGGTTTTTCAGCTCAGTTCCTTGCAGCTGAGAGGTGCCACAGCCAGCGTGTTCGAGGACAACATTACTGTGAAAACACCAGGACCTTGGAGGCTGCCCCAGACTTTTATTGCCTTGTGGTTGTGGTACCACGTGTTGGGCTCACGACTTCTCAGCAGCCTTGGTGAAATTTCTGTCTGAGGATGAGAACAAAAGAGCCAAAAAGTTCTGCGTTGGAGTGGCTGGAAATGCGAGGCTGACGTTTCTCTGTTGTGGGCAAGTGGGGCTTGGGATTTAAGGGGTGGGCAGGAGGCCTATGAGATGTTCCCTGTGATAGCTTGCATGATACAGAAGCAACCCTGCTGTGGGAAGCCTTGAGCACCTAGCGTTTCCAGAGCAAACAGGTCTGAAAACTGGAGTCAAAAAAAGGTGTGATAGTGGGGTGAGAGCCCACAGTTCCAAAGAGAAAAGTGTTGGCACTGAAAAGACAACTACAATGCTCCATTAAGCCTGATGAAGCCTGAAATTCAAAGCTAGCAGGCAAGGCTTACATAAACTGCAGAGGAAGCGTTTAAAAATGCTGATAAGCAGGTATCTCTCCGTTGCTGCAGTAGGTTTTCAAGGATGAAGTCCCTTCGTGAAGTGTAAGCAAACAGGCCTGAGGAAAACAGTGCAGGCGCTGCGCTGCTCCACGTTCCCTGCTGCTTTCCCCACACTCCCCATGGGGGATCTTGTGTCTCAGGATTGTATTTCACCTGTACAATTATCTTTTTATTCAAGAGGCCCTAGAGCCATTCCATGACATCCCACATCCAGTTCTTTGAAGAGGGGCTGGAAATGGCCTTCAGCATGGTGCCTGACACGATTGTCACTGCCTCTCTGTGGGAAAGTGCAGCGGAGCTCGGCCGAGGTGCCAGAGGTTTTAATGCCTCCCAACCCTCTCCTTTGAGCCAAAACTTCCAAAAAATTAGGATGAAAACATTCTAAGGAGTCCTTACAAGGTCCTATCTCTACCTCTTCTGAAAGACCAGGAGACATGAGGTTTCCGAGAGAAGCAGCCACTCCTTAGGGAAAAAATATGTGAGGTTATTAAGAATACGAAGGCAAGAGAGAGCTGAAGCATGGCTGGACTAGAAGGTGTGACGTCTGAGTGAGGTGGAAAATGACATGCAGGAAATTTAATATCATATTAACTAAAAATATGGATTATGCTAATTATGGATTATGATCATAATAATTCCATAATTAGTTCCATAATAATTATTCAGCAAAGACTCCAGTCTTTGATGAGAAAGAAATTTGGAAATGAATGATTTAATGCTTAAAGAGTGTTTTGATGCTATTGATGTAAACAATATTATCTATAATTTTAAAGCTATGTATTAAACATGTTCACTGAGACCATGCAAGGAATTCATAGCCATTTAAGACACCTTGAGGCTGTTGTTCAGCACAACACAGCCATGAGCGCTCACAGAAGCTCCAGGGGTAAAGCTCGTTTCCAGGGCTTGCGAAGCAGCCAAGGAAAGCAAACCTGATTTTAGAAAGTCCTCTCGTTTGCCTTTTGCTGCAGCTGCCCTTTAGCCTCAGCAATGCCTGTGCGTGCTTAGCAGCTCTAGCACACGGGGCATTTTTGTCAGATGCCCAAAGATGCTTTCAAGATCCGTTTTTAAGCATTTGACTCTGACTTTCTGACTAAATAGTAGTTTTTATAAAATGCCCTGGTGATTGTAATTCTTCAGAAATAAGGTCAAGCAAGGTATTGCTATCTTCAAGACTTGTCTTTTTCTGTTGGTTACTATCACGTACTTCATCAACTGTGTCTTAAGTTTGGACTTAACTGATTTGGGAAAAAAAATGTACTCTATTGCAATAGCAATGCTGCAAGAATGCATAAACCCAACTAGATTTTTAGATGAGTTTGCCAGATTTGCCTACCCATGTAGAATCACTGACGTGCTAACATTTGCAAGATTGGGACATAATTATATTGTCTGCTTGTTTTTATGTTATTCATGATAGCAAAGACAGTACTGAAGGAGAGCAGTGGTGCGCGTTGGTTGGTTTTGCTGGCTCAGGTAACACGAGCGGTCGTAGCGAACTGCAGTAACACAGGCATCAGCAGGACAGGGCTGCCACAGGAAATACCCAGCAATCCGGATAATCTCCTTCCAGCCTGGGCTGAGGCCCGGGACCGTGCGTCTTCGCAGCTGAGTTCAAGTGCACTCAGACAGGGTCACTCCTGGCGGAATCACGCTAGCCAGATGCAGAGCTGGCACAGGATCTCCGAAACAGAGAGCCCTGGATCCCAGCAGCTTCTGCTCCGCAGGCTTTCAGACAATTGCACTTTGTAGAAAGCCAGTGCTCAATATATTTCTGTGCTCAACATATTCATATCTTATGTTTTCTTCCTTTTTACTCTCCTCTAATCAAGTCTTCAGTATCTCTGTGTATCATTTCTAGACCATCTACGAAGTAGTTGTAAGTCCTGTATAATGAAAAGCACATATGAGCGCTGAATGCTCTTAATAAAATATAGATTAATTCCATAGCAAAACAAACCAAAAACCTGTGCAGAAAACTGTTGTCTTAACAACAGCGGCAAACTTAGAGTGAGAACCTCCTTTAGGGCAGTGCAATGGTCTTTTGATATTTTCATGTAAATGTTTCAGACTAGTTTTTTCTTTTCCCTTTGCAGAAAGAAAATAAATAAAAAGCAAGAAATAAAGCTGGGGGCAAAACATTACCACATTTTAAATTTGAACAAGTTCTTCTGGCTTCCTTCATAAATACAGTTAATACTAAAAGGGAATAGTGTGCTCAGACTCGAAGGCCTGTGCGTGATCATATGATTCACACTAAAGTGCAGTCTGAATGTCAGTGTTTTAATGTGGTATTAGAAAAAAAAAAAGAAGCTGCCCCAAGGCTAGTCACTTCTTCTCACCGAGGATAGAGAAAGAATGCTGTCTGTAGGGATCTTTAAGAAAATCTATCATATGCCTGCAGTGTCTTCTGCACTCCATAGGCAGATACAGCTCTGAAGTACGCGGTCCGGGCGCTGCTCCCTCCAACCCCCTGCAAACCCCATGATGTGCACAGGCTGCTGCCTGTGTAAAGGGGCAGCCTGTGCTCCCCTGGGACAACTTCTCCTCTGCAGTTCTGTGGGTAGCAAACGCTCAGGCTCGCTGCTGTCCAAAGATATACGTGCATAACACGTATATGGGGGCACTGGGCAATGTTCTTGGTTGCAGGTTGTCTTCAGGACAGTTTTCTCATGAGCAACAGGCATGACTCCCCTCTAACTAGATGCAGCTTGCGTCTAGCACTGCAATTGTGAGGACTCCTGCGTACACAAGTGTGGATCAGGTCCAAATCAGGGGCAATTTCTGATCTCCCACCAATGTGCATTGCCAGTGAAGTCATACGATTTGCGGAAGAAGTCACTCTCAGCGTAGACTGTCACTGAACTCACTGCAATTGCTTCATGTAGACTGGCAGCTTATCCAAGTCCCCATCCATCTTCTTCCTCTGTGGGTCGAGGTTACGATGGAGTCCCTCAGAGCAGAAAGCAGGCAACTCAGCAGTAAGTACAAAAGAGACTTCTGAGATCAAAATTGTAAACAGATTCTTCTGGGTTTGGCCCCTCAGTTCCCCAGCCAACTACATGCTAGTGCAAACTCTGCTGGATTGTAAATAACTGGGAAGACGGCGAGCTGCTGTCACCCTAGTGTCTATCCAAGCCCTCCCCAAGGTTTTGAGCGACGTGTGAAGCTGCATCCCCTTGCAGTGCAGTGCAGGGCTACAAGTGCTCACGTGCACATGAGAGCCAGCAGTGACCCATGGGGACGCTGCCATCGACGGGGACGCTGCCATCGACGGGCACGTGCGGACTGCGCTGTTTCGAGGCAGACGTCTCAGCCCTCTGCTGAGGTTGGCGGCAGCACTGCTGACTCCGCGGGTGCCTTTGGCTCCCGGCCTTTTCTTTCATTTTTAACTGCTGGTGTTCTCAGAGTGTTAAAAGTTGAATTTAACCTTGTCAAAGGAGGACTGTTTCTATTTCACAGTGAGACTTTTTGTGTAGAAGTCTTATTTTGCTCGCAACATTTCCTTGTTGCTAAATATTTGTAGTGCTGGAATTCCTAGATGAGGGTATAAAAACTGGAGAATGAGCTGCAAAAGAGCAACTTACAGGTTGAACTCGAGCTTAATGATATTCTTGGTATTTCGTAGTTGGAACTATTTTCTAGCTGATATAACAGGAACATTAGCAAATCTATATACTTTTGTGATAGATTTAGGCTCTTTTTTTTTTTTAATGAGCATATCACGATCTATTCACATGTATTTGTTTAAATATCTGGGACATAAAAATAAATATATTTCCCAAATTATTGTATTCTGTAGAGTGACTGACAAGAGTTGCTTTCTGACCTCACTTTCTTTTACACTGCTGAGCAGGCGTCACTGCTGAGGCAGGTTACACAGAGTAGTTGCTATTCATTGCTTGGGGGAGTGTGTACTTAGCCTGCCTGAACTTATTTAAAACTTATTTTTCCTTGACTATATCAGTGTGCCACTCTAACTCCATTTTTTTTTCCTGGACTGGTCTGGCAAATTCTCCAGCAAAACAAGTTTTTATCAGTTAATAAAGTCCTGAAAACTCGCACATTTTCATAATAAAATGTTAAAATATAAAATTTGCAGAATTGCTGCACTGAGGAAAATAAAACATATTAGTCTGGGTTTGCTTCATCTCTACTGCAACATCTGTGCTTCAAGTCCTTGGAAAAAAGTTCCTTGTTATCATGCACCAAGGGATATAACATATCCCGTAACTGCACACCCAGCAAACATCAATGCATTTCCCAGCTGAAACTCCTCAGATGTTTTTCTACCGTAAAAATTGATTTCAGCCTGATCTGAGACAAAATATAAAAATACCTGAATAGCTCCAGAATGAAAATACTGCTTGTTCAGCTCTCCTTTCTGCAAATATCTGTACAATACATTTTAAAATAAAATTAGGTGGAAGAGAAATAGCAGAGGAACAAGCATGACTAAGCAGAGTGAGAAGAACATCGGTATCTGTTCACAGGTTTTTTCAACACTTATCCTAAATCTGTTTTAGCTTATGCCAGCAACTAGCCTATGCTCATACAAAAGGACTGTAAAAGTGGCTTGAAATGATCTTTGCCCTTGACTGCCCAGTCTGACCTTGCAGTGAATGTGGCCTGGCCAGATCATATCTGGCCATCAGTTTTCAGTGATTATTAGGAAACAAAATCTGTTTTCTCAAAGCACTTAAAATAGATTCTTGGTTTTCAAGGTATATTTGGAAATGCTGCTGTTAAATAAATGTTTAAACCAGAATTTTTACAATTGCTTTGGCAATGTTAACTGTAAAACCTTACAGAGAACTGTTGCCTCTGCTTACGTATAGTGAAAACAAAGGAAACTGAGAATATCTTTGAATTTAGCAGTAGTTTTCATCCCCTCCAAATAGAGTTACTTCCTCAGAGAGATGCTTTTAAATATAGATCGCTTTTGAATAGAACTATTGAATGCATCCTGGTTATCTATTTTATGATCTTTTTATTATCTATTTTTAAAACGTACTGGCGGGTGTAACACACACGAGACAGATATTATTGTACAGCTATAATCCTGCTTCACAAAATCCTTACCTGTGCTAAGATTTACTTGAAACGAAGTTATAATAAATGGTAAAGAGAAGTACTTTTTCCTGACTACCAGTGAAAAAATTGCTGTATATTGCTGCAGAAATAGCAACATAGCTACATTTTTTTTTTTCCACAGAAGTTTTCTGAATAAACAGGAGCATTAGTAAAACATAGACTGATTTCTCCAAGGCTGGAAAAATATTATGAGGCAAAGATTGTCCAACTGATTATTCAACCTGCGCCTGTAATCTCGTTCAGATAACAGCGCTGTAACACAGGCGATGTATTCCCTGTGTGTGCCGCTGCCTGCTGCCGAGCGTATGCCTGGTGAAAGATATTAACGATTGCTTCTGAAGCAAAATATGAAGGAACAGACAACTGTCTGAGACAATGTAATTGATCTGGTATCGCATACAAATTGAGGGCAATGGTGGGAAGGCTGCAAGCATTTCATTATATTAAAACGAGAACTCATCATTTTGGGATGAGTGGGATTGAGCTTTGTGCTGAAAACATCAGGCGTTTATCTGCTTATCTAAATTGTGCTTCTCAGAAGCTTGGATCTCTCTGCAGAAGTGGGACACTACTTCTAAACTTTAGGCTAAACAAAATCAATACCTTTATGGCTGCCTAAGCCTTTTATATAATCTTGTTTTCCATTTTTTTTTTGACAAATTTCAATGGATTCAGCTGTATTTTCCATCTGATCTCTCTCTCTCTCAGACTCATTTTAATGCTAATTGTGATTTTTTTAAAGTCCAGATGTAATTTAAAGGAATAGTAGACAGACTTGCCAATGTTAAATATTTTCTACTCTAAAGTACTTTCAGTGACTCTAAGGTAGTTTACCGTGGATGTAGGATATGAAGTTTGGCAGGAGAGCTGGTTCTAGTTTCACCAGGCTTCTGTTATTTCCTCTGTGGAAATTCACCTGTGTTAGAAGTCCCATAAGCTCTACCAGTTTTCCTGCACTCGCTCAATGAAGACAAAAATTAGAGTAGCCTTAAAACTACTCTGCATTTATGCTGAAAGACTGGATCTGCTTACAGAGATTACAATCAAGAAATTGCATTTTGCCAAATGGCTGACTTTTAGAGTATACTATTTAACCAGGTTCTCTCTCTTTCTAAATTTTAATCAGTTTCCAAATACTTCTGAAAAAATATGAAACTGAACCCAAGAACCATAATTCTAAGAAGCAAGTGTTACAGATAAAGTATATGAAAAGACTAAATTTAAGATAAAATTAAGAGCAGAAGACAAAAATGAATAAAAAGGTTATACCAAATATTAAAAATGAGTAGTCTAAGGAAATATTCTTTGTCAATGTCTTTAGTAGATCAGCTAAGTTTAAAATGCAGGACTGTGTCAGGGTGTGCAGCACGCTGAGAAGGCCGTGGGCTGGAGAAGGCCTCCCAAGTGGACCAACAGGCAACAGTAGATGTGAATTCAGCTTCAGAAAGACAACAATGCAGAAGAGAACAGATAGTTATCAAAAGGCAAATCCTTGTCAGAGGTGAGCCAGTGCAGGATCACGAGGGTATGATGACTTGAGGCAAGCCTGCAATTTACCTTGCATGGCTGAGAAGATGGAATTAGAGGACTGGTTGGTGGAAATGCATGTAGAGGAGAGTGAATGAAAGAATACAGAGTGTAGGAAAGAGCATGAGAGTGCAGGAGGTGGGAGGAAGGCTGTGAAAGTAGATATAGATGTGGGGTTGAGGTCCTGATGTGACAAGTTAGGCTGACATGCAGGCAGGCAGGAAAACCTATGCTAGCATAAGGATAGTTTCTGTAGGCACGCACAGTAGAAGCAATCCTTGCAGGGTAACTAGCACTCTTAGAAGATGCACTGCAGAAAACTCAGAGTACTTAACAGTCCTGTCAGTGACATAGCTGAACAAAAACATGTGCCTATGGCAACACAGGGCAGGCTGGTAGCCCCTTGTATATCCCTTTAAAATCAGGTGGTAAGCAGAGATCAAGTTTCTGTGTCGATAGAGACAGTCAGTCTCATAAACAGAGAGATGCTTATTGCTAATGAGTTCATGTAAATGATGCAGAGCAAAGGAAAAAGAAAAGGTCCAGTCTTCCTCCTCTCCCTGCACTGGCCCGAAGAGCACTTCAGATTTGACTGGCTACCAAGGATCAGCGTTACACTCGCAAGAAAGCACCTGAGCTCTGGAGAGAGGGAGTCCATCATCCAAAGATGATCTGCTCTGAACATCCTGGGCTTGGAAACAAATGATGCCCAGTGGAGCTTCCCAGAGGCCTCTGTAATCCTGGCCTTCAGGACTGGACAAGGTCCATGGAGTTCCACACAGAGACCCCATCACATTTGACTTCTTGTGGGAAGGGAAGCTGTGCAGAAGGGACAATTCGTCTATTCACAATCGCTGTTTTTCTGAATCCCTGGCCTCTTCCTGAAGAAAACAGTTGGAATAACCAGTGGTTTTAGTTAACTTGGAGCAGTAGTGAGCAGTGTGGGATTCAGTGTTCTGCAGATAGCTGCTGAGTGCCCATCTGAGCATTTCTGGGTGTCTAGATAAATCAGAAAAAAGAAACAGAAATTTCAGATTGATTTTTGTAATTGCTGTTATCCTCTAGAGGCAAGAGTTTGTCCATGCAAGAAGAGTATTTCCTTGCTACAGAGACCCTCCTGTAAGTTACTCTCTCAGCAAATATTAGACTACACTTTTTCTTAGTGTTTCATTTCAGTCTTCTGTAATCATGCAAGAAGATTTTGTCAAATGGCAAATGACTATTTCTGAGGCGCTAAAGATCTTTTACATTTGGAATAAACCTAAGAATTGCTTCACCTCATTCTTTCCTTGTCCTAAGGTCTCCAAGCTGCTTGTTGGCGTGATGTTGGAAGTGCTGTGTCAGCAAGGGGTACCATGCTGAGGAACCATGGAAGGACAAAGCTCCTAAGGGCATCGCAGGGAAAAATGTTGCATGCCTCATCTTTTCGGTGACATCTACTGGAATGAACTGCTGGATTTGTTCCCAGCTTTAATTTACAATAATCACAATAATTTACATTCAAGCCTTAATTAATGAATATCTTGATGAGTATAGGGGTGGTGAAAGGAAAAGAAGAGCCTCTTTCTGCCCCTTTCTGAGTCAGTGAGGCTTGACTGTCTCCCTAGGTTCATGACTCACTGCTCATTACCTTTTCCTGGCCATGTATGAGTAGAGAGGTTGCACAGCAGAACATGAAATTTCTTATTCTGATTATTGCAGCCTTTTAACAGCCCAATAGTTCCTTACCACAGCCTGCTAAATGACTTCAGCATAATTTAAAATCATCAGAATGTTTATATAAGGAAACACTTGAACATATGATTACCTCAAGGTTATTTATGTATCTAGTTATATCTCAGTGCTAATTAATTGTGTGAGAGTGTGTGGAAACCCTCTTTTTGTGGGATGCATTCTGAAGCCTCCAACAACATTGGTTTATCTCTGGGCCATGAAGGCAGGTACTACCACTAAGTGAAAGATACTAAGAGAAGTTGCTCAAGGAAGAAAATTTTACTTTACTACCCTTGGCAATCAGAAGTGGTCTTCTAGAGCATGTACATACATCTCAAAAACAAACAAATAAAGAACACTCAAAATCAGAGTTCAGCCTTATGTCTAACTGGGCTTGAAAGGAGTGCTTCTGCTTTGCTTCCTTGGGAAGAGCATCCCTTCCAATGCTGGATTTGCATTACGGAGTGGTCCTCTATGACAGACCACAGCTAGTGTATGGTGACATCCTGGCTTGGTGAGCAGCATCCCCTCCGTGCCTAGTAGTTCCTTTTGGAAAGAAATCCAATTGCACAGGCGAAGTTGGAGCTGTGGTGGACTCCAGTAGATCATCTATTCCAGCACATGGCATAGGCATAGCTACTGAGAGGGAAGTTTGTTATCGTCCAGCTTCAGTTTCCCTTCACTAAGAGGCACGATGACACTTTCCTCCCTTGCAAAGCTCTTTTCCTTTTTAAAGAATCAACTATTTATCTTAAATTCATAGAAAAAATTATAAAAGGATTTACTCCTGGCATTTAATAGGAAAGGATCTTTCCTATTAAATCCAGCCAGGGATCTTTTTTTTTTTCTTGGCTTTGGGATATTTATTACTGACTGGGGAAAATATTTCAGGTAAAAACCTATTAACTAGAGGAAAGTCCATTGCAAAAGTGATGCTTTATGTTTTGGGAATGAAGAGTAGATGTTCGCACACTTTTTTTTTTTCTTTTCCAGAGGTTTGGAAGCAGAAGTGGAATCCTAAGAATGTCTTCAGAACAGCCCAGAGTGCTCAAGACCTCTGATCAACGCACATGCAAAAGGAGAAAGAGTACAGCCTGGAGCGAGGGAGGTATGGATGCACCTGAAAGGAGCCTGGACTGGGTCTGATGGCTGGGAGGCCCTTGTAGGACTGGTCTAGCTGCCCCCAAAGAGGTGGGAGGAGTGGGACAGCAGCTCCCCACCACCTCGCTGGCCTATGCAGCCCTCTTGGCAGCCGTAACGACCCAGGCTTTCCCAGGCTGGTGAAGGGAGGACGAGGCTTTTTGGCCACCTCTAGCAGTTTCTTCCCCTCTGTAATTATGTACTTTGCTAATGCCTAAAGTGCTGGCAGGATGGCTAGATATGCACAAAAATACGTGTCTGGAATAGGGTATGAATAATAGAAATACACTGGAATTATCCCAGGGAGGAAGTGTCTTGCATTACCCATTTACAGCCTGCACACTTTTCATATCTGACAGTAGGACAAAGCACCATAAAAATACCCTTAAGAATGAGAGTCTCTGCTCTGATTTGCACTTATGAGGCAACATCTGCTTAGTTTCTATGTTTTATTAACAAAAGACAGGGAGAATGAGAGCTGCTTAGCTATTATCTTTATTGTACCTGTTACTTTCCGTAGTATGTTGTGGAACGAAAAATTGAATTTCATTAAGCTGTGTCATTCACACATCTCAGAGGATTTGTCACCGGTTTATAAACCTAATGGTAATTTTCAATGTTGCCCATTTTTTCGGACTCTGAAGATTATTTAAAAAGCTTCTGAAAACCTGATCAGCTGGTGCTCATTGGTCTCTCTACAGATGTGTGCTCTTCACACAGCTGGAGCTGTCTTATCTGCCTTTGGTATAAGCAGCTAAATTGCTGTGTCAGCAATTTAATCACAGTTTAATTTTAATAGACTCAGTTATGTATTTGCAAACCTCTCAGCTCTGCCTAATGAAAACACACACTGACACTTGTTTTGGCTTCTGCCTATGCCTCACTCAGGTGTTGTCTTATTATATTTTTATTATTCTACTTACAAGGAATCTCAGCGCTCCAGATTTATGAAATGTCATGTATGTTGAGGATAATCTCCCATCATTGCAAGCTTTCTTTTCTATTAGTCTTCTGTATATGCTTCATTTCATCTGTTTGCCACGCTTTAGAAAGGCGAGGGAAATGTAGTTCTTCAAGGGCTGAGTGCTCCATTTCATGTGACGTAGCTGCATCAGCAGAGCAATAATTTGCAAAGAGTAACTTGTCTGGCAGTCTTAGCCTTTTCTCATGGATTGTCTTTGAGCAGATTGTAATTTTCTTGGATTTATTAATTATTCAAAATGTTAATGACTATGGGGGATTGATTATGAGCAATTTTATGTGAGTACTTGGTATTCAGTACTGAAATCTCAGGGCCATTACTTCGTTGCGTAGGTAGAAAATGGTGCATCATGTTTACTCTTTTCTGCTGACAGAGATGCTGAAAATTTTCATGTTACTTTTGTACCCCTCAAAGGGTAAGAATTTAGGAAGTGGCAAGAAAAAAAAAGCATGGATTTTTTCCCTTAAACTCCTGTCTAAGTAAAGAGTTTTTCTAAGAATCCTTTCTAAAGTAAGAAAAATTATTCTCAAATTCAATTTGTTTACATATGTGATTTTATTTTTTATGATTCCTTACATACAAAGTAATTGGGTGAGTGCATATAGTCACACTGAGAGTGTCCCTACAGGTTAGGTTGTAATTGCCTTGGGCTTTGAATGTAGGGGTGTTTCTCCATAGGAAATATTATTAAAATGCTGTAGCAATGAGCTTGCACATTTCTCCTGAGGTCAGTGTGAAAGTGAAGGTGATTCTAAGTAGTACTTGGTCTCCTAATGCTTTCTATTTCTTTTGTAACATGAAAAACTTTAATTTCACCTTAATGAGCATTTGTGATAGAAACGTCTGAGTTCTTGAACAGCAAGCAACTTAAAGGAGGTGTGCATCAAATTAATTTAGAAAGCTGGCTGGATACTTGAGTAGGAAATATTTTGCAATGCTTCCTTAGCTCTGCTTGCATCTCCTTTAAGGAGAGGAGAGCGGAAAGGCAGTGAAGTAGAAGTACATACTGCTTGCATCACACTTAAATATAGAAATGAACAATAAGCAGGGCAATATTTAAAATTCACGTTTTCATTGCTGCACTCTTGCCCTTTTGGCAACTCTGACAAATGGCTCTGTGACTTGGCTGCTGGCCGAAGCCTTCTCCAGCCTCCCTGCCTGGACTCTACAAGCGCTGCACTTCCACGCTATGACTTTTTTATCGCTTCGCCCAGCAGGTTTATTTCTGGAGCTCTTTAAAAGCAGACTGCTACCGAGAGCCTAGGCACGGTGCTGTGTCCTGAGGCCCTCTGTCCAGGTGAGTGGAGAAACGTGTGTGCACTTCATTCCCTCCTGCAGCATGGAGCAAGCTAAGCCGTGAGTAACGAAGGATGCAGACCCTGCAGGAGACTGGCAGGTCGGCACAGGAAGGGCTCACAGCCCATCCAGGCATATGAAAACTCCCATCTATGGTTCTTCACCTGTCGCTTCCAAGAGGGTTTTTCACTATCGCCATACTTATTCTCCCGCAGCCTTCCACCGTCTGGCTTGAGGTTTAAAGACAAAGGTTGGTGCAGCACATTAAACTGCGGCAGTGCAGGCTGCAACTAGCTTCTGCTCTCCAGGAACTGGTAGCAGTGCGTCAGGTCTCACAAAAAGGTAAGGGACAGCCGGGTAAAAATGAACAGTGAAGCAAAAGCTGCACCCCTTAAGGTTCCCACAAGCAGTAGAAATTAATCCCTTCTAAACTCCTTATATCATTTAAGCTTCTTGGGGCAGGGATTTGCCTTTTAGTCCCTGTAAAATATCATGTCATATTAATTCTGCTCTATAAAAATGAGTAAAAACCATTATCTGCGAAGCTCAGCAGTCGTGCCAGAAATCTGTGTGGCACCTATATTGGGTTAGCACTGATACCTCAGTAAGCTTGATCCAGGTCTGCTGAAAACAGCACTGGCATCAGCATTCAGGCACTTCCTTGGCTAAACTTTAGAAACTTTGAGTTGGGAATATGGTTTATTCGAAAAAACATAGAATTCATCTAATTTTGATTAAAATTGCCACTTCTGAATCCAAGCATCTGCATGAAAGGTCAGGGTCTGGTGCAGTCAGCTGCTCAATTACATGTTTCTGAGCACTGGGAACTGCTCAAACACTGAGTGTTTTTGCATGTGATCCATGGGTATCCATCCTCCCCTGGAACAGCATGTGCAGGCCAGGGCCTCTCGTACAAGTTGCATTTGCTGCTGCTGTTAAGGCAACTCGGTGAAGCTGTAGGTGTTGCCGCTCTCCTTAGTAGACAGATTTTTTTTTTTTTCGAGCAGTTTAGTCACCCTAAAGTGAACACCTAAGTACTTGGATTTTTTTTTTCTCTCATCTCACCATCAGTCTCTCTAAAGGCTTCCTCAAACCTCTCCATCAGATGGCAGAGCCAGCTTGCCCCTAGCTGGATGCTCATGAGTAGTTCTGCGAGGTCCAGAGTGACTTTTCCAGGCCTGCCGTACTCACCCAGGCTTTCTGGCCAACAGCTGCGTGCCACGGAGGGCTTGCTAGAGCTCAGATACTGCTCTTTCAAACATGGCCACTGCAACACACACTTACTATGTGTGTAGTTCCGTTTCCACACGAAAAATAAGCTGTGTGCAAGAATGTTAAGTAGACAATATGTGCATGTACCTGCAATTATCCCGTAGAAAGACCCTAAGGAAAACAGCAGTTTCTATTGTCATTAAAGCTGTCTAATAATTTCCATTTTCTTTTTATAAATGCCTCTGGAGCTGAAGTTTATATAAGTTCTTTTTCTGTTTGCTAATTCCGAAACAGAGTCTCTATTGATTTGGCTTCACGTGCTGCAAAACCCTGCTTGTTTTATGTACATATTACTGGGCGAAATGGAGGTCAACAGATATTTCTTCAGAAAGAATGTGATGGGTTCTCTTTTCCTCGCTTGAAATGCATGACCAAGTTATCTTTCCTTACATGATACAAAAGTGCAGTAACAGGAAATCTACAAGGAAAATAGAGCCATAAATTTAAAGATAAAAGTAAAGACTAATCTCCCTCTGTTTCTGGCATATGTTTCACACAGTTGGCCAACGAGGTAAGTTTGTGGAATGTACTGAAGTATCAGCAGAGCCTTATTCTTTGTCTCCCACTTTAAAACTTGACATGATCCTTTATAGTTTCCTTCCTGGTGTGCTCCCAGAGATAAGCACTTTCTTGAAGTAAAAGTCAGGCTGGTATTAGCAGAAGAAAGTGTCTGCCTAAATGGTGCAAGAGAATTTGCTCCCAGTTCTCTTATTGAGCCACCACCTTGTTGAGCTCTGTAAAAAACAAGAGGATAATGGATTTCTAGCTGATGTACTCCTGGCTAACCCGCGAATGATACCAAGAAATTTAAAAGATCCTGTGCAGTATAATACTTCCTTAGGTACTTCATCAGGGAATTCAATAAAGAGGATTATAAACTGGGAAACAATTCTTTGTTGTCGCACATGAGAAAATACATATCTTTTTTCTACTATTTTGCATTTTCCTGAATGGATACTTTTAACAGAAGTCTGCTGTGCTCCTGATTTCTCATTCATATTCCCATCATTACAAATACAGACTTTTGCGGGGATTCAAACCCTCTGATACGTTATAGAATTACTGTTGCAGCAGCAACGCTCAGTAGTTTAAAAGGTTACAGGCTCTTTTATTTATTTGAGGGAAATGAGGGTAATAATGACAATGGGAGTAATAATTAGAAGTGTTGAGAAACAGTGGAGTCTGCAAACTCACTGCATGTGTACAACAGCGTTCGGTGCTCACACAGCGCAGTTCTGCTTCTCTTTCCAGCACGCACGCGCTCTATGGGGCATGAATGACATCAAAGGTCAATAAGTAACTCTGTGGCTTTGGTGGGGCAGATGTCTATCAGTAAGGTAAGCTGCAGTGCTTGTAAACAGGCCATAAAACAGTCTGGGAGCAATATCCTAAAATAACTGCGAGAGAAGACGAATGGTGTTAGCTGCGGGCTGCCCAGCAGCTACTGTTGCTGCAGTTCTCCATGGCGAGGGGCCTCCCCTTGTCCTGCAGGTTGAGGGACGCTGGCAGCCCTGCCTCTTCCAGGTCATCCTGGCTCATAGCAAGTAATAGCCAGGACTGGATGATACGAACTCACCAGTTCCAGGGGTTTTCAAATACTCAATGATCAGAGACAAAGACTACTGAAACCGAGGTGGGAAGCCTCCCTGCCTTCAGCAGGCTTTGCTTTAGGCTCCCAAAGCTGGGGGCTGTTGGCACAGGGATCATTAAAGGCAGGTAGGAGAGAAACTGCAAGTAGGTTGTAGTCAACACGGCTTTAAAGGGAACTTTATCTTACACTTTATGTCTTCACCCAAAGTACCAACTTACCTGTTTGCATCTGCTAGAAGACAGCATGAAGACTATTCCACAGTAAATGGTAATGTCTATTTAGGAAATGGGTGACAGGTAGCTGGGAGAAACAAGCAAACCAACCAGCCCTGGAACTGCAGGAAGGTAAATGAAGCAAGCCTGTGCAAGTAAAACAAAAATAAAGCAAAACCAAAGGAAAAATAGGTTTAGAAGATCCTTATTACACAGAAAGTGAAAAACAGGGAACTTCCTGCTTCTCATGAGATACACTACATGCACATTTGGAAAAGTGTAAGCAGAATTTACCCCATTAACTGAACTGCTACCTTTTTTTTTTTTTCAATCAGTCTAAAACTGTTTTACCTTTTCCAGTGCCAATTTTAATCCAGCTGCTTAATACAGCATAACTAAATGCAGACGAAATTTTTGTCAGGGAGAATATTCCCATTGCTCCTGGCAGTGATCAGTCAGAAGGTGTGCTTTGGTGGAGAAGCACGAAAGTTAGTATTTATGTCTCTGTAATGAAAGAATTGCACCCTGCAAGAGCTAAAGGAGCACAAAGATGAGGAGATTCCTGCTGTTTGACTTGTCAAGAGCAGATGGGGAATGCATGGCCCAGGAGGAAGCCATCAGAGATCAATTTACATAAATGCTAAAAAGGTATCAAGACCCTCCTGCAATCTGCAGAAGTGCTTTAAAAAAAGAGATCTGAAGAACTTTTATAGAGGCATTTAACAGTTCCAGGATAGGGAGAGAGCATCTTTATGTATTAGGGCATTTACGGTCCTGGGAGTTCAGGAACTGAGAACCGGCTTCTACTCTCAGATCTCCCTTACACTCTGTGATGACCTAGAAAAACCCCACTAACAGGCTGACACTAAATGAGTCAGTGAAAGTCAAAAGGCCAGGCCAGGACCTTTGTACCTTTTAAGTGCTGCTTATGATTTTGAGCACGAGTGAGAATTAACCAGCACATGGGCCTTATGCTACTCTCTTGCACAGAATAAATTTTGCCCTGATGTTTGTGAAATACTTTTTGCTATTGTCAGGCTGAAATCAATGTAAAGAGGATCAATGTGTGTTTGCAATACACTCCTTCTTGTTGAACAGCAAGGGGAGCCCACTCTATACAGTTCAGATGAGGCAGGATGGTCAAAATGGAGTGTTTTCAACAGCTCGAGATCAGGGGAGATTCTGCCCAGGCAGACTCTTCATGGTGTCTCCCCAAAGACCGGTGATTGATGCAGAAATGCCTGTTGTCCTGAGAGCAGTGCAGGTCCAATTGCACCCTCACGCACAGAGCCATACATGTTTGTAGTGAGGCCTGCAAAGATGCCTTTTGCACAGGAGCTGCCCCTTGCCTCTGCAGGGTGTTCAGCATCGTGCACATTTGAGTGTGCCAACTGCAGTCCAGGAAGATCACGGAGCCCAAATGAGGCGTATGTCCTCTTCTGAGCAAACACGTCTCCTGGCTTGTTTCAGCAATGGAGTGTGATATCCCTATAAAGCAATCATTTCAGTGGAAGAATATAATTAGTGCATGAAGAAATGAGCTCTTCTGACTTCAGTCAGCACAAAGGCAGACAGTGGATATAAAGGAGTTACCTAGGCACTCTCTAAAATCAAAGCAAAGAAGTCTAAGACCGCCTGTAACTCAGTGACTCATCCCTGTCTAAAGAAGGCATCTCAGACAAATGCAACAAACTGCCCTTTAGAGAGTCCTCATTTCTCCCACTGATAAGAGAGGCAATGAGAGCAGAGAAGTTACTAAACTTTACATGGTTAGGATTAAGTAACAGGAATCCTGCCTCTCATGAACAAAGATTGTGTTTTAATGTAACCTTTACAGCCGCGAGATGATCATACACAAATATAAAGAAGAAATATTACCTTTCTCCACATATCAATTGGAAACCAAAGGAAGGTCAAGGATCTCTTGCCAGAGAAATGAATATTTAGAAGTCATATACTTAAAAGAGTGCTTTGATCATTTACCTCATAAAGTATGAGGTTGCTTTCACTCCCCAGTACAAGACGGACATGGAACTTCTAGAGAGGGTCCAGTATAGAGCAACAAAGATGATTAAGGGACTGGAGCATCTATCGTGTGAGGAAAGACTAAGTGAGCTGGGCCTGTTTAGCCTGGAGAAGACTAAGAGGGGATCTGATCAATATGTACAAATAGCTGAGGGGAGAATTTTGGGAGGAGGGGGCCAAACTCTTAGTGGTATCCAGTGACAGGACAAGGGGTAATGGGTACAAGTGGAAACACAGGAAATTCCATCTGCATATGAGGAAGAGCTTCTTTCCTGTGAGCATGACAGAGCCCTGGCACAGGCTGCCCAGAGAGGTTGTGGAGTCTCCTTCTGTGGAGACCTTCCAAACCCGCCTGGATGCCACCCTGTGCCCCGTGCTCTAGGGGTCTCTGCTGGAGCAGGGACTAGATGATCTCTAGAGGTCCCTTCTGACCTCAATCATTCTGAGAGCCTGTGAGTCTGTGAAAGTAAATAAAGAATAATGCATGCGAAATAAGGAGTGGGGAATACATACCAGTAGACCATTTGTTTCTACTGTTTTCTAGTGTGCTAGAAAGAAACCTTTCTTCCAATGAATTCTGCCTTTTAAGTTTGATCACTCACTAGCTGGAAGCTGCCTGACTTGAGTTTCAGGGTCTAAACCGTGAGGGGGCCCTCAGTGGACGGGCAGGGCAGAGCCTCTGCCTGCTCTGGGGCTGCTCAGGGACAACCCACCCCAGGCAGAGCCTTCATTTGACTGTCCTAGGGCAGCTCCAGCACTTTCTTAACCCATGTGCAGTTAGCAGCTTAACCTGAATTGTTCTTTTCTGAGCAGGCTACTTCTAGCCAGACCTAACAGTGGAAAGTCATATCCCACCTATTATAACTGACATTATTTGCCACTTAAAATTTCCAATTACTCAATTTCTTTTTAACATGGCTTATATCATCTAGGCATTTGTATTACACTACCTTAATGTGTACACTACACTACACTACCTTTAATCTCTAAAGCTTTTGAAGGATGAAGCAACATAGGGACTACTAGCTAACCACAGATTCAATACATGCATTGGTTATTATTTTTATATGATGTGCATACAGCTCTCTAAAATAATTCATTTTTTCTAATGTTATATAAAATATCTAATAAAACTACAGGTGCTGCATTAGCATTTCATTAGAATTCTTTTCCTTTCTTGAGTGGGCAAATTCATTACTACAGAGGGGAAAAACGTTGACATGCTATTTCAGAGGAAAATTTTCACACAGTACATAGATGATTAGATGCTGAATACTCGTTATTGTTAATGTGAATGACTGGTTTAATTCCCTTGCTATTGCACTACAAAATTACCCTTGCCATGATCTTTTGAAAAGTGCTAAGCATTATTTTATAGACTGTATTTCTAATGATTTTTTTTATGAGCTGAATAGTGGAAAGAAAAAGAGCAAGCACCTTTTTCATGCATATTTCCTTTTTCATTTTATTTTTGAGATAATGTCTGGACTTTAAGTGATTTCTTTGTTGCTAATACAGTACTTTAAAAATCAGCTAATGTAGCATTAACTAAACACTAATGGGCCATTAAAGACAAACTTTCATGCTGGAGAAAACAGAAATGTCCCAAATTTAAATATAAGTTATTTTCATATGCATGTTTTTTGCTATCTGATGCCATTTGTATTAATAATTAATACTTGTGTTTTGTTGGGATGTTGGTCTGACTAGCTGTTCACACTTTCTTGGCTTAGTACTACTACTTTTCCATGCAAATGGTGCCAAAGGCTAAGACAGTATTAACCATTGCATTTTCCTACCCAGCTGATGAAACAGCAAGAACAGAGATCCAATGGAATAACAGTGCTGGACAAGCAAAAAAGGACATCCAGAAGCAAATAAGGTCTTATGATTTGCATGGCTATCAGCAAGCATTTTCTTCTATTTAATGGCATAGAATAATAGCCCCGCTGTGCTTATTTCAAGTGCAAATACATGCACAGCTATCCTAGGAAACCCGTAAGCTTGTTGTATGTATGCACACCCAAACGTACCATGCCAGATTCCTGCCTCAGTCTCTGTTTCCTGCTATGGTATTTAGCACAGAAATGATAATACTGTTAGTGGTTGAAGTCCTGGTCCTTGTTTAGCCGCTCCGACTTGCAGCAGGACCTGAGCACCACAGTGTTGGCTGTGGCCTTGCTGCCCGCTGAGGAGCCCTGATCTCTGCTTGCTTTCAGGCTGGCATCTCCTGCACCCTTGAGACATTAGAGCTGTTCTGCGCAATTGCCCTTAGCAGGACATGAAAATATGAGCCTGCGTTTGCTGTAGACATCTGCCTTTCTTCAGAGTTGTTTCCCAGGAATAATTTCCCAACCAGAGCTTCAGAGAAACAAACAAGCGAACAAACAAAGACCAAGCAGTGCCCTCTTAGTGGGGGCTGCTGCGAGACTGCTTGCTTGTGCGCATCGTAAATAACAAGCATGGGGATAGCTGCTGCTTCCCGGCCCTTTGCATGGCTTTTGGTCATCGCTTTTCCATGGAATAAGCAAGGCAAGAGAAGCCTGAAATAAAATAAAAACAAAAGCCTAACTTCTCTGGTCTATGACCACCGATAAACCTTTTGGCAAGAGCAGGCTTAAGTCTCCTTTCCAGTCAGGATTAGACAAGGACAAGTAAGACTCTAATCAAACCAGGATTTATGTATATACTTACCTCTATACCCTGGGCAGTCCAGTGGAATCAGCAGAAATACTTGCTGTGTGTAAACTTAGAAATGTGCTTTGTTCTTCTAGGATCTGGACCTCTAGCGTTTATAGTTCAATAGATTCCTTTGAAGTTATTAAACTGCACAACTGACAGGAGGAAAGAGAATGAGACTAAGTGCACAGATATAAATGGTAGAGATAAGCCTTTCATCTCCACACTGCTCTCCAGACCATTTCTTTCTGAAGAGCTCTGAGTTGTGGCAACTAAATAAGCTTTTGTGTTTTGCTTTTGTATAGTTAATCACTCTGATAATATTTGCCTGTAGCAAAAGTTCAGAGTAAGCCAGGGATGTGATTTCTCAGCTTGGTTTAACTTTACTAAAAAAAAAAACCAAAACCCCTTTTCAGATAGAGAAAGCTCACACATGATCTAAGCCAAAGACGTATTTTCAGCTTTAGTCTGCTATTTTTGATCGTTCGGTCTTCAATCCACTGCTTTCTGTGCACGTGGGTAGATCTTTGTTACAGAGAGGCATCAAAATATTGTGTTAGTGTATAAGTGGCAATATGGACATTTGTAGTGCATAATCAGAAAGGGGGGCAGTTTTTTCCTTACAACAGAAAGTAAGGCATCAGGACAAACTTCTCACTCCTGTCAATTTCACTATGAGAGCCATGTATAATTTCAGTCAAAATCAAAGCACAAAATCAACCAGTTCCTTTCTGATACTTGTCCAACAACATCCCCTCTGGTCCTTAATGATGAGACAAACCTGGTTCTTGAGTCACAGAGATCTCCCTGGCTTTTCCACAAAGCCATTGGATGCACCAGGGATGCACAGCATGGGGAAGACTAAGGATTCCTACTTTGCCATACTCACAATTTAGATTTTTGGATCTAAGAGCCTTGTCAGATGGGCATGCTTTGGTTGTTGTCTTTCCTAATTACTGCCTGTATTCAATCAGAATGAATCATTTTCAGAATGAACTCTGATGAGCCAATTTAAAAATACTTCCTGTTAAATACTTTCCCATTGTTGAAATATCAAAGCAAAGGACATATTCTTTGTGTCTGAAAAAGGCCATCTCTACACATGTCACATCTGGAAAACAAATCTGCCTCTATGCCCCCTCAAGGCTGCATTAGATGCTGTTAAGTGCTCTCGTTTTTCTGCTCCTCAAGATATTTTTAACTGTATGAGTCATTAGGTATTCTGGTCACTCCTATGATAGATGCAGTCATAATTCTTACAGGGAAAATGTCAGCTCTGTGAGAACTCTTTATGACAGCCATTCTTGTTACAGGGAATATTTAAGTCATCATAGAAATACACATAGACCTGGAAGGGTACTTGAGAGGCCATGTAGTTCATCCCTTGCCCCAAGGGCAGCATCAGCCGGACTAAGTCATTCATGGCAGATATTTTTCTAATCTATCTCTAAAATCCCCCAGCAAAAGTGGCTTCACAACTTCCCATTGCAGAGAGCTCTGGTGCTTACCTCTTCATGTAGTTTGAAACTACTATTGTTAAGCCTAAATCTTCCATGTGTCACATTTTAAACCATTCCTTCTCATTCTATGATCCATGGTCTGCAGAAAAAAAATAATGTAAACAAAAGCTGTTATCATATTCCTCTTCAGATTTCTCTGGTCTAAACAACCTCAGTTCTTTAAGTCTTATCTGAGAGATCTGAACTCATGGCCTTTAATCTTGCTGTTTCTGCTCTGGATTTGCTCAAACTTGAAGTTGAGCTACGACCTTATCAGTTACAAACTGAGCAGAAGGACCATTTAACATCCTTTCTCCTACTCAAAAATTGTGATTTTTTAGCAGTGCGATGTCACTGACTCAGGTGACGTGCACCCATATTCTGATGTGCACCCCAGAGTCCTTGCTAAATGTCAGTTGCTCAGTCCCTCATTTCCTACCTTGTATTTGTACAGTGAATTTTTCTAGCCAGCCAGTCTACTTTGTGTGCTCATTATCATGCTGTTTATTTCAGAACACTTCTTCAATTCTTCAAAATCATTTTGAATTCCGATGCTGTCCTTCAGCCTGTGTCTTATACAAGAGGGCTCTGTTGTCTGGTGCCCAAACTATTAAAATATTGAATAATACCAGACCTTGGAGAAATCCTGGCACAAAATCACTTGTCACTTATTCTACAAGTAGGATTTTCCAGCCAGCTGTACAACTTCACAGTAGTTTCAATAAGATCATCTTTTCTTAACTTGCTTATGAAAATGCCATGGGAAATGAAGCCAAAGAAGTTGCTGCAGCCAATATAAAGAAATCTAACGCTTCTTTACTACTTGATTCCCTGTCTATAGATAATGTTAAACTTTTTGTCCCCTAGCAGTGAACCACTTTTTTTTTTCTCTCTTTTTATTCTAGTAAATGTTCTTTTGGGACATTTTTTTTTTTTTCTTGTTACATCTTCTGATAATTTTCTTTTATTCTATACTTTGGCCTTTCTGGTTTTGTCCTTGCAAGCTTGTGCTAGTATGCATGTGTGATAGTATATATATCTCCGTAGTAAGCTGACCTACTTTCCACACTGAATAATTTTCAGGTCACTGAAAAATATACAAGCTACCAAAACTAGTTCCTTACTACTTCCTGCATCTCCTTCATGTTTGAATTATCTGTGCTTGTCTTCTTGAGACTGCATTTTTAACAAATTCCTTCTACATTCCCTTTTCTTTTCCTGTCTTATCTCCCAGTTCTCCAGGTTAAGTGATGTTTGCTTTCTTAACTTTTGTTGTTGTTGTTGTTCTATTGCTTTCCTTTCTCCTCTCTCTGAATGTTGCAATACCATCCTTCATGATCACTGTCTCCAAATTCCATCTCCATTCACATTCTGGACCAATTTCTCCTCACTGCACAAAAATGAAATGTAAAGGAGCCTCTCCCTGTCGGTGTATTTCTGAACTGGAAAGTTGTCTCTTCCCGCCTTGCTCCAATAACTGGGAGGACTCAGAGAACTGGATAATAGACCTCCCTTCCCTCTGCTTCTCTTTTTGGGCTGAAAGAGTTAGAGCAGCTCAACTGTCTTCTGCCTTCTGGAGTTCAGGGCAGGCACCCACAGCCTTCGTGCATACCTTAAGAGCATCCCTCCTTCCTTCCCAAGTAAATCATAAATGATGCGTATCAAGTCGCTTAACCTGTCAAATCTATATTGCTAGTTAAGTAATAACTTTTATTATGAATTAAATTATGCCAATTTGGTTTTTATACCTTTTAAATGAGTGTACAGATTTTAAAGACAACCATCCACTGCTTTCTTTTCTGTTCCTTTTCATTCCTGTGGGCCTCAGTGCCCTGTTTGGGGACTTCTGTTACCCACCCTCTTTCCTATGTCCACCCTCTTTCCTATGTCCATGCCCAGTAGCACTCTGACCTCCCTGCATCAGATGGATGCTCTCTTTCCTCAGGGAACACTGCCTCTTTGTTGCAAAAAATGAAGTCTTTCCAGCACTTCCATCACAAGGCAGCTGGAGGGACAACTGCCCCAGCATCTCCTCCCTCAGTCCCTAGGCCGAGCACTGCCTTTTCCAGGGGCACATTTAATGACAGAGATTCTTTAACTCTCAGGTGCAGGTGCCTGCAGGCTCTGGGATGTCAGATCAGCAATCTGATGAGCAGTCGGATGCCTCTGTCACCTTCATCCTCCTTTCCTCAAAAGACGTCTTAGTGTTGCTGCCCTCATTACCCTACCAGGGATGTGTCCTCGTGTGGTGCCAAGGCAGAACATGAATCACTGTGTACATTACCCAGAAGAATTTTTAAAACTTAGTAATACAATATCTCAGAAACCGCACTGTGTCCTGGCTTACATGAGAGTATTTTCTTACCAAAGCTCACTTCATTTCAGGTTTTTCATAACAGAGGACACTTATATGTCCTTGGTCCAAGAGGATATCCAATTCTGAGCACAGATCATCCCAATGGAGCTAGCGAGGTCAAAAATCAGTGCTTAAATGATGAATTGATGCCTGTTGTTTATGTGAACCTATATTAACGGCCAATAGGCAGACATACTTCAGTGCAAGATAAGCTGTGCTACTAAAAGCCCTGAAATTCACAGCTGAGATCAAAACTTATCTCCAAGTCTAAATTTCATTTTCACTTGCAAAGTATCAAATAATTCTTCTCTTTGACCCTGTTCTGAAAAATCTGAGAGATTTGGTACTATAGAGAATAACTTGAAAATGTGCACCCAATAGTTTAGCAGTAGAATAGCAAATTGACAGACAATTGGTTTTATTTTAATCTCGTGAATACAAAGTGAATTCTGTGAATACTGATTTTGAAATTTTCGGATTTGTCACAGTGCCAAGCAAGTGTGGTAACTGTGTGGAGGGTGGAGACCACTAGCTCAAGTGGTCCTTTCTGTCATGTTTTCTTACCTGTTTGCTTTAGCCAAACTAATAGTAGACAAATACAAAACCGGCCGTGAATAACCTATCAAAATGTTAGTGGCATGAAGTCAAATTCCTGTTTGTGGATAGATTTGGTCACTTACTTACACAAAAGAATAAACTTTTACTCGTACAGTATAGTGGTTGACTCACACTTGCTTTGTAGTTTCTTTGTCCAGTGAGAAATTTGGTTCACTCAGTTTGTCACTGATAACAAAGACAATTGTACAATAAGTCAAGCTGAGTTATTTAATGTTTAAGCCAGCAACACTCTCATTGTTATTATATTTTTTCCCATAATAAAGGAACCCCCAGATGACTTGGACTTAGAAAATCAGTTGTCATAATTTCCCCAAGTGACAGAAATCTCCACAGGAAGGGCTATTCCACTAGAATATTACCCCAGTATTTCAAAATGAGGGTGATCTAACTACACTTTAAAATACATTTTCATTTTCATTATTTTTTATTTTGTTCTGTGGCTTACCATAATAAAGTAAGTATTGGAACAACTTATTTACTTTTCTTTCCATATGAGGAAATCTTATTGGAATATTGTGTAGGTGTATAATACTTTAAATGACATTTCTGGTGAGAGAAGGCAGGAGGAATTAGCATATAGAAGATCAGCTTTCTTTTTCTTTCCATGATACCAGGTCAGATTTCTATGGAGAATAAAGAAGAATATATTAACTGTTGCAAAGGACAACTTGAGTGTCAGCAAGGAACATAGTCTTGAAACATTTACACTGCCTGCAAGCTTGCTGAAAGGGCAAGGGAGAAGGTGCTTCAGTTTTTCTTCATTTTGCTCCCAGTGTGGGTGGCCTTGCCTTCAAGGAGGGACTGCTCTGCTAGGAAATACTTGCTGACCTTCAGCTCAGTTTGAGCAGGCCAGCAGAGTCAGCAGTCCTTTCTTGCCACTGATTTTCACTTGTGTTTCTTACACGCTATTGAGATTCATGTATCTTTATACAGTTGTTCATTCGTAGTTTTCCATCTGTAGGTATCTCTGGATATATACTTCTGGAGAATGATTCTAGTTCTCCTTTAGAGAGTAACAGATTCGATGCCCAATTGCAAAGTAAAGATTGAATCTTCAGTAATAGTTCGTACTTCTCATGTTCCAGGATTCTTCACGTGAGAAAATGGTCTCAATCTTGTCTTATTTCCACTGATTTTCACTAAGCTATTCACACTGATGGTGGAGTAACTTTGGTTACTAGTATGTTGGGGCAGGATGTGTGGCAGTTGAACCCCATCACTAATGGCTCAAGGTATGGAGGGTGCCAAAACTGTTACAGCTTGGTAAACTTAGTTCCAGGCTCTGAAGAGCTCTACAGCTTGCACTGAGAACTGCAAAGTAGTTAAAATAAACTCAGACAGGCTCAGATTGTTGTATCTAAAGACTGTGAGCATAAAACAGAAACTCTGGAGCATTTAACACAGTGACTAGCAAATTCCCAGCGTAAGAGTTTCCTATTTCATCTTCTAAATAGTTTCACTAAATACAGAAAAGGAGCTGAAGACTTCTTCCTACAAAGCTCTTTCCATATATTAATGAAAAAAATAGGATTTTCACTACGGTACTGCCATTGCCTTAACATGTGGTATCTGAATTGCAGTGCCAAAGGCTATTGGAATTAAGTAGCTCTTTGGTCTGTTTGAAGTTTAAAGATAAAACTAGGATACTCTTTTTCCAGCCTCACTTATGGTGAGGCAGGTTTATCTGTGATCATCACGTGGAAGGGACGGCAGCTGGTGCAGACCCTGTCACCCGGCAGAGCTGACCTCCTCGCCGTGCAGCAGCCAGCCCTGGTGGCACAAAGGGAGAGCTCTCACACCCGAACAGGGACGCGCACAGACGTCTGTTAAAAAACGCAAATCCCTTCTGCGTCCTAAATCTAGTGTTCCTAAATAAAAGGATTTATATTGTGGTACCATTCTTCTTGTCTAAGATGTGACTCTCAACAGGTGGTGATGAACATTTTAGAACTAAATCATATCCTGCTGCGTTTCTAGATGCCTCTTTGCAGTGCTACACTGGGACACATCCTAACTATTCACAGTTAGGATATGGGGTGATATTTTAGCTCCTTATGTTTTTCTTGTCAAAACATGATTCAGCTATAGGCACTGTTTCTTTGAAACTGTCAGGTGTGTGGATTTCCACCAGACTATTCACTGGCAAGCAGTGAGTGACTAGAACTTGGGCATGTCACATCAGGTTCAAATTTGTGATTTACCCATGGAGGATGAATAAGGGTTTCAGGAGTGGTGGGCTGGATGTACAGTTGATAAGTAGAATGCACAAATCACTGAAAAATTAATTGCAGTGATCCCACTAAGGATTCATCTCTGCAGCCTGCCACTGATGGTCTCACGCTGTGAGTCTGGAGACCAGAACTCGCCTTGTCTGTGAAGAGCTGCTGTCATCAGCAGGACTCTGATGCCACCACAAGAGGAGCAGTTTCTGAGCATGTTTCGTCTGATCTCCTGTGATTTGACTGTAGATCATGGAAGAAATGGGAAGAGTTTAAACCAATGCAATTTACCTTGTTGAATTAATACCTGAAGCACCTTATTAGATTAAATAAGAAGATAAACAAGATTCTTCCTTTTGCGAGTGAAAAACAGAAACATTCAGTGCTTGGTTACCCTTTGAAAAATTACTTGCTTTCTGATGGCATTGTAAATGAGCTCGTGCTCAGATGTGAGATGTTTTCTACTGGCATTTGAGATGATACCGCTCTTCTAACCACCCTGGAACCCCCAATCCAACACTGCGATGTGAGAGCGGGGCAGCTTGTGAGGAGCCCCTGCTGACAGATGCCAGCGCTGAGTGGTCCTCATCCTGTAGCAAGGCAGGAACAGAGAGGGAGAACAGACGTCTGCCCAGGGCAGACTCCAGCCCCTCCAGTGTCGCTGGAGCTGGGGATGGTTGGTTGCAAAACTAGCAGAGAGCCCATGCCTGGTTCTGATGAAGCGCAGACCTGGTGCTTTTACCCCAACCTTCAGCTGGGCCACCAGGTAGCATTGGATGCCAACAAATGGTCATGCAAATGCTTTGACACGTGTGCCCCAGCTTTAAAACCCACCCTGAATTTTGCAGGTGAGGTTTGTTTCTGATCGTGGCCTTCTCCTAGAAGATTTTCACTTGTGTTTCTTACATGCTATTGAGATTTCTCCCAGACACTGCAACAAGGCCCTCATCCTGATTTCTAGAAAACTGGAATTTCTTCAATAGCTTGCACTGCAATGAGCTATATTTCCCATGATAATCTAGTAACAGCTGAGGAGAAAGGGTCCAGACAGTCCTTCTGCACAAGCTAGAAAAAAAAAAGTTTGCAGTAATTGATAGATCTTGCTTATGAGACCGAGAGAGAACTGCTAATGATTCTGTAGGTCAAATTAAGCAGGACAGATCAGTAGGTTTTGGCAAAATTTTCTCCTATAGAGAAAAAAAAGCCACCCTCTCCCAAAGTATCCCGTCTAGAGAAGAGGAGAGAGACTGGTTACAGGAAAGCAAAATCACCCTCTCTCCTTAATGGCAAAGCCCAGGGAGTTACAGAAGGGATTTCTTCCAAGTGTGTAACAAGATTCATACAAAGTTGTAATTTGGAGGTTCTTTACACAAAATATTTATCTCTTTTATTCTTTTTTTTTTTAACATAACTAGATTTGGGCACATCAAATGGCATTAAAGGTTTGTTCTGTGTTTTTTTTTTTTTGATTGCTTAATAATCCTCATAATGAGGATGCTTATTATAATCAACAGTAGGAACAAAGTTGCCTTTTCAGGAAAAAATAATTTGACAAAAAAAAAATACTCCAGAGAAAAATATGGCATAAGTAGGTAATAAAGCCTGTAATTGAAGCCAGAAATGCATCTGGAAAACCTGAAGATCAAAAGAAATACCATTTTTAGAGGAAATACATGTCTTATCAGGATGCAGCAGTAGCTTCAAAAAGATCATTTAGGGTTTTAAAGTTCAGATTATGAAATGTTGACAATTAAAACTATATTTTCTCTGCCAGGATGTCAAATGTTGCTTCTTAGAGATCTGACTCATTAGATAATTATTTGAGCCAGTCAGATTCAGACAAATTGCAAGCTTGAAATAAACTGCCAGCTCTGCAAAGACATTAGCTGTTATTAGAGTATGACTTTTGGGTTGATTTCTCAGTAACTCACTGAGTGCAATAAGCCATCAGTGGTCTCCTTCTTGGTAGCTTTTATTATGCTCCCTGATGGCACCAAGTAATAAATGACTGTGAATGTGACTTCTGATGTCTTCAAATTCCCTTTATTGGTTATAAGCACTCCAGGAGTCTGTCTGTGGCTGTGCCACACTGACAGCAAAGAAGCCAAACTGTGACAGATCACCACTTCCAAGATTTTCACATTTGTAACGGTCCTTTTCAGGTTATTACCATTTAGTTGCACAGAATAAAAAACAGGCACCTACCAAAGGCCTAAAAAAGACAAAATGCGATATATGACAAAAAGAAGAATAGTTGTCCATCGTACTGTTGGGTCTGCTTTTGCTTCACGATGCCGGTTTATCTGCTGTCTTCTACAGCTAGGCCAGGAGTCCTGTTTGACTTCGGCGGCGAGCTGGGACCTGCTGCCCGTGTTGCAACACAGTGGAGGACCTTCCTTGTGAAAGAGGCGCAGCAAGACTCGGGACAATCATCTCAGACAAACACTGCAGGTCCACTCAGTCGAAAGAGATGAGTTTCAGTACTTTGGACTTTTATGCAAAAAACAAGTCCCTTGGTTTCTGAATGTTTGTTTCTCATATCTGTATGCAGGGATGGGATATAGGCTTATCGGGAGAAGGATTTAGCCCATGTATCTCCTGACCTTGGAGGCTGCAAAAGCTTAATCACAGGCACAGCTTCTGTAAGAGCAGTTTAGGTACCTGCAAACACAATAGCAACCATGAACTGGTTACACAAGGCTATCTGTAGAAATAATTTAAATTTTGCAAAGGAATCTGTGGCTCAGCTTTGTGGGCAGCACGTGATGATCTTGTATAACCATGAGGGCAATCTGTGCTGCCTAGTAGCACAGTTTATAGATCCCCTTATCCCACCTGGAAAGTGTGCTGGCCACCTCCAGGACACTCCTCATCTTCGGAATGACTCCATGTATGTACATGGGTGAAATGTGGCTCCTGGTAAAAATGGGTAAGTCTTGAAATGCTTTTGCAGCCTGTAACATCGAGGAAACATAGCAGACTTTCTTCCTCTGCTTGGAATTAACTGAAGTGTTCCAAAAATAAGATCTCATTCCAGGTGCTTACTTTGCTCCCTCCCTTCCCAGAAAGCAGGCTGAAGGAGACACATTCCAAAACAGGAGCTGGAAGAAATTAAAAAGTGTGGAACTGAGCTGAACAGCCTTGTGTGATGCTTAAGAAATTGGCGGCAGCGAAAGACAGTGATTAGTCTCACACACACAGTTGCATAAATATATCTGCATACATAACAACTGCACACATGGCAGGTATTTCAAAGCTCAAGAAGAGCCCTCCGCAGTGTCCTCCTGCAGCATCCTGGAAGCAACGTGACATTATCGCTGCAGAGAAGCTGAAGAGAGCGGGTTGTCTTCCTCCGAGCGCCAGCGGCACCAGCTGTGCGAGTGAGCTCTCCATAATCCCCCAGAAGATAATGCACTCCTAATCTTACCCTCTAAATGGGCTTCCTGAAAAAGCACACTGCAGCCCATCTCTGGCATGGCATTTTCTACGAGCAGATGAGTTCTTCCTTTCATGCGTTGTAATTGCTGTGCTATCCTGAATGAGCCTTGCATTCAGATGATCTGAATTTTCTAATAAAAACTATTATTATTTTACAGCTGCAGAGTGAAACACGTAATTGTTTCATGTGCGTATTAGAATTATTGAAATGCAAAAATAACCCTCCAGTCTTAAAATTAATAATAACATCGTACTGCACATCTTCAGAACACTGGCTCTCACAACCTGATACGGGGATGATTTTACTCCTGTTAAATTGGGATTATTTCAGAAAAGATCTGCAGTCCTTAATGCCAGGATTAGTCACACTGGTTTCATGAATTTCTTACCTGTGTGAAGGCTGCAGGATCAGGCAAGTAATTTGTCATTTATTTTTTAATTATTCAGAAGGGATAGTAGTAATATCTTGGGTTTTGCAAAACCCCTTTTACCTTAATATTTATGCAACTAGTCGTGCATATGGTTCTTGAACTTGTCCAAAAGACTTAACGCTGTTACTGACCAACATAGGGAGTACTTGCAGTCAAGATCAGTGGCTATAGCCAGCAGATGCAATGTGAACTTAAAACACCTACTGCTTCCTTGCGTTATTTCAGTCCACTTTATTTCCTGTTAATAATGAGGTTCACCCCAAAATCTTTGATGGTCTTGGCCTTAGAGTGGTATGGAAGTAAGTGAGTAAGAGTGGGAAAGTGTTTTCAGTCTTCAAAGTCCTTTCAAACACCTTCCAGTCCCTGGAGAGGGGTCCATCTGTACAGAAGAAGAAAAGGTGGCAAGGGTTTATTACTAAATTTTACATAATCTAGTCAAGTTTGTAAGCAAAAGTTCCTCCTTCCACTCTTGTGACTGACCTTGTCTCAAATGCTATTTCCCTTTGCCAAATTAAGCTAAAAGAGGAAAAACTATGTGATATGAATATATTATTTTTGGAGTGCTGAAGATGAATATTGTACAAATAGACCCGGGATTATTTTTGCTCAACATTTTCTGTTGTGAAAGTAGGCAGATAAGGAACTGCTTGTATAACCCAACACAGGCTGGCACTGTTGCCGTGCTCGACAGTTTTTATATTTTGAGGGGCTTCCAAAAACACCGTTTTAAATGTTAAATAGTATCAGTTCTGGAGACCAACAGCACTGTTGGAACATGAGAATCAGGGCAACCAGCAGCCGAAAGTGCAGCTAAAGATTCGTCATATAAACTTCTGTCTAGGGAGACTGGAAATTGCATCCAGCCGTTTTGGAAGTCTGAAACCCCCACACATGTGGCTACACACAGAAGTATCGTGCCTGAAAGGAAGCTCGGATGTTCCCACTGTGTGCAGAAGACCGAGACGCTGGTCCCGCGCCTGGCGCAGAAGCTTTTTCGGGATGCCCAGCACAGGGCAACCCTTGTCGCTGCCACAGCAGCCCTTGGCCCCTGCCTTCTCAAGGGCTTGGCAGGAGAGTCCTGCGGCTACTCAGGAAAGCCCACAGATTCCTCAAGAGCAGTTTATTTGCACAGTGATGAGCGTGCACGGCGTCGCTTGGGCGGCAAGCGGACTCCTCGCCCGGAACACGAGGAGCAGAGCAAGGCTCTTTGGGAGCGCTCCTTGGGACACCGAGTGCCGCTGGCTGTGGTGTGGGAGAAGGACCCTCTGGGCTTTCCATATGGGTTTGAGGTCTCACCTGGCGTGAACGGGCTCCTCGCTGTGCGAAGCAGGGAGGGAGCACGGAGGGATGCTGCGAGGTGGCTCCAGGCCGGATACAGGGGCCGGAGTCCACTTGGGGCAGCAAGGGAAGGGGAATGGTGGGGCTGGCAGTAAAGGGGATGTGTGAGGCTGTGCGGTGGGACGGGGCTGTTGCCGGCTCGCCATGGACACGCTCACAGTGCTACACAGTGCCGGGGTGTCCGCAGGGAACCCCCCTCCAGCTGCGCCCGGCAGAACAAGCCGGGCCAGCGACGGCACAGGTGGAGGTGGCGGGGCCGCCAGCCAGAAGTAACAAGCCCACAGCAGCAGGGTCCACCTGAGCAGGACCGGGACACTGGTGCGTTCCCAGGCGAAGGAATTAAAATTAAACAAACAAAATGCCCAGCGAGAGGAGAGCTTCTCTGGGCACTAGGGAGGAAGGAAAGTGTTAATGGAGAGAGCGGCGAGGGAGGAGAGACATGGGGTTTGAGGCAGGTTACAGAGATGTGCAGACTAAGCAAGGGAGCAAGGGTAAAACATTGTGAAGGAGCCAGGAAGAAAAAGCCCTGTGGAGGCTTTAGAAACAGCAGCTAAAGAGGAGCAAGGCAGAAGCACAGAGGTCCTGGCGAGCCCCAGGTAAAGCGAGCTGTGACCCGTTCTGTGTAAAGGTCTTGTAATGCAGGGAGTCCAAGGCCATCGGTGAAATCTTAAACTTGGGGCAGAGCAGGAAAATGCGTTCCTTCTCCTCCCCTGAGGGTGGTCTAGAGAAGGTAGAAAATGAGAAATAAAATGAGAGAAAATGTATGTGTCACCAGGATAAACATTCCTGGTGAAGGCTGAGATTTTGAGAGCTGCTTGGGGGATTTACATTTGTGAGTCTGTCGTGATATAAAGATTGTGGGAGTGAAAAAAGGAACAGAATAAATGAATGAATGGGAGGCGAGGAGAGAATTTTAAACATTGCACATGGGGTTGTTTAAATATATAAGGGAAGATCATTCCTGAACTGCACTGGATTTGCAAGACAGAACTGAGATGAAGCAGCCGCGGGCCTCGAGGAAGGGGAACGCTTCTGAGTCAGCTCTAACACTTACATGTCAGGAGAAAATACCTCATTTTTTCCACCTCAGTATGGGAGTTACAAGAAGAGAGAAAAAAACATTTAATACTTTGAGGCCCAGAAAAGATGAGGAAATTGACAGATGACGAGGACTTGCAATTTGTGGGGTGGGCCAGATCTTAGATATGGAAGCCTCATGAGAGGCACCTCACAAATACGAAATAAGGGCAAGTGGCAGGCTTGGGGCCAAAGCTCAGCCACTGTGGCTTGCTGAGTCAGCCACACTTACAAGAAGAAATAGTCTGGGTCTCCTGGACTGTATTTTCAATATCCTGAAGGCAAAAGCTTAGGAGAGTTGTAATTAAAGAGCTTTTCTTTCAGAAGGCAGAACAATCTGCCCAGAGAGGGAGTCCCTTCAGCATCTAGCACGTCAGCTCCTCTCTACCTGTTTCACAGCTGGAAAAGAAAGGTGCAGCAGGACCTAATGACCAGCACCTTCCTGTGGGTCCCCCAGCACACTGCGATCCTAAGAATTTTCCATTGTCTTGTTTGAGAAACAGTATTTTATAAAAACAAGCGGCAAAGCTCAAGCAGAATGAATTACTCAGATTACAGCCTTGCTTTAGATGATAAACAGTGGCTGACAAAGCTGGGAATATTTGCATTACCGATTGAATGTACTAATGATGCTTCACTACCGATGGCATTCAGTACATCAAGTATATAAAAGGAAAGAAAATACATGGGGCAACATAAAAACATCCCTTCAGGTTTTCAGCATTTGAAAATAAATAATTAAATCAAGCAAATCATATCATGTTTGCCTCTTGCTCTCTCTGGGTGGCTGAAGAGAGCTTGTGCTGCAGAAAGCTGCAAGTTCTTAAGATTTGGGACAAGCTATTTAATGTGTGTGAAGCAGGAGATTAATTTTTGTGATTCACTTGAGGAAAAAAAAATACAAACAAGAAGAGATTTGCTTATAATTATAGATGTGCTAATGCTTGTAACACTCATATCACTAAGGGTCTTCAGCATTACCCTTTAAGCCTCTAAGGTATATAAACAACAGGATACTAGTAATACTCATCAGTTATATAACCTTTACGACTGCAGAGAATATGCAGAACATCCCACGAACTGGGCACGACCCCGGCAGTATTGCACATCAGGGAAAATGGGAAAGATTAAATGCCTAAGCAAGGGTTACATACTTAGCTGGAAGCAGAACAGAATTAATTTTGTTGCTGTGCATAATCTTAGTCTGCTGAGTCACTCAGCCTCTTAGCTGTAATGGAGCTTTGGAAATTGTCTCCTGGAAATTGCCTCCAAAGACAATGTGCCCCTAGACCAAAAACGCGTCTACACAAACTATTGCTTTGGAACAAAATGTTTACTGATGCCCTCTGCAAGTCCCAGCGGGGCTTGGGAGATTATGTCAAGGACTGGCTGGTCGCAAGGACTCTTGGCACAGCTCTATCCTTCTGGATCACCTGGAAAGATCTCCAAATTTACTTACATCCCAAATCTATCTAAAAGGCTCCAAGAAATGCTTTGTTCATGCAGAACAGTTTCAACACAGCAGGGCAGAAAAAATGGATTTAAAGAAACAGGAGCACAAACACGCTGCGAGAGCACGAGCCTCACAGCACACACACGGTCACGGGGCTGCCAGAAGCCTTCAGAAACCTCTAGGCATGACTCTGTAACCCCTTTCTCAAATGAGCGGGGCTTACTCAGGCAAATAATTGCTTTTAAATCAATAAGAAGGCTGGTATGAACAGGAGCAGTTCTTGCTGCTCACACAGCTCGTCATGCTGTGGGGGGAAATCTTTGTGCCCCAGTGCCGGAAGAGCTTGACTCAAAAATAAAGCTGGGGGACTCTGTGTCCCCACACAGCCCAGCATAGAAGTCTCTTTCTGCAGGATCCCAAACATTCACACTGCATTGCTGGGATGCTCTGTCACATTGCTGGGAGAAAGGCTGGGCAGAGACATGTCAAAGTGGTCTATGCTCTGTGCTGTGCCTATATGTGCAGGGACCAGAGCATCACTCTGCACCTACAGCGTTTCCCTTACACAGGCCCAAACCAATATACACTGTTCCAAATGTGACCTTCATGGTGGGTGCTGCAGCATGAAGAGCACATGATGGCTCTTACATCAACAGAGAAATGTTTAGATAGCTGCTTTTAGCTGTAGTCATCATTTTATATCATAGTGGAATGTGGGGGTTTTTTTTGCCTTAGGCTGTTTATGTTGATACCTCATCCAATCTTCCTTATTAGCCACGCAGCAACTTCCTATACCTAGTGGCTGATATTTCTTAACATGTCTACTCTAAGTAATGAAAACAGAGCTGATGATGTATTTATCTTTTAGCCTTTTAATTTGCTATAGTATTTTCCAAACCAAAACAGATTTTTTTTTTGCTTCTGTCTCTGGCCATTTTTCTGTCTTTTTCATCTATTCCTCTTTTTTTTTTTTTTGTACTCCCTATTTTCCACAGATAGCACACAGCTCAGAAATCACATCTGACTTGACTTCCGACCCTGTGTTATTCAAGTGACTTTACTATTGCCATTAAGTAGAAATTATTTAGTTCCAGAGCTCTTGATTAGAGAAAATGAAAGATCAAATAATTTGTCATTGAGTTATGATGATGATAAGAGCCATGGCACTTAAGAAGGAGAATTACTAAAATGTCACATACTCCTAGCTCTTTATTATTTTGACAGTTCTGAGAAATTCTACTCTGTTAACAGAATGATACCTTGTTTACTAAAAAAAAAAAGAAAGGCAGAAGAAGTCAAAGAAAGTCAGTGAACACTCAAGACTTTCATAAAGCAGACCATTCCTGAACCTGTAGAGAAAAGCATGAAGTTCACCACCTGCTTTTGGAGACCAAAGCCCATTAGCACGATGTCCTTGAGGGCCAGGTCCCTTTGCAGGTCTTTGGGGCCTGGATCTTTCCTTTGCCTTCCCCTGGGCCTGACAGCAAAGCCTGTCCTTGTCCCACTGACACTGCAGCTATGGAGGCAGCGAGGTGGCTCCACTTCTTCTCCAAATGAAGAACTTCTTGCTGACACTTAGTTTGTTTTGAAGCAGATGACTATTTCTGGACGCCACAGAGCTGACTCACCAGCCCAAGTTCAAATCCTCAACCACAGGATTCAGTTCCTTTTACTTTACAACTTCATTTTTATTTCTTTAGAATAGAAGAAGATTTTGAATACATGCTGAACGTATCAGTACTGTCTTTCCCTTGAATGCACAAGTTCAGCAGAAATCTTGCTCTGTGACCATCCGCTTTTGGAGTTTACAGAAGGCTGCTCCCATTTTTATATTTGTCCTTTAAAGGTAAAGCTTTAAAGGCAAATCCCAGCTAGTCATGATGAAAGAGGGGGCCTTTTCCATCCAAGTCCAGATTCCTTGCTGACAGAGAGCAGGACCACCTGATCTGCAGGCTCTTCCTGTTTTGTTGTGCATGCAGGCCTTGGAAATTACCTCTTAATCATGCATTGGAAGCCTTAATTTTGCCACCATAAGGGATTCCCAAGAACCCTGTGAGCATACACAGTAGAACGGGACCCTATGAAGCTATTCTTTGAAGACATATTTTCAAAGCACTTTTAAAGGAGGTCTGTGTAGGTAATGATGCTGTAAGCCTGCTGAATCACCAAACTCAATCATCTGCTGTCATGAGCAATCATGTCCTGTCGTCTCCTTAATTTACAGAGATCTACATTTAAATTTATAATCTTTTGCCCATGAGAAACAGAGGAGTATGGCAAGTCTGGAAATCTTTTCCAGATTTCCGGCCTAAATTTCATTTACAAGCCACTTGCACCCATCTGTTTTTGTGCCAGGAATAACCTTTATCCTGAATAGCTTGTCTCCCTCCTCTGTACTCACCCGTCAGTATATTTATAGTCAACTGTCATAACTGTCCTCAGCCGTTATTTTGTTAGGCAAGACAAACTGTGCTGATTTAGTTTCTCTGCTTTTCTCTTAATCATTCCTGCGGCCTTGTCTGTAGCCATTCCTCTTTTGGGTGGACTTCCTTGACTGTTGACCACGGTGAGGGGTACAGGACTCCACGGCTCTCCAGATGAAGGCTCACCCTGGCCTTCACAATGTTATAAAGACTTGTTCACTCAGAATGTTTCATTTGAGACTTCACAAAGTGGCCCTTACCCCTCTGATGGGGACACCACACTGGTGGCTTAAGAGTTGTTCTGTAACTGATTACGAGACCTGTGTCTGCCTCCTTTGCTGCTACGATGGGAATGATTTCTCAGATCAGCAAATGGACTTCACCATTCCCTATATTCTGAATATTTGAAGAATCAAGCAGCAGGGCTTAGCTTTGTGACAGCTAACATATCAGAATAGGAAATCTTCCCAAAATGGGAAGAGCAGCTAAGTAGATCTCAGCAATCAGTAGACTAGCATACCTCCAGATAGCTTCAGACAAGCTAAAGGAAAATCAGATGATGAAAAACATTAGAGAGAGAAGATTCAACAGAGAGAAATGAGCCCAGGCTTTTCTCAGGCAGGGGTCAGAAAGCTAGGTGAGTTTGAATCCTTCAATAGATACATTAAAGTTGCATGGATTTGGATAAGTTGTTATTAAATCAAATACAGCTAGCTTGTACAGGTTAAGACAATTTCCTGATAGAGGACGTAGTAGAAGAGGGATATTATGTCTATCCAAGATAGAAGATGGTGGTATAAAATGGTGTTCTGTGCTGAAATAATGTTTCTATAGCATTGGACCTATTTTCGTACTGCATTTCATAGAATCATAGAATAGAATCATAGAATACTTATTTCTCATCCAAATCTCATTTGAAATTTCAGTAACTGGAATTTTCTGTCCTAATAAGGCAAATCTTCACTGATAATCTTGACAGTAGCATTTACCTTTAAATTTGAGGAGGTATTCTTTTTTCTTGTCTATATTTTCCATTGAGAATTCACACAGGCAGCACCTACAAACACTTAATAATACTATAACAAGGGAGCTTTCCATATTGTTCATTCTGCTATGTGGTTAAGTTTATAAATGAAATTCTATTTACTTGGCACTGTGAAGGCCAAGTTCTTGTGGTGTAGCACACCTTAACTCCCTTGTACGTGGTATTTTCTTCTGAAGTTTGGCCACTGTGATGCAGAATTCTTGGGCCTGGAGGGCAGTATGCCCAGGGCAGAATCGAGGAACGTGTAGGATTTTGCAGTGTAATGTAGGGATTAAATATTCAGGTATGTGAAAAGCATCCTGTACTTCCAGTCCCTGCTCCCCTAACTGATTCCGTATCTTTTCTAAAATCACTACTTGTTTAAAAAAGTGGGGTTTTCTTTTTTTTATTTATTCATTTGTTTTGTTTTTAAGACTGAAACTAGGCCTACAGAGAGAATACCAAAAATTTCAGGAGGATATGGAGTAATTTTCAGCTGTGTATACATACATCTGTATGTATACTTTTAGTATAACTTTAATCTTTACATTTCTACTCCAGGAGAAGCATAGCCAGCACTTAGGCAAAAAGTTTCTTCAGTGCTGTCATTATTTTTGCCCTTCCCCAGTAATAATCTTTTCCAAAAATTGTATACAACAAAGTGATGAATAATCTGGGATTTACTGACCTCTATTGGCTAAATTAAAAAGTTCCACCTTTTGTTCAAATGCACCACTAAAATGAAAATATGTATTTGATATCTGCTACTTACTGAATCAAATCATCCCAGCCTAGAAAACACGTCTGTTCCTTCTGGTGGCGCAGAGTCACTTAGTCTTTCATATGGACTGAATAATGTTTTTTGGAGATGTTAATGAATCACCAGTCCCTTTTCCATTCCCAGGAATTAGCATGGTAAAGGTCAACACAGGAAGGTATAGGGTGCCTGCATTAGTGGGGTTTAATCAGTTTTGCAAGCCCTGCTTACAAAAGGAGCAGTTCTTTGCAGTTTTAAGAGGTTTACCTAAGGACAGATGAAGTTCATCCTAAAAGCACGTAACCTGGGCTGTTTCACAAAGGGCTCATATGGGAAATCTTGACTGGAAAAGATGAGTTTTGCATCTCAGACATGATTTGCTAAGACTCGGGTTTATTCTGCCTTCTGGTGACCAAAGATGCAGAACAAAACACCCCATTTCCCCCAGCACTGCAAGGAAAGATGGAGCCTTGGAGAGGGACTCAAAGTATTTTATCCTGCTTGGATTCATATAGATTAAAAATAAGACTGTGATATCCTTAGAGGGCCTAACTGCAAGTATTTGGAACACAATCTGCATTTCCTCGGTCAAGGTCAGGTGAATGGCAGGTCAGGCCTTGCTACCATCTTTGTATCTGCTAAAAAAGGTACCAATGGGACTCCATTCATCTGCTGCCTAATGCCACTCAGCCCAAAGAATCACAAGTTATAATTTGTGTTTATGGTGATGGCACATAATGGTATTATCCTGTTGCCAAGGAAGCAGAGAGAGTTATAAAATAGATGAATAAATATAATTGAGAATGGGAAAACAAATTATGCACCGTAGCTGGGCCCTTTCCAATGGGCATCTCCATTTTTTAAGAAAAGGACTGTGGTTCCTTTTGAAGTTAAACTGCATAACCAGAATGAGCTAATCAATCATAGGTGACTTTCAGCTGTCCATACACTTTTACTGATCTTTAAAGGATTAACAATATTTTTTCTTACTTGCATATATAATAGGGGTACTGTATTAATAAGCAGCAAAAACTGAGTAACAAATAACAGAGTAGCAAACTATGACAGCACACTAACTCAGCCAAGGCATTAAAAGCCTCCCTTTTTTTCCAAAATATCCTTAAACCTAGACCCAAATTTTCAAAATTATTTTATTTTAGCTGACTTTTTAGACTTGGCATACGTTGGTAACCAGTAATATAGCCAGTAATTAGCTGTGTGTTAGTATATTGGTAAATATGTTGGTAGTTTTAGGAGATCCTTTGTCTGCATTACAGAAGGAAAGGGAGCAAAAGACAAAATATTTTCAATTTTAGCTGTCCCTGAGCATCAGCATCTCACAGAGGACTGGTTTCACACAACTCCACTTAGTGAAGTCAGATCCGGTGGGTAAACTAATAGCTATTGATTGATCAGCTATTCTCCTCAAGGGAATTTATTGAACCATAATCTCATGTGTATGGTGTTCATGCTACAGACCCTGTAGACATCTACAGCACAAAACTCTGCAAGTGGGGAGTCTCTAGGCTTTGCCATATGTAACAAAGGTGTTTTTAGGGTGCAGGTTTCTCACTTGTTTGAGACACTTGCTTCAGGATGAGATGAGCTTCAGCCAAGGCTGCATAGATGACATGAGCTCCTCATCCGAATGAGCAGCTCAGCAGTGGATCTCTGCTCTGCAGGCGTCTACATCTTGTCTCTAGCATTGGGAGCCAGCAAGGGATCTCCTCTCCATGAAGTGAGCATTGAATCTTTGCTGTGTCTACACTGCTCTGTGATACAGAAGGTAGCATAGGAGCCCTGAGCCCCCATGTCATTTAGGGATGAGATGAATGACTTCTTGATACTGTGGTGGGTTGTCAAGCTCCAGCTGGGTTTTGCTGCATTTCCAAGCAGTGTTTCATTCAGCAAAATGTTTCTGTTGCAGGGGGCAGTGCTCTTGTGGGATGCTGTGGGCCACACGTGGTAGAGAGCTCGCTGATGCCTGGCGGAGTCACCCCGGCCCCTTCGGAGCCAGGTGTGCACCAAGAGGCCCGAGCCTGCTTGGAAGACGATACACCCCCTTCCTCATGCCACAGCTCTGCCTCAGGCTGTGCCAAAGCCGCGGCCACAAGGCATGGCCTCCGTTCAGCCCCCTAGTCGAGGTCTCTGAAGACTGCTGGGAGGAAGGGCAAGTCAATGCAGGTGACTTTCCTGGCCTTCCCCACTTGTGGTCAGCAGGGCAGAAGCGTGCCTGGGTTTTCTAGAAGTCCTGCTCAACTCACTAAAGAAGAATAGCTTCTGCTGACTGTGACTATTTCAGTCTTGTTCCTCTGCCTGCATCACCAAAAAGAAAATGTCTCTTTTTTTCCTCATTGTTCTCAGAATTTTGGTGCTTTTTATCTTATGTCCATTTCTAAAATGTCTGTTTTTACCATCTGCAAAACCTCACAGTGCTGAGATGATTCACTGGGAGATGAGAAGTTGTGCTAACAGCCACCGCTGTGGGGTTTGTTGCATGTGGTTGAAATGTTTATTTTCCAAGATTGCTGCTTTGCACTGTGTCTAAGATCCATCTTCTATCAAAATGCGATAGCTTGGCTTTTAACAGCCATGTACCATTAGTCCTGCTGCTTTTCCAATGGCTTACTCTCAAGCGATGTATTGATTTCACAGTCTCTTTCGTTCACATTCAGAGTCCTGAGCCAGGGCTACAGAGCAGTCTCCCCAGCTAATCGGCCCTTTGGTTATGCTCTGCAGGGACATGTGTTAAGGCCCAGCGCAGCAAGACACCGTGTTTGCTTTGCCTCAGTTATTGACTTAGGTCAGCTAGAGTCAAGGGCATGCAGCAGCACACTGCTCTGAATTAAGTTATAAGTTCATGGCCTAGCATTGAGACAATATTAAGGAAATACCAGTTCCCTGCAGCGTGAGTGCTGATAATTTTGTTTTGTAGTTATCAGTGCTCCACTCAGGGAGCCTGCTGTGAAGGATACTACATAAACGTAAACAGCTGGAGTACTTTCCCTTAAGTAGTGTCTGGCCTCATTTAAAATATGTTAAATTATAAAATTTTCATTGCTTCCTTTGGGACGCTCTGCTGCAGTCTCATAAATCTCTGTGCCAGGCAGTTCCTGTGATGGCCGGGTTCGTTCCTGTGTGTGCTCTTCACCCTGAGCTCCAGCAGGTTGTCACTTGCCCTGAAGTTTTTGCCCTACAAATATTATGTATTTCAGAGGTTAAAAAAAAAAAAAAAAAAAAAAGTTGATGAAAACCTAATGGGAGAGACATCTACAGATTACAGAAAATGGTGAGAGGAGCAGTTATCCCTGGCTCACAACAGCCCTTCCACCCAGGGCAAAATCATCTGGCAATGAAGTACAACACTTTAAAAATAGTCCTTTGTAAATGAATCCCTGTAGCCCCTTAATCCCCGTTGCTCTCTCCATTACTTTCAGGGTACTTACATCTTTCTTCTACTTAAGTGGTTAGGACTATAAGCAGCTTTTAAGGGCAGTCTCAAGAGTGAAGAGCTGAAGGAGCCTGTTCCCTGCTGACTGATGTAATTATTTCAGATCATGTTCTCTGACTCTGTTTGCTCTTCTTTCAGCAGAGAAAAGTTTTACTATGAGGGTTAGCAGTGTAAGGAAGAAAAGGGAATTTTAAAACAAAACCACTAATTCATTTTACTCCAGATATGAACATCTAGTTAACAAAAAATAGTGGGTAGAGTGTAAAAGTTGCTCTTCTTTTCACCGTCAGGCATGTGTCCTCCATTATTTTCATATCAGTATCCTTACTGTGCCAGGACTTGCCAAAATTACCATGTGAGAACACTTCTTACTGCTATTAACTATTACTGCTTTATCATTAAACAACAACAACACAGAGAGAGAGAGAAATGTAGTCCGAACTGGCTGTAAAGAATTGCTACTTCAGACAGTTTCTTGCTGGGATTACTTTCTACTGGATTAAAATATAATATCTCTCATATCAACTACGAGCCTTATCTCAATGTATTCCATAGACAAAGAGATTTAATGCTTAACAAAGAAATGTCACCTAAGATTCGATTCATTCTGTTTGGGTTTGTCGTGATTGATATAAACATTATACACATGGAGAGAAATAAAAGATCATTATAGACCCTGTGAAAGAAATGACAGCATTTAATTGTAAGGAAGCAAAAAAAAATCTTGAACTAAAGGCCATGATTTCTTACTGCTCATCATAATGTGCACGTAACTTTTCTTTGTTCCTCCCCTCTTCAAAATGTTTTGGCTTTTTGCTTTAGCAGTACTAATAATGTGGGCATTATTCCATCCGTTGAGATGGAGCAGGAACATCCAGATGAAGGAGTGCACTTTTCCACTGCGCTTCAGCCTAACACACAGGCTGCATGGGGCTGCTTGCTGATGGCACAGCTCGCTCTCAGCTCTGCGGTAATGAGCTTTAGTATTTACATCCTGTTACAAAGGCTCTAAATGAGCAATTAGGAGCTGAGAGTTTCTTCTTCATTATGTTAACAGGATTTTTATTCCATTTCTTCCCTCAGCTGCTTCCTGTGTTGCCTGGCGAGGAAGCCAGGCAGCCAGAGAGCGTAACCACGTTAGCCAGAGACACGAGTGCAGACCAGGGCATAAATCATCCCAGGGAGATGGAGGGAGGGACTCGTGCAGCGCAGGCTGGGCACCGCTCTGGGCACCGCTCTGGGGCAGCACTACTCGCCTCGGCTCCTCAGGCTCCTCCGGGCCGTCTGCTAAAGCTCCTGCCCCAAACCAGGTGCTGGAGGAGGTGGACACGGTGCTGGCCCAGCTTTGCCTGACCCGCACAGCATGAGTGGGCACTCAGCCCTCAGTAGCACTCAGCTCCTGTGCAGTGATACCCTCTAGCTGTTAGGAACGCGTGGGAAAGGAAAAGCAGCATCCTAGGAAATTTCCCTGTGTTTTTTTCTCTCTGAATTTGAGTAATAATTGCTGAAATACTGCAAGTTCTTTCCTCAGCTTATTTTTTACTTATGAATGAAATATATGGATAGAAACATGTGGGAGGTCCATTTGCCAACCTGTAAAAAGCATAGGTAGAGACATGGGAGTGATTGGTGCCTCAGGCATTACTGACTGGGGGGCAATAGTGAAATCGCTTACTGGCAGTGCATTAATTTAAATCAATATTTGGATAATACCAAGACTAAAGGAGAACTACGGGAAATAAGATTTTTCAGTCTATAGCACATAGATCAATCAAAAAAACACCTACTCCACTGAAAACAGCATAGTGTATATGCACAGTAAATGTTTGCCATACCTGGAGTTTCACAGAAATGTTCCTGGAGTGTTTGGCAAAATCAATCACTGGAAATCATGTTAAAAAAAAAAGAAGAAGAAAAGAACACAGTTAGTAATAAAGTGTAATCTGCAACAGGGAATTCACATTTTTCTAAATTACAGGCAGCCAGATAGTGTTTAATTACAGCAGACTGGTATTCAAAAAAAAAACAAGAGTGATAAATAACTCATTTTAATAAATCTTAGAGAAATGCAAAAAAGGCTTTGGGTTTGAATAGAGATCAGGCTTTGACACGAAGCCACCAGTCAGTAATGTTTCCTGCAGAGATAGCACTGGAAACAGAAACCCAAGGGAGACAAGCCTGGGTCTGGGCCTGACGGGAAATTAATGAACAGGTGCTATTCTTTCTCAGTGTATGTCCCTGGGATGTCTCCACTGTGAGAAGGGGAGCAGGGAGTGGGGAGTTCTTTCTGGGAGAGTTTTAAAAATGGACAAAGTTCTTGAATAACTTTTCAACACCCAGGTATAGGCTGCGTAGGACCTTCTCTAAGCAAAAATAATTCCTGCAGCTCCTGTGGTGTGTCTGTGTTTTATATTGGAGAGGAAGCACTTCTAGAAAAGAAAGGGACAACTCCACTGGCTTCCATGGAGTTGTGCCTCGTTATACCACTTATTTAGGAACGTGACTCCAGCTCAGCACCACTGAGAGAGGTGATACCTCTTTCAAGCTTTAGGCCACAAAACCTCTGGCAAGAAAATGATTCTGTTCCAATATTCCTCCCTTTCAATTCTCTTCTGTCCATAACTATTTCATGCAGTGCTTCTGCAAAAGAAAAAATTAAATTAATATATGCTACCAGAACAAACCCTCTTGGTTGTTGTCACAGTGCTCCCCCCTGGCCATTTTACAGCAATTATTCTTCATACAGGCTTGGAGATAATTAATTGCAGACATTGATTTTTTCTTTTTCAGAAAGTATGAATAGTTAATCATTATTTGGACAATATTATCAGAGCAATTCTTAATTGCACTTAAGCACTTATTGGACAGTATTATTGCCTAATATTGGAACTTGCAATTCTATTAATACATGCTGAAAGAAAGTTGCTGACACAAAAATACCAGCTCCTTTTTTTTTTTTTTTTTTTTTGCTGAATGAATATAATTTTTTTTGAGAAATTCTGATTTCATTTCCCTAGATATTAGTTTCTGTCTGGTGTTTTACTGAACAATAAGTATTAATCTGTTTATAGCCCCTTCTAAGGCGCATGTTCCCTTTAGCACTATTTGTCTTATAAGACACATTCCTTTGGTATTTTTTTCCTTAATTTAAAAAGAATCTTATCTAGTGGAATAAATATAATCACAGAATAATCAGCTGAATGCTACAGGTGTTGACCAGTGTTAGATCTAACACAGTGCCTGTGTTAGATTTCAGTTCCCATGCCTGCCTTGAAGTGTGTGTGTGTTCAGTGCCATGGGCTTCAGTGAGCGAGACTTTTTCCCTCTGAACCGGCAAATTTCCAAACTGGGCAGAATTTCAGGGTGTTTTCAGGCTGTGCAGATGTTCAGTGTGGCCCCTTTCTGCCTTGTGAGGGCGGGAGGCTGCAGAGGTTTGTGAGGGCTGCAGTGAGCTCCGTGTCATTGCCGAGCCTGCAGCAGCTCCCTCAGCACCCCTGCGCTTGGAGAAGGAAAGTCATTCCTGAAGAGAAAGTCATTCTTGAAGACACAGCGCTGCTTTTTCAAGGGAAATCCTTCCCTCTTCTGGAGTTTTGGCAGAAATGCATTTTTTAATCGGATAAAAATAGATATTCCAGATTAAGTGTGAACCAACAACCTGAAGTTGAATGAAAGCCTAAGTTTGGCAGCATGAGAGGCTTTAGACATTGTCTTCCCATGCAACATTGTCTAAAGACTTGAAAAAATATTGGCTAAGTCTTACAACCACCATATTCCCAGAAGGTCTGGGAAAATCCCTGCTTCCCCACACAAAGCAACAGTGCTTCTCCCTAGCAGAGGTTTGCCGGTGCGAGCTTGACCAGGACAGAGAATCGACTGGCCACAGGCAGCAAGCTCCTCTCTTCCCGTTTCAAGGCTTGGCAGCCCCTGGGTGGCTGTTTGCTTTGCACATTTGCTTGCTGATGAGAAACCCAGAGTGTCCCAGGACTGATCCTCTCTGCAGGCTGGTGGCAGCAAACACCCCCTTGGAGCCTGCCCTGGAGAGCAGACCTGCCTAGGAAGGGGCCATCACAGTCTGTCCTTGCTGCCTCCCTGCAAAGGCCTGATGACAGGGAGTGCACAGATTCCTCCACCAGGGAAAGAAGGATATTCTTAACGTTTAGGTGAGCTGAACCTCCCCCTTCAGAGACCTCTCCCTTCAGAGACAGCTTCTTGCTCCTGCTGACTGAACACTGGGACATGTGCATGACCTGTGCACGCTGCCTGTGCACACCGGGCTTCTGAGATACTGGTTCAGCATTGCATACAATGGGCAGATGGGATGGCAGCTCTAAACTGACCTCTAGGGACAGCAACTCTCTGCCTTGGGACAAAATATATTTAAAGATTAAAATAAAACAAAAAAACCCAAAACAATATAAAATAGTCCCAGAGGATAAAATACAGCAGAGATGCTCTTGTGCAATAGTAGCAGATATCCACAGTGTGGTGCCAGTGTAATGCAGTCTGGGCACCTCTTCCAGGCATCCGGATGCTTGTGCAGCTCCAAGTTTTCTTCTTTCAGGGTCACTTCTGTCCTCTCAGTGTGAAATAGTCTGGAGTGGATCCGCCAGCCTAGGCGGGTGTCAGGTCTTTCAGCATGGTCTGCACAAGTGAAATGATTAAATTAATCCTTGTCAGCAGTGACCAGAAATCCACAGCACTGCTGCACCCTCTTTGGTTGTTCCAAGTCAGTGTCCACCAGAGACTGCAGCAGAGCCAGAAGAGCAGGATGTGGTGAAGTTTCCTGGGTCCTTTCTGGTGGCAAAGAGGGTTTCTGAATACCTTCACCCCCAGTTTCAGCTTTGTGCACAAAACTATGACTTTGTCTAAAATCAAAGTCTGTTTTCATCGATACAGACCCGAAGAGGTGGACAAGCAAGTTACCCAAGGCCATATCTTACCAGTAACACACCGAAATACACTGAGGCCTCAGGTCTGAAACACAGAAAAGATGGTGATGTTTCCAGGGCTTTCACAATCTTTTAATTCTTTGCTAAAGGGAAGATATGCTTAAGGATGCAAATTACTCTCTGCACATTTAAATGCTGATAAGGGAGCTTGGATATATTGACCCCAATGTGCTGCCCAGTCGTTCTGGCCGGACACAGGTGTATCGAAAACTGACACGAACTACAGGTGAATGACATGTTGATATTTCCCATTCAAGACTTCTTCACATCTGAATGAGTATTTTTGGAGACTCGCTGATAGCTAACCGCATAAAATGAGTTAAACTCTTGATAGTGGGTTAAGCAGAGAGGAAAGAAGCCCACCTTGTTTTTCCCTAGGGCTAACGTAATGCTCTGCAGGTGGTATCTTGAGCAATGCTGACGAGAGCTATCTGTCCTTAGGGGCTGCTACCTTGGTAGCTAGCAAAGGCTGACTTCCACTTCTGTCACCCAGAGCTCCGCTTTGCAGCGTTAATCATTGCCCACACAGGTGCTTTCTGGAAACCTTAACAGCTGTCGAGTAGATGCTGTTGCCCCGAATTGTGCAGCTTCGTGCTGCTGCCAGTAGAGACCATAATGTTCCCCACCTCGTGCATCGATCTCTATTTGGAAAGTGCATTTGTTGTTAATGCAGCCGTCAGTTGCACAAGACTGCCTGGCCCCAAAACACCTAGAGCGTGGCACTAGCCTGTTAAATGTGATGCAAGAGTCTCCAAAAGCCTCAAGGGTTTCTGTGAGCGGAACCGCGAGGACTAATGACCTCTCAGTGCAATGTGAAGAATCAATGTGCTGTGATCACCATACATTTCTAAAACAAAGTGCTGCTTATCAACATGAAAATAAAACTTGGAAGGGAGCTAGGAATGTAATGTAATAACGTGGTAATGTAATGTAATAAAAAATGTCCTCATCACTTGAACACATCTACTGTGTGGCTATTTATACATCTGCCCCTGGGGGACCTTCTTTTTCTTTCAGGAATAATAGAAAAGGTCTGAGCATTGAGTGGTGCTGCAGTTAAAGTCTGGCACATGGGTCTGTATGATTCACAAAATTATGCTATAATCTTAGGTGAAGGCCCTGAAACTCGTGATGAGTGTAAATAGATAGAACAGTACAGAGCTGTGCAAACCACGAAGGTGCAGACTGCAAACCCCCACGTCTGGATGCAGCTCTAATAAGAGATGTGAACAGGCGTCAGCTGCAGAGAGAGGCATCTTGTGACAATAAAAGTGTCACATGAAAGAATTTCAGCACAGAGAAGGCTTCGCAGAGCCAAGAAATGAAATTTTTACAGAATGACCCTGATAAAAATTAAAAATCCGTATTTTGGAATAAACAGCTGAAAGCAGACAGCTGTGAGCTTACGAGACACAGGGATTCAGAGTAATGTTTTTGGTAATATAAAGAGATTTCATCTACTGCTGATCTAAACCATCGTTTGTTTTTGCCTGAATGGCCTCAAATCGCAGGCCTGGAGGGAAGTGCGTTGTGTGATGGAAAGCAAGCAGAGCTCCTCAGCACTGCATCTTCTGAGGATCGAATTAAAAACTGTCACAGCCACTGCTAGAAATATGAGGAGAATCACACAGACTTTCTGGTATGCTCCCAAAGCTCCCAAATTATGAGCAGGGGTGGTTAGATATGCCCTTCCCAGACTGCCAACTGCCACAGATTTCCTGAGAGGAAACATTTTGATGTTGAGGGTGTTGTTGGTATTAGTGGCTGTTTGCCTTGGCCAGGCACCCAGGACACCAGTGACTTATTGCAGCTCATTTTTCCTTTCTTAAAGAAAGAGCCTAAGCCTTGTGATGGCAGTGAAAAAACATACTCAAGCAACTGAAACAAACATTAGGCGTATTTCCAAAATATTACACTTTCAAGTTTACTCTCAGAAGCTGCACTAAAGGAGATTGGTAGTTTGAAGGGAAAAGGAGGAAGTCTGAGCAGGGCTGCGTGCTGGTGGGAGAGTGCTCTTGGAGGAGTGTTTGGTGCCTTGTTGTGTTGCAGAGTGGTTCTTCTTCATAATGACCACAGTGGGGGGATGAGGTGATCTGTAAAGCTAAGATTGAATTTAATTGCAGTGAAATCTTGCAGCACACAAATCACCATACTTTAAGTTTTAAATCATCTAAAAGCCCCCAAAATCCTGAACAGCACAGCAGTTACAGACATGAAATAAATATCAGTAATATTATAACTGTAAATAAATGTTCAGTAAATTTTCCATTTGAACAATATGTCTTTTAATGACTAGGTTGTCTTGCTTACTGAACTGTGCGTGTGTAGTGATGGAGATCCACAACTCTTCTCTGAATTTTCCAGGACTGATAGATTTCCCTGACAGACTTTGCAAGGCACATTGCTTTGTAATTAATTAAGCAAGTACCTACTCTGGAGATTCTTGAAAATATTCAGTAGATTAAACTGATGTAGATAATATTTCATTTGTTCATTAACAAAAAGACCTAATAAAGAAGAGGACAACCAGAAGGTCCTAAAGACATAGTAATAAATAAAATGTATGAAAATATGTATGGATGCTGCAGGAGAGTGGAGAAAACCCTTACATGTGGAAGACCATGCACTTCTGTGGAGATGCAATGCTATCCAGACACTTTGTTCAAATGCTTTTACCTCCCCATTTATGTTGAGTAGTGTGGGAGGTGAGTAATGTGATGGACTGTAAAGGTCAAGTTGGAAAATTTGTAATGGTTTATTTTATGCATGTTTTGTTATTTGCAGACTACTTTAAGTGTTCTGTAATAACATGCTCACTGCAGTGCTGACAAAACTGGAGTCCAGTGAGCTTCGTTGTGTTCAGATGTTTTGTCCGTATACGTATCCCACACGTGCATGCACAAGGAGTGATGCAAAAAAAACACTAAACTTTCTAATTCTGCTGCTGCAAATTAGCGAGCTATTCTGCCAGCAAAACTGCAGTGTCACATGGAAACTCCTGTCCGTAAGAGAGCTGCGAGCAGAGAGGTGAAATGTCAGACCAGGAGCGTCTCCTCTGCCTGTGAGCAAGAAACAGGGAGGATAATTCAGCGGCTGTGTGGAAGGAGGTGAGATGCTGTATGCTAGAAGATGCCGAGAGGCTTTGCAGGTTTTGAAAATCCTGAAAATTTGCGACCAGAATTGCCAAATGAGGTCCTTAATGTGGTCACCCTTCTACTCCTTGCACCAGTAAGTTTTTACACTGAGTAAAGGAGATTACCTACCGGCATCATCTGCTACCACAAGAGACAGTATAGCTTTCCACCAGGGACATTCTGATTTTCATATCAACAGATATGGAACAAGGCCATTTATATAAACATTGGAGTTTAATCAGGGCCCTCTGAAGACATGAGTGGAAGGTACTGCTAGAATCAGAGTACAACTCAAAAAAGTGCTGAATTGCTAAAAGGTTTTCAAATTCTTTGTGAGGTAAATTAGACCAATGTACAAGCCTTATTCAGATGAATACTGAGAGAAACCTTGAGGAGTGCTTTGAAGGCTTGTTTTCTGCAGGTTACGAAGTTTCAGTATACAACTTTATTGATGGCAACAGTTTGCAGGTCTTCAAAGCCTGTAAAAGACTGCTATATATACCCTGACATTATAAAGATCTTAATAATCTGTTCCACCACTGCTAGGGCTCACTTGGAAATAAGCAGATTGCTGCACAAGTCCTAGGATGCTTGCCTGGGCCATGACCCTGCTTTCATGCGTGTGAGATGTGGGAGAAAGCACAATCTTCTCCTGGGCATTTTTTAAGAACTCACGAGCAATAGCTCAACAGGCCTGATGTATGTTGTAGAGGTGGTGTCTGCAGGCGTGAAAGCGTGCTGCTGGGAGACAAGGCCTCTTCAGATACAGCTCGGCAAATGGCCAGCTGGGGTGAGGGGAAAAGGAGAAAAAGAAAAACAATGAAAAAGAAAGAAAGAAAGAACTGATAATCGTATCCCAGATGAAGGAGATGTGCTTCCTAAGAGCAGCAGTCTTGTAAAGCCAGGTGCACAGCTATCCTCCCTTCTGAGGGACAAAAATGCCTCTGTTTCCTTGAGGTTTTGGGTTTTGTTCCCCAGATGTTTTGGTTGACAAGTTCTCACCAAAGATTTCAAACTATTCCCCCTCAGCTTTGAAAAATTGACAAAAATAAGAAGCACAATTTTTATATAATTCTTACAGGGTCTACCAAAAGCAAGAGTGGCAACTTTATTTCAAATCTGAAGAAGCAAAGAAAATATTGCACAATATTGAGCAACCGATACCTATGGATGTTATCACAGAATCAGAGAAACACAAAATGGTTGAGGTTGGAAAAGACCCTTAGAGATCATCCAGTTCAACCCCCCTGCTCCAGCAGGGACTCTGAGAGCACGGGGCACAGGGTGGCATCCAGGCGGGTCTGGAAGATCTCCAGAGAAGGAGACTCCACAGCCTCTCTGGGCAGCCTGTTCCAGGGCTCTGTCACCCTCACAGGAAAGAAGCTCTTCCTCACATGGACATGGAACTTCCTGTGTTTCAACTTGTGCCCGTGATACCGTGTCCTGTCACTGGCCACCACCGAGAATAGTTTGGCCCCATGCTCCTTACATTCTCCTCTCAGGTACTTATGCACATTGATCAAATCCCCTCTCAGTCTTCTCTTCTCTAGGCTAAACAGGCCCAGCTCACTTAGTTTTTTGTCATACGATAGATGCTCCAGTCCCTTGATCATCTTTGTTGCTCGTTGCTGGACTCGCTCTAGCAGCTCCACGTCCCTCCTGCACTGGGGAGCCCAGAACTGCACCCAATACTCCAGATGCGACCTCACCAGGGCTGACTAGAGGGGCAGGATCCCCTCCCTCGACCTGCTGGCAACGCTCCTCCTGATGCAGGCCAGGACCCATTGGCCACCTTGGCCACAAGGGCACACTGCTGCCTCATGGGTAACGTTGTCAAAAAGCTTTAAAAGAAAAAAAAAAAAAAAAGCATATAACAATTGTAAAATGATGAAGCAGACCCTTTTTAATGCCTTTGAAATAAAACACGAGCAGTTAAGTGAGGAGCAAACTGACCTCTCAAAGTGCCCTATCCAGTCCTCCTCCCAGGTAAAGTTGTTCTTTGGTATGTTCAGCTTCAGATGATTTAGCAGTAGCCATTTCAAAAATAGCCTCAATACACTAAAAGGAAATATCCCCTAAAATAGTCTCATATTGAGGTCCTGGAAAAGTGGCATAACTCATAACAAATCGGAGTAGAATATGGATTTTTTCAAAAGAAAGAGCTTGTGGAAGAGTCTGCGAAGAATTATTGGACCGCTTAGCTATTCTTCTGATCGTTGAGTTTTGACTAAACAGCAGTTGAATACAGATTACAAAAATATGTACAAAATATGTACAAAATATGTACCAAAATATGTTGGATCATCAAATCATAAAAAAGCGTGTTCCAGAAGAAGAAAACAGATCCACAGTAACTTCCTTGTTTGCTACTGAAGCATACGGTGGGCTCCAAAACCCAGAATGAAATAAATGCTGAACGTTATTCCTCGTCCCTCAGAAGCACTTGACATATGCAAAGCAGGATGATAAAGGAAATCAGCAGTCTTTCTTTCAGCAGAGTTTGCCACACCACACCAGATTGCCAAGGGCGATAGCTTTGCTTTGCTCTGCTGCTCAGAAATCCTTCCCTTTTGGTGAGTGCTGTAGCAGGTGTTCAGCAAGCTGGTGTTCAGCATAGACATGTTTCTTCTCAGGGTGACAGCAGGAATCTCCATGGAGAAAGAATCGGTTATTAACAGTTTTAACAATGCTTTGTCTGAGGGGCCCTGCCGGGACACCTTGCTTATCATCTGCAAGTTAGGACTTTCCTGTTCAAGACTGCTACTTGAGGTAGACTTCATGAAACAGGCAGAAAAAGAAATTGTACCAACTCAATAGATTTATTGTGTTCTGTAGTTCAGTTTTGTACTTCTGTACTTTTGTCATTGTATTCAAGTAAAAATGTCTCTGTCCAATGAAAAAATTCCCTTAGACCATGCAACTTACTGAAAATGGAGGCCAGCAGATAATTTACTGGATCCACTGCAGCTTCTACATATTCTACCTCCTTCCCTCCCACTCTTTTCCTCCCTTTCTTCCTTCCCATCTCCTCTTTTATAGTGTTACAACAAAGATGCAGTGCTATGTGATTAGGAGTCTAATAGTCTATGCCATTCCCATTGCCTAAAAATCTTGAGAGTTTTGTCTTGCATGCACAGAGAAGGGAATTCTTCATTTATCAATTTTTCTTAAGGTTAGGCTGGGGAGGTAGAATTCAAAACAAATCTAAATGAGATCTGATGTCTTCTCGCTGATGAAAATCTCCTTGCAGATAAAAGTATGTCCCTTTTATTACTAGGAAAGCATTCTGTCTCTCTTCTTAATTCCTCTTGCTCTTTCACATATAGAAAATCCAATATCTTGTGACCTTATTTTGACTATAACATGGCATATTTATAGTTAGCATCTTTGAAAAGAATCTTCAGAGGTCTCATTCTGCTAAGGAAAGATTTTGGACAGGACACAGAAAGTCTGGGTTTCACCTGTAGATACCTTCTCAAGGTATATCCCTCACTACTGACCAAAATCCTTCATCAGGAAAGTTTTGTTTTATTTATTTATTTTTTAATCTGCTTCCTGCTGTTATAGTTCAAAATGCACAATGATGTCTCCAGAGGCTCAAGATGAGAGAGACTCAAGATAATCTTCTTCTGTCATATGGAATAAAAAAACCATCTTCCTGAGTTTCTAGACCCATGGCTCCCAGACTATTTGACTCACACCTACCACTCTCCATAATACACTTCTGTCATCTCCAAACAGCAGCTAGGCAGAAGCTGTGATCCATAACATGCCCCTAAGCAGAACTTTTGTAGCTGTAGCTTTTCTCTACAGCATATCTTAGAAAGTGAAGCAAATGCTGCTCTCAGTAAGCAGCACAGAAATCTCTTCTCCCCACTTCATACCATATGTCTTGGAATCATGCAGCAAAAGCAATCATGAAGCCATTTTCTGGGCAAAGTCTGCATTGCAACCAAATTAGCTGTCTCGACCCTTTTCTCTTAGGGAAGGCATTCCTGCAACCTGCACTTTGCGCTGGATGGCCCTGGCCTGTGCTTGAGGCTGCAACGTGAAACACTCTGGGTATGAAACACGCTGCAGGGTTTGGTAGCCTGTTCAGTGCAGGGTGGCAGGAAAGACAAGATGGGACAAACCTCAAACCCAGTCACTTTCACCAAACTGTATTGTCCTCCTCATGCTGGGACAAGGACCATGATCAGAGTGCAGCCTTTCAGGGGAGAGTGTTGGAGGCCGGGCAGGACTTCTGAATCAAAAAACTGGCTTTATATCCCTTGGATTGCTACCACAGATGATCACAGGCGTGTGATCATTCAAAGTCATCAGTGGAATCTTCTTTCTACATTTAGCTAATCTTTGCCAAGACAGAATTATAAATCTGACAAAATATTTTCCTCATCTTTTCTTCATATTCCTTCTTAGTCCAGAATTAAATACAAACTTATTTGGCCTTATGCTTCACTGCCAAGTCCATAACATAGTAGTAGATTTAAAGCTTCAATATATTTCCCTGTCTGAGAAAAATCAGCTCCTCTCTGCAACAGAACCTAACCTTATGCTGTTATTATAACAAATTTTTTAAATATTATATCCATACGATCATATTATGTCAAAAGGGATGGATTGGCAGTGCTATTCACATATCTATCATCCTGAAAGTCATCGTAGCTAGGGAGGGGGATGGAAATGCTTCTGAGAGGGCAGACACTGCATGCCAGCACCTCCAAGCCTTCCTGGGAGGTTGCCCACGGCCTGGAAATCCAGGCAACGGGCGGGCACTGAGGTGTGTCATGGAAGGGGTTGTGTGACACACCTCAGGGAAAAGGGCCCCTGGACCCCATTTTTTTGCCCGAGATTTTTGGCAAGGGGCAGAACGTAACAAGGATTTCCAAGTCCCTGGGCACATTAATATTTACAGAACCTCACAGCCAAGGAAGAATTTAGGGCTGGACATTGATTGCTGTAGTCTTGGGGACAGCAATTATGCTACTGGCTTTCATGCAGTAAAACTAAATTGTTAATTTTATTTGTGTGAAAAATGAAATGCATTTATTTTTCATTGTTATTTTCTAACCTTTCTATTAACTTGAATATATGTAAGCAGAGCCCTTAGACATGCTGTAGAAACTCCTGGATTTTCAAGCAGGAAATTTAACATCTCTATTTGTCCTTCATAGGAAAAAATATGGAGCATGGCCTTCATTGAAATATCAGATGATTTGCAGAGATGTCATCAAGCTGGAATGAAGGTGGAGAAAGCCAATACAGATGCCAGGCACTGGTTGTTTGCTTCTTTGGACTGGAATGATGATTCCATAGATTGTACATGTATTTGTGTGGTATTTTCTTCCCCAGTGGAATAAAATTAGTTTGTTTAGAGGACAGATTAGCTCTCTGCTGAGAACGGTATTTATAATGCAGAGATGACTTGTCCCTAGGGTAAAGAGTAGAGGGAGAACTCATTTAGTGAGTATGCAGAAATAATGTTTCTGTTTCTGTCTTCTTCCTATTACCAGTGACTGCCTGAGAAATTAAGTAGGGTCAATCAGTTTAATATTTGGAGTAGAAGCCAAACTCAACTGAAAAGAGAAAGAAAAAAAAAATATATAGATATATTAGTGTAAGATAGAATAGGACAAGGTTTTTAGGTCTCTTGTACCTCCAGATGAGTCTCAGCTGAAGTCCCAATGCACTTGTGTCCTTAAGGCTCTTCACCCATGTGTGGATGTGGGGACCCTGGAATGATATATCTCCTAGGGCAGGGGCTGCTTCTGTGCACAAGAGACCCACATAAACTTTACTTACCAGCCAGTGGCCGTGCCAGTAGCTGCTGCAGAGCTGGAAATGGCCCTCCCTTCACCCCTGCACACACCTCCGGCCACCTTTAACATGAACAGAGCAGATGATTGATCTTCAGGAGACCTTCTTAGGGACCAGGTCCTCCACTGCTTCCCAGCGACTTGCTTTATATGCCAAGACAGTTACTGGTGCTGTTGTTGTCTAGCAAAGAAGATTCAGATTTAACAGGGCAAAGCTGAAGAGGACATGGCCATCTTGCTCCATTAGTCCCTGTCTCACACACTTAGATACTGCTGTAGGATCCAGCGCTCCGGGAGGCAGCAGGAGACAGGAGCTAATGGAGACTGATGTCTCAGAGCAGGACTAGGGTGGCCTGGAGACCCTGGAGATGCCCTCGTGCGACCGCTCGGCTCTAGCGCTCTCGGCGCAGCGCTGCCACCCACCCTGGAGCCTGGGGGGCCCTGTGCTCTGCAGCACAAACAGTTTACACCGATGTCTGGAGCCCGCTCATAAAGCACGCGAATCTGATCCTGCGCATTCCTAAAACTGCCGTAAAAAGGTAGCCCTGCTCAGTGTCACGCTGCCTCTGGCAGTGCCGCGTGTGCTGGGTACAAGCTCATGCATCCCACTGTTTGATCCAGCTGGAAAAGGGGAGTCAGCACTGAGCTTTTCTATCCTCCTGCACTACCAGGTTTACAGCGAGGGTTTGGTCTCTCAGTCAAGTACTTGGGTGCTAAATGCTTAGATCTGTGTAGAATTTTACACAAGTGTATGAGTGTCTATGTCTGAGCTTTCTTACGGTACCTAAAGTCTGTAGGGTATTGCAAGAGAGATGACTCCCTGATTCATATTGCCACTAGATAAGACAAACCAGACAGGGAGTATAAATTTAGCCATGTAAACAAAAACAGAGTGAGAACGTAAAAGCCATTAAATTCAATATTGTACAATATTTTCTATACCAGCAGTTAATTAACTGCTTATTTACCACTTAATTCCCTCTCAGGCAGATATCTGTAGGACACAAACTTTCACTCCCTCCCTCCCTACTGCCCCTATTTAACTAAGCGGTATTAATTCTTAAAAATAAAACTCCCTAAAAGCTCACATACATTCCGTTCCTGATTCTGCCAAGGTCTATAAGTAGGCTTGACTGATTCATTACTTTGTCTTACCTTGCTCAAGTCATGAAACGGACATAATGTTCCTCAAAAAAAATGGAAATCATTGGGGTCATCTTAAAATTTCTACTTACTCTTAATTCTTGAGCACTTGTTTACAGTTTGCCATTTATATCTTTTCTTGTGTATATATTTTTTCTTTTCCCACTATAAATATACTTACAGCAGGGAGGAGAGGGAAGGGAAGCTCCCAAGTGAATTATGACTCGCAGATGCAGTGTTTGCAATTTGTCAAACAGCGCTGGTTCAACATTGGATTGCTCTTTCTAAAGGAATATCAGTTGAAAAAAATGCAAGGACAGAAATTCTACCCTGAGTTTCATGCATATAAAAAAACTACAACCAGCAATTCTTACCCCCGCTGTTAAATTTTAAGTTCATTAGACAAGTGTATATTGATTTTGCAAGGGTGGAGTATAATTGGAGGCCAGAATTTGGCCCAACAGTGGTAGTATTGAGAGTTGTTATGATAACATAATCCAAAATAATATTCTCTCTCTAATTTATCTCCACTGTAAAGGTTATTCCTAATAAAGGACTCAAAGGAAGACAGCCAGTGTATCCTTGATGAGTTTTAGGTCCTTTTAAACCTCCCCAAGCATAAGCAAGAGCTGAAAAAAAACTATAATACATTGATTCATGATACTATTACAGTGGGTACTGAGAATAAAAATAATTGTGTGTTGTACTTGATTCTGTCTTTTAAGGATTGTATTGCAAAAGATGTATAGTTCTCTTTTACCATCTTTTTAAAAAGAAACACATTGTTTGGACCTCCTGTTGAAAATGTGCAGGATCAGCCGTGCTCAACCCTGTCTTGGCATTGGAGGAAACTGAAATGGAGTAACGAGGTGCCTGAGAGCAGATTATGAGCACTGCTGCGCACCCCTCCATTGCAGCCACCAACTTAAAAGAGATGGTAGGCTCAGGATTTAGAGGAACACCCGCAACCAGAGGCTGGGTTGTATTTCACAGAACTTTTAACAGAAATGTTGCTTCTGAGATGGAATTTTCAAAGCAACCAGGAAGATTTGGGAAGTGTGCATCTCCAGATCTGCTCGGCCAGGATCTCACGGGAATCCAAACATTTAATGTCACAAATCTGGAAAGAAAAGCACTGATTTTTTTTTCCTGTTCTTGTAGATAAATTACAGGGGCAAACCCAAAGACCCTCTGAGTGCCATGCTACGTGCTTTGGATGGACAGCTATGAGGTCTCTGACTTGATACCCCAACCCATCTCCAGGTGCCAGCACTCATCAAGGCAGAGGAGGGGGCAGATGAGTTGAATGAGCAGTGTCCCCAGGGCAGCCCTGCACCAGAATGGGACAAGAGTGGTGCCAGATCCTCCTGTCCCAGTCCCTTCCTGGCCTCCAGCTTCTTCCTTTCTCTGTAACTTTAATTCTGCAGCTGAATTCATCAAAAAGATTGCCTGCTAACATTTCCAACTTGACTGTAAGTTAAGAGAATCTTGGAGTTAAGGGACCAAAAGCATTCCGTTTACAGTAAAATTAGTGTTTATGTAGCCAAATTCAGAAGTTTCCCTGTGCTTTAGCCTGACAGAATTACATTTGACACCGAACAGTCACAGAGCAGATTACTGGAAAGGCAGCTGGCAACACGCCTTGGTTATTTCTCAAGCCTAAAATAGTGGTGTTCCCGTTTTCTGTGGAAGACTGGGTATAGTAAGTGCATCTGCCCTGTCTAGGCTGCCTTTATTGTGCTTAATATTGAATGAGCCAGCACAGAATTCAAATGCTGCCCAACCTTCTTTTAACCCATTTCAGCAGTTCCGGAGCACAGGCACCTCCTGCTGTGGCCCACAGGGGACCCTGGAGGTGGCACCTGGAAGCTGGATGCGCCTGCACAGCGCCCGTGGAGCAGGAGCTCTCCCCCTGGAAGCGGCATCGCTTGGTGCTCCGCTGCTGGGCTTCCAGCACCCACATCCAGCACGGCCAAGCTGGCATGAGCCACTGCAACAAGATCCGCGCGGAGATCTGGTGGAAGAGGATCCGTGTGAAAGAGCAAAGCGCCTCACGTGCTCACACCCGTGTGCACACCAGCACAAAACACGTACACGTGGAGGAGACGGGATGCCCGCTGCGAGCCCTGCACCGCCAACCTTAGCGACAAGGAGCTGGCTTGGGGCTTCCCTTTAGGAATGGGTGCTCTTCGGGATCTTTTGCCTGAGGATGTCACCTCACCCCTCCTAAATCTTAGGCAAACCTTCCAAATATCTCAGTTCTTATTTTCTGTAATGGGTTGTTTTATGTCTCCAGTCCTGTTCTTCATCCTGTCACCTTAAGGTCAGTTTGTTCCTCTTCTTCCTTCGAATGACACCCCACATAAAGTACTATTAATCTCACCTATCCTTTTAAATTTTGTTTTATTGTTCCATCAGTTGCTTTGAGACAAACATTTCCGCTCACAAGTAACTCCTCACATACCAGCCTTAATACTGCTGCTGCAGAAGTGCTCACAGGCTCTCAGGGTGCTGCGGTGCTGCTGCTGCGGCACGCGCAGGGCTGCGGGCAGGCGCTGGGACGCAGCGTCACGGCATCATCCCGCACCAGCGCGCCCTCCTGCCTCGGCAAGAGGCCGTGCGCTGCCGCTCTGCGTGCGCGGCCACGGTTTCCACTGGGGAAGACACGTCCGTAGCAGTTTCCAAAAGGAGGAAGTCACTGGCGTTTCCATGAGCCTGGAATATCTCGTATTATCTCGTCTGTTTAATCCCCAGTTGATCTGATGTAGAAAGCTGTGTAAAACTGATTGTCTGTTCTTGGAAAGGCCTTCAGGAAAAGTCCTGTATGTTAATCCACAAGCTTTAGATAGGGAAATGATTCAGAATTAAACGTGGTATAAGCAAAAGCTCCTATAAAGCTGCACTGGGCTCAGATTGCTGCTGAAAGCGCTGAAATTCACTGTTTAATTCACAGTAGCAGAAGAGCAGAGGCTCATAAAAATGCATCATGTTGGAAGCAATGAGTGAAATGTTGCATTTGGCTTTCGTTCACAACTTAAGCCAAATCTGGCTGCAAGAATAAGAGCTACCATGCTGAAGGTGCCCAAATCTTTAGAAAATTGCACTGAAGCTACCAAGCTAGAGACTGAGAAGTTCCTATGGGGAAGGCTGTGCTTCAGACCCGTGTTTTAGCTTTCCCATATTTGTTAGGGGTCAGCAGCTAAGCACATATGTCCATGCTGTCCTCACCGCACATACGCAACAGACTGGAAAGCCATATGGCCTGCCAGTTACATATTTACCTGCTGTGTCACCTGCTTCAGAGCAGCACTGAGGACAGATGGGAACAACACATTTACCTCAACCTTTTAAATCTTTGTCAGATTTTCGAGGCTGGGGTTTAACTTAGTTGTGGAAGCACACGGCAGAGAAAAAAAAGACTATTTTGTCCACTAAACACTGGCATTTTATATATATAAAAAATCAATCTCTGGGAAAATGTGAAGAATATCCTTTAATGCATGCTTGTAGCTTCTAAAACAGTTTCTCTGCTTATGTCAGGTAGACTTTCTGGAGAGTCTGTGGTCAAAGCGCTGTATTAGGAATTGTTGGTTTGGTTTTAGGAACTGATTAGAGATCAATGGTTTGTTTTCCATGGCCAAGGATGAAGACATGTCTCTGGCAAGCTGGAATTGGGCCAGTTTGAGGCTGTGCAGAAGCGTCAGAGCAGCGTTATTCCCGTCCCACATGTTCCCTCTCCCACTGCTGCAGGGACAAAATTGCAGCCGTTTCCTTATGGGGGGAGGGTAGCGCGTGATTCCTCCGCTGCTCCTGTCACATTGGCCGTGACACTGAACGACATGGGGTGGGATGGGCAGGAAAGACCCACAGAGAGGTCTGGGTCCCGAGAGAGCCTCCTGCGCCGTGCAAACCAAAGCTGCCTGCACTGAAAGCACTGAAAGGAAGAGCATAAAACACAGTTACAATGAAGAGCCACCGTAAATTAACTGATTCCAGCAATCCGTGTCTCCAGCACTCAGAGGATTCTGCAATTTACAGGAGAGATGAGCATAAAGAACATTACATTAGGCTTGGAAAGTACTTTTCTAATATGACACAGGTATTCTGTCATGTTTAATTTGCAATCCTGGGAGAGAAAAGCACTTCAAGGGAGCAAAATGAATAAAGACAGGGAATGAGTCCGCTTCAAACGCTCTTCGTTTCAGATTAACTCAGTTCTGAAAAACACGTACCACCTCCCTGTCATATTACATCCATAAATCACAGAGCCAGGAGAAAAACAGATAAACATGTTTAACTGATGGATCCAAAGGTTTGGCATGTCTTATCAGTGTTTTTGCTAATTAGCAATGTGTTGCTTTGCTTTGGCTTTTTCACAGAAATTAAAGCATGCTTCTGAGTCTGGTTTTTTTTAACAGCTAAAACGATGGCTATTTTATCTCACAGCTGTGTTACAGAAATATTCTAGACTTACTCGAAACTGGATTCCCAGGTCACTTTTGAGAGATCGAGATAAAGAAATAAGCAACCAGACCATGAAGTTGTGGGAAGACTAGATGATGATGATGATGATGATGATAATAATAATAATAATAATAATAATAATAATAACAACAACAGATTAGATTCTTGTCTTAATAAACTATTCTCTGCTAAATCCTAATTCTGTGTCATGAGAAAAAGACTCTAAATGTTACATTATAAATGTCGTGATTAGGGCCAATAGAAAAGATGATAGATGCAGTATGTGCAGATACGTCGATTCACAGTCAGCCAGCCCTTCTGTGAGAAATCGGTGGCAAACTTGCAAAACTCTGAGGTGTGCTCATGAGAAAATGGTTGTTCTCCAGCCAAACAATAGACACAGAGCTCATTACAGCTGCAGTTCCAGCTTCAGAAAAGAGACTGCAAAGGGTCTCTGCTATCACGAGACCAACTAACCAACCAAAACCCAAAACGTTTTTAAAAAATAAGGACTAAGTGACTTGAAGGTGGATCTGCTCCCGTGCCCCACTGCATCCCTCACCACTGTGGTGTCCCCTGCCAGTGCCGATGCCTGCACCTCTACCACGGCCACCAAGAAGGAGCAGAGAGCTCAGCATGTGGCCTGGTAGCCCCTCTCATGCGTTTGTAGCCATGCTCTTAAAAGGGTTTACAACGTTTAATAGCACAATACATGGGTGCGGTTAATGGAGCAGCAGGTGAGACCTGGGCAGCGTTCCGGTGGGGCTGTGGGTGCTGGCGAGGCGCTCTGGGCACAGTGCGGGGCTGGCGGGCGGCTTGTGGGACCCTTTTGCTTCGCACCCCAGAGAAGAACCCAGGAGGAGAATGGCCGCCCCTGACTACAGGCTGCAGAGCCGTGGGGGCACTCGGAGTGAGACTGATTCTTTTACATGAATCTGGCGTCTTCTGTAGAAAAAAAATACACTTTTCATCAGAGACGTCAAGTCTAATTTTTTTTTTTCCATTCAACCATTAAGTAGTTTTCATTTTTCATTTGAGCACTTGTGAGGAAACGCTTTGCCAGAATTTTTCCTTTTTGTTTATTACCAGTGCTTCTGCTCCTGCTGAAAGCAGACGCTGTCGGCATCTGAGGATTGTAGTCCCGAAGTTTTTACGGTTGTGCTGTCTCTTAGGAAACCAGCACTTCACATACTATAGATGGCTGAGGCACCTTACGTGCCATTCTTACTTTCCTTATTATTGCTTTCCCCTCCCTGTCCTCCCAATGTTGCACAGAATTTTAGGCTGAACTTTTTTCCCCAGGTCTACCTCTCTGTATAATAAGATCTATCTTCCTGTTTATCTAAATGATCCACAGGGCTGTGTCATCTGAGTATCCTGGAGATTTTTGCCTAGTTAAGGATTATCTCCCACATCAATTTTTAAGCACAAAGCAGAGGGAGCCAAGTTCAGCACACACAAAAAGGGGCACAGAGGCAGAGGAGATGCAGAGATCATTCCCTTTCTGTAAGTGCTGTGTTGATGGGAGAAGACAGACTGATGTCCTAAGTCCATTCTGATCTTGGTCTTTCTTGTGACATGATGAACAAAAGCACCTGGTCAGCAGAGTTTTTGCAATGTGAATGCCCTTTGCCAGCTACTGGGATAGCATCATCGACTCCGTCCAAATTAGAATCATGCTGCATTCTGCAGATGCCTCGAAGTTACCTCGAGGAGCAGGTGTTAATGATAAATTTTATCATGCTGAAAATGTGAGTCAAGCTTGGACATTTCATGGGGCTTTAGATCATCCCATCTCCAGTAGGGCATATTTAAAATACAACTCACTGGTGAAATTGCTGTGATAGATTCAAAAAACAAAGCTAGTTCTGCAATCATTTTCCCGGCTCCAATTTAGTAATGTGCTGTTATCTGATAAGCTACAAGTCTAGCGACTTGTTAAAGAATATTTGTAAACACATAGCAGCACTTCGGTATCTCGAGTCCATCAAAACCAGCTTCATGGTGAAGCAGGTTATCAAAGAGATATAACCAAATCCCTGCTTATCTCTCTTGAAACACACAAGCACACATTGGTTTGGGAAATACAATTTTATAGAAAGACATAAGTTTATATTTTCCTTTTGTTTCTTATTTACTCTATATAATTTTAATTGCCATAACTGCCCTTGTGGTTTAACTGTAAATTACTTGGAGTACTGAAGATAACAGGACTCCAGAAGGACTGAAAACTACAGTGCCAAGAGCTTTATCAATCTGAATCCACAGCTCTTTTCTACAAGAAAATTATTTTATTTATTTTTCATTTATTTATTTGCACTATTTATTTGATTTGTGTATTACTTGGAAGCCTTAAGCCTTCCTTTGCTCCCATGGAAGCACCTGAGAGCATAATGTACATTTAGAAAATGTTATGGTGGCTATTTTATAAAGTTTGTTCCTTGCTTAAACTAAGTGTACGGCAAATTACTCTGAAGATTTGGCTTCCTTCTTCCTGTGATCTCAGCCAGTGATACGGTGAATCGCGGTGAGCAGTGTCCTGTGTGGCACTTGGTATCTGCAGTATCCAGAGGCTGCCTTGGCCCCAGTTCCCCTGTGTGCACTGCACAACTCTGCCGGTTTTACAGTGAGCAGGGAGAGCACTTGCTATTCAGTTTGTTGATGCTTGGCACTGTTTGGCACAGTTAGCATTCTTATTTAGTGCTGTATACAGTTACTATCCTTATTTATTCATTTCAGCAGCTGGTAAGTATGTTTTTCCTTTTGATTAAGAATGTTATAAAGCTAAATGTCTCCTAAGCTTTAGGACTTATCTGCTGCTCCTCCCATTTTTTCATACAACGATTAAAAATTTCTTAAAATCAGTAGGAAGTGTGTTTCCTTTCTGTCTCAAGACTTACACATCTATTACAACCTTCAGCCTGACTTAATCAGTTCCATCCAAAAAAAGGAAATTAAAAAAAATGCCGCTCACTTTGGAGGCCTCTTCCCTTTTCCTCCCGGAATGCTCTGCTCTGTGGCTGCCCACGTTTGCCACAGGATGTGGTCAGTGTCCCCAGCTGCTGTCGCACCCCCACGGCAGGAGGAGCCTCCCAACCTCCTTGCGGCTCTCCTGGCCGGGTGGTAGCAACCCCATGCCGTGGTTAACCAAGGAGCCTGTGGCCTTGCACTGGGAGTGCAAGCTCCGGCTCTGAGCTCTTTCACTTGCTGACGTTCGGGTCTGTGCTGTCTTCCACCTTTCCAAGAGAGCATCTGGACGAGCAGCCTCCACGTCAGCGTGTAGGAGGGATGGAGGCTCATGGGATCAGAAGAAGAAGACAGAAAGATAAGGACCATATATACGAGCCCAGAAGGAAATGTAAAAATCAAACATTTAACTATAGCTTGTGGCCTCTACTTTAGAGCCTAGAACCTTGCAACTCATGTGCTGGAAGTTCAACTTGAAGAGATCTATGTCCTTTTTTAGGACATAGTCATAGTCTTGTAGGAGTCACAGTAGTGGAGATACTTACTGACCTGAAAAGGAACTCTGTATAGTGACAGCTTCAAAAGGCAAGGGGCTCCTTTTCTAAATATACAAACAATATCTCACAATTGCAAAATGGAAAACACCATGATGTTTTCAAATAATGTTCTGATAAAACATGCCTTGTTCGCTCTTTGACCCCCTCAATATTCACTGTACTTTTTTCATTCCTCTCTGCTGCAACTCCTGTGGTCAGTGTTGCCATTCTAGCTGCTGCCACTACTGCGAGCATCAGGAAAGGCTCTGTCAGGAGCAGTTGCAGGGGCAGAGGTGGAAGGGGCAGTTGCCTTATCTTCCAAAAAGGATTAAGATGGTTTCAAGCCCTGGAGAACCAAGCAGCTCCTAAGGCAAATTTTGTCATATTTTGCTTGAAAGGTATAAAAAATGATGGGCCACCTGCAGTCTGCATTTCCTGTGGTTTGTTTAAATAAGAATATTATGTAGAAGTTTTCAGAGGAATATGACATCATTATCCTGAATTACAGGAAGTAACTTGGCACGAGTGAATTAACTTGATCAGAATTGAATACGTGGCCACTGTGGAGGTACAGTTTAAACCTTCCAGTGCTCTGCCAGTGCCTCGACCTCCATAAAAGTGAAGAGTAAATAGTTAATACGGACCAACCACCACTCCCTGCCCATGTGTTCCAGCCTGGTCAGAAAGGAACGAGGAGAACAAACACAGAGGGGAAGCACAACAGCAGAGTGGCTCCTGTGACAAACCTACGTGCCTGTAATGTCATTGTCCAGGATACCCGTGCCCTGCAGGAGTGATGTCTCCTAGCCTGCTTCTTGGCCGTTGTTTTCCTTCTGAGTTAGATGGAGAACTCCCAGGTTCAAGGGCCATGGCTTACTGTCTTTTGCTCACCACTGCACAAATAATAGATAATATTATGCTAGCGCTAAGAGCAAAAGCCAAGCCTAAAGCAGTATAAATCTCTGCTATCAGGCAGTAGTAGGCAAAAAGGAAAAAAAAAAAATCTTAGGGCTTGGAATGATTCATATGTCAAATGAGACAACACAGAAGAAACATGTCAAAACAAGCCAAAGTGGGATCCCAGTGGGATTCAGTTAGACCAAAACTATGTCATTTAATCAGCGGTAGAAGTAAACCTCATTAATCAGGTTAAGCAGGTCTCGTTAATCTACCACAATAAAATGCTATATTCCTCAACATATAAAATACTGCCATGGAAGGTGGACTATGATTTCAACAGGATTTTGCAGACTAGAAGCTCAATCAATTTAACCCATGACAGTCATGAAATGGTAGCCCTAATTCCTGCAATCAGAACATTATATCTTAATTATGCAATTGCTAATAGTGTTAGCACCTATTTTAAGGTAACAGTGAATCACAGTTGTTCACAACATTCTTGGGAATGACTTAGTGGCACGACAAAACGGAAGTGAACCCAGTGCTCTTTATTTAGCTTCTCAGTAAAAAGAAAAGGCCTAAATATGTGCAATGGCAGAAAATCTGCAGATGACCTTGCACAGACCCTGACAGACTTTCCCAAGAACCAACTTTCCCTTGCAAAGCGGGCAGAATGCAACATCCCAAAACAAAATAAAAAAAAAAAAAAAGTTTGGAAATGGGCACTGTCTTGTCTTTTCTCTGATTAGAAGAAACTCCACCTATGTCTTACATCTTGGAATTTTGCCAGCCTCTGCACCTTGCAGCTGGGAGGAGAGTTTGCACTCCCAATGCCTCCTCCAAGCCCTGCTTTTTAGAAATGGGCAACCCAGTGGACTGTGTCAGGAATTCAGCTAAAAATGTCCTTATTAAAACCTAAGGCTAATTAGCATGTAAATTGTTACTCCAAGCAAGTTTATACTAACACATGGCAAATTACTGAGCAGTTACATCAAAACAGTGATACAGTATTAATTACTGGCTGGTGCTTATTGCAGGACTGGCCCTGGGAGAGGCAGATCCAGGCTGGCTGACTCCAACGAGGTTCAGCAGGGACCAGGCATTAGGTCTGCTTGCTTGCATTTATACACTTGTGCGCACCTTGCAAAGCTCGTGACTGACATTATTACCCTTGGTACCTGCTGCCTTTTTCAAGGCCAGCTGGACCAGCTCCTATAGCACGGAGCATCTGCACCAGGCGGGGCTGTTCCCTGTGGATAGCTGTGACCTGTCCCTGGGCCATGAAATACTCACATATAAACGCTCATATATAAGCACGCATTTATGTACACACTGTAATTCCTCCACACACGCAGCAAGCACTGTGTTTTCCAGTAAAGTGTGCTCTTTCAAAGAAAGGCACAAAGCAGTCTTGTAGCAACAATTAAAGCTCCAAATTGGTGCTTAAGCACGCTACTTCCTTTCTGTCCCTCCAGTCTTCCAAAATCCAACACAGAAGGGAGAAAGACTGAAACTAATGCGGTTACTTTTAAGGACAACGTATGTAACTAGTCCTTTTTGTAGATGAGGGACTTGAGGCTAGGGGTGCTCTGTAAGAGCTTCCCGTGCAGCAGGTATCTCATATGGGAGCCGTAGCACTACCTCGAGAGCTGGGTTCACTTCCAAACCTGGCAGCCTGGCACGCGTCCTGGGGTGGGTCCCAGCTCTGCTCTTCCTTGCGCCTCCGCTTCCGAGTGCACCAGCTGGCAAGAAGGGTGAGCGTCCTTCGACCAAGTCCTTAAACCTGGACAATTAGGGGCTGCCTACGATTGCTGCAGAAAAAATCTCGGTCTTTACAGGAAATCATATGTTCTTGTACACTTTGGTCTTGTGGTAAAATAGATTTTTTTTTTTCCTGAGCCAATAGATTACCTACATTTTTTTAAAAAAATCAATTAAAAGAAGCTTTTTTTAGATATTCTGTTTCTTATTTATAAAATAATAATCTCTTCTATATAATCACATTCTGCTTTTGCCATCTACTTATCTTTATATTGCTGCAATTCTAGCATCACCAATCTCAGCAATAGGGCACCAGCTCATCAGTTCGATCACATTTTGGATAAGCACCTTGGTATTCCTTTGCCTGAAATTAACACAAAAAAAATCAAAATCAGATCTATGCAAAATGAGCTGGTGCTATGATACCATAGCAATAACAGCAGTTCGCAGTGGAGAGGAGCAGACTCCACATTTCATCTTTGGATGTGTGTCCTTCATGCATCGTAATACAAACACATTTTAGATTGGCTCACTCCTTAAAGATTTTTGTGCAAATAGCTCATCAAAATTAAAGCAGAAATATCAACTCTTGTAGAATATATGAAATGCCACCAAATATGTTTCAGACTCTGCAAGATATAGTGAGGAAAAAACACTTCTCATCAAACAAATATATGGGTTTATTAGAGCAAGTTACCATGTTTTAAATGTGCAATTATTTTACATTTTTCTGTTTCATTAGCATGCCCTCATTTTAACTCAAAGCAACTGTTAAAAAATGCATCTGTACAGAGGAGCAATTCAGAAAATACGGGACTTGTTTCCCAAGGCTACAATTACGTGAAAAAAAAACCCTTAATTATTTACAAAAACAACTGGAATCCAAATACTGATAAACAGTTTTATCAAATTAATTACGAAACCTGCAGAACACGTACGGAGAACAGTTACACTGACAATCCACAAATGCAAGCTTTGGTTTTGTAAAATACTTGGAAGAAATTGAAAATTTTAATTTTAATTTAATTTTCAATCTTTTTTTATACATATATTGGACATTATCCAACCTAGCTTTGTAATTAACATTATTCTACATTTGATTTCTATCTTCCCTGTTTGAATAAAAACTGCAATAGAAAAATAAATCGATCTGGCAAACCATCCAAGATAGCTCCTTTTTTTTAAATACATATTGTATGTACAAAGCAAGTAGCGACACAAAAACAAAACTCGGCAAAGAATAACATACTTGATACATCTGCCATTTAAGTAATTGTGAAATGCTTCCTTGCTAAATATACACAGTATATATAATGTGCACAAATACACACGCTCCCAACCCCACTGCAGGCATTTTTTGGTACTTCAGGTCCAAATGTTCTCTCCCAGAACAGGGGAGAACTGTAGTCATGCTTCTGTTGACCAAGGTGGTCAGAAAGAAAGTCTGTGAAATACAAGCCCTTCCACCATGCTCTCCTTTGGGTTCTAGTGTTTTTACAACAACAACAACAAAAATGCATAGTAAATTGCTGAAGAGTGGAAAACACTAAAAGAAATGTAGGAAAAAGAGCTATAATTTTCATAGTGATAACAAGAGGTAAATTATTTTTTTGAGCTAATTCTTCCCTTTTCTTTGCCCAAAATAGTCAAGGGAGTGGGATTGGAAGCTTCACATTGGAGGGGGGCTGGATAGGGACTTCTCTGGGATCTAGCTCTACACCCCCTTCCCCCTCTTTTTTTTTTATTTGCTTCAAGCAATTAGAAAAGCAATCACCTCATCAATCTGGTTATGAAGAAGGAAAAAGAAAAAAAGAAAGGAAAGGAAAGCAGGGAGTTGGACTAGATGATCTCCTGAGCTCCCTTCCCACCCCAACCATTCTGGACTCTGGGGAAGGTGCCGCTGGGGCTCCTCCTTACAACACGGGCCTGCCCCCTGCATCCCTGCACACTTCCCACTGCGTCCCGGGGAGCACGCCGGAACCGCGCCCCGAGTCCCGCCCGTGCCAGGAGGACACAAGAGCTTTCCAGCACCGGAGCGCGCATGGAAGCGGAGCCCGCAGGCAGAACACAGGGACAGGGCGAACACTGATCTGCACGGGGCCTCACTTCACTTGCGCTGGAATCAGTGCAATCCTTTCAGGAGAGATCCTCGGGACTTGAAAAACACCAAAATTCATTCCAGGGGCTTCAGAATTCCATCTCGAGGAAACGAAACCCAAGCTCCATGGAAATACAGGGTTATTTCAGAGCGTAAGATCAGCGTTTGACTCGGCATTCTTTGCAGCAAATAAAGCACGCACCGAATGCTCTGCAGCTGCTAGCTGGGGGGTGATGGCTTGCTACTGCAGCTGCCACTGCTTTGGAAGCCCACACTGTCCTGATCTGCCAAAAATAAATAAATAATATTGTCAGTTCTTACAAGCGCCTCTAAAAGTGGTAAGATTGATCCTCAAATTCATCTTGGGAATTTGTCTTGGGATTGATTCCAAATTTGTCTTATTGATTCTGCAGCTGTTACAAAACGGCAACATTCTCCTGAATTTACAGGGCTATTATTTAAGACCAAATGGGGCTTAGTCCTAGCTTAGTGAAGAAAAACAAGGAAAAAAAAACCCAATTCCTATCAACAATAATTGCTTCTGACAGTCATGATGACTTTTCATTATGTTCATGATGAGTTTTCATTATGTATTTGTTTGTAACGTAGCTGGGCTAGCCAGTGCTTACCATGCTACCTTGTCAATATATTTTTTAAAATGAATTAAAACATTCCAAGTAGGTACAACAATACAAAAAAAAAACCGCTGTAAAACTTCGATCAATATGAAGGGAAGAAGGACTGTCACCCTAGGAAATCAACCCCATAATGTATACAGACATTAACAGCAGTGATGTATTTGTCTTCATAAGAGCTGTTAAACTCTCTCGTTAAATAAGAATTGATCACAATTAAAAGCTGTTTGGAAAAATAAAACATTATGATCAATTGAATTCCCAACAACTCAGTCTACCTAACCATGTATCTTGTCTGCTCAGACTGGAATTTCTCCAGGCTCTTTTTTCTTTAAGATCAGTTTGTGGTCTTCTCTGTATCATCTTCTTTCCCTGTGACTTCCGTAGTCAATCATGAGATACTTTAGGCATTGGCACTAGAGAGTGGAGTTACCTCAACAGACACTGACTCCACTCTTTTTCCCGCTTTGAACAACAAGCAATCAACACATTTACTATTTTATAAACACAAACCAAAATGAAAAATATACTCTACTTAGCAAAATATTTGTTTTATTGTTGTCACTCCTTTCCGGTCAGCTGCCCAAGTCCCATATGCCTTTCATAAAATAGCTCATATACCGCATCATATCTTATTTAGCAATAGAGTACAGTTTGTTTTATGGCTGTCTTGGTAATTCCTTGTTACCAAAGGGCTGTGCCTCTGACCAGCTTAACGTGCTCGGCCATCATCTTCCTAAGTGCTGCTCCTGGACTCCAAGACCTGTGTGCTCCGGTGCTGTCTCAGGTTGGGATGGGGATGAAGCTGGTAGACTTGGAGAGTGGCAGTTCACCCCAGGTGTTCAAGCTATGGGTTGGGCTTCTGTTGTTGGTAAAAGAAGTCTGTCGTCTACTGTTGCTGTTAGAATCATCTTTATTCAACGTTTGCTTTATTTTCTGACAGCAAGGGAAGCTCTGTATGCAGTCTTGCAGGAGATGCCCACTAAAGAACATGTAGATCCAGGGGTTACAGCAGCTATTCAGACTGGCCAGTAGAGCAGTGACTGTAGTTGCAGTATTTTCAGAATCTGTTGGTAGGGGAAGGAAAGCACTTTAACCTTCAAAAGAACACTGAATATTCAATTGCTTCATTAACTTTTTTCCAGTTACTGAATAATTCTATTTTTAAGCTATTGATTTGAGCAATCTTACTTAAAAATGAATAGTATGGGCATAGTCAGAAAAGTCCTCATTCACGCAAAGCTGCCACTGAAATTAATATGAATTTGTCTGAATAGACTTTAAAAACCTGAGGCAGAGGAAGGTATGGGGCAAGTCAGGACAGCATGAAGGCACCAAATAACTTTTCCATTTATGTTTATCCATGTACCAAAGAGTTTTTATTCAGACTTCTGCTTTAAAAAGGTTTACATTGGGAGACAATGGCAAAAAGCCCAAAAAGTTTCAGTAAGAACAGAGCCTTGCTGTATGCATTTTTGTGTTGAAAAATGCTGAAGACTGCTCAAATTGCTGCCTTTTGAATCAAATCCATATTGCAGAGATTGAACAAATTCTCCATGAAGCAGAAATGGAAATTAGCATTCTGTCACTGAACAGTTGGGGTCTTGTACATTCACTAATTTGTTAAACTATTAAATACTCTGTATATTTATTTAGTCTGATAAGTTATAAACGACCTGTCAAAAACACTGATGCTACAGAGATATAATTGCTGTGTCCGCAGTTCTGTGAGATTTAAACATCTTCAAGCTTACAAAATGCCCGTTTCCCAAGAGGTTTTGGCTTCTTTTAACACTTCTGAAGTAAAAGATACTTTATTTATCTAGAGTAAGGCTTGATTTCTCTGCCCATGCCTGCATTCCGGGCTTGACTTTAGTCCCATTAGTATTAGTCCCTTTAGTATTATGGGCAATTGATGCTCTCCCTCCAGTAAATGATAACCCAAGGATATCAAAAAAAGAAATAAATTGTGACTTCCGTGTGCTTTGCATCTTTTTCATTACAAGGAAACCAGGTGTATGTCGCTCTGTCACCTGTCGTTCCCCACGCAATAACTTTTGAGCTCATTAATGACTTTCAGCCTAGCTGGACAGAGGGAGAGCTTGCTCGCAGATATTTCACTGCCCGAGTTCGGTGGAAGCGCCGCCTGATGAAAGGCGAGATGCTCAGAGCGGGGTGCCCGGCTGAGGGGAAGGGTTCAGCCCGTGCTCACTCTATGGGACAGCAGAGAATCCATACGTGAGGCATTTACAGGGCAGCAGACGTGGCAAATGCCACTGCTCACACTTGTGACACAAGTGCAGCCACTGGGGCTGCCCATGCCTGTCCAAGGACGTTCCTTTGGGTGCAGGAACCAAAACCCTGGACACTCCATGGTGCCCAGAGGTGTGACGTGAAGGATTGTGCCCCCTCTTTCTCCCTGCCCCAGCCCAAAGCGACCCGGCACCTACCGACCCAGGGGAAGTGCTGGTCCCACACCGACCACATCTGGATGGTGAAGAAGGGCGCCCAGCACACGACGTACGCCGAGACGATGACGAAGGTCATCTTGACGGTGCGGATCTTGGCACGGGAGATGGTCTTGATGCTGCTGACGCAGGGGGCGAGCAGCAGCCCCCGGCGCGGGCCGCTGCCCGTCGCCTGGCCCCCGCTCGCGGGCGCGGACCCCTCGCCGGCACGCGCCTTGCCGCGCGCGTTGCGCCAGATGTGGTAGCAGATGAAGCCGTAGCAAGTGGCGAGGATGAGCACGGGCGCCACGAAGATGCCGCCCGTGACCCAGGTGACGTAGGCGCGGGGCCCCCAGGGCATGATGAAGTGTGCCCAGCAGTCATAGACCTGCGAGCCGCGCTCCACCTCGCTCAGGGAGAAGATGAAGTACTGCGGCGTGCTGAGCAGCAGGCTGAGCGCCCAGGCGGCCGCGATCATGCCGTGCGAGCGCTTGGTGGGCTGCTGCAGCGTCTTCAGCGGGTGGCACACGGCGATGTAGCGGTCGGCCGTCATGGCCACGAGCATGTAGGCGGAGGCGAACATGCCGAAGACCTGCAGGTGCTTGACGACGCGGCAGAGCCCGTCGGGGCCGTGGAAGCGGTGTGTCACCTCCCAGCAGAGCTGCGGCAGCACCTGGAAGAAGGCCACCACCAGGTCGGCCAGGCTGAGGTGGCGGATGAAGAGGTGCATGCGCGACGCCTTGCGCGGCGTGCGCCGCAGCGCCAGCAGCACGCTGCCGTTGCCCAGCACGGCCACGGCGAAGGTGACGGCCAGCACGGCGATCTCCAGCTTGGCCAGCTCCTCGTCGCGCCCGAACGGGTCCCAGCCGCCCGCGCTGCCGTTGGGAGCGCCCGACCAAGCCTCGGGGCTCGGGCTGCTGCCGCCCTCCGCCGCCCGGCCCTGGCTGCTGTTCCAGGGCGAGGGCGCGGGGCGCGCGGCGCCGGAGCCGAGGCGCATGGGGGGCGCGGGCTGCGCGGCGGGGCGCGCCCGGCCCC
>PTEX01000235.1:0-108962 GCA_003342815.1 Eudromia elegans | reverse complement strand
GCCCCGGGGCGGCGGCGGGGGCTGCCAGCCCCGGTCCGCGCTGCGAGTGCCGCGGGCGGCGGGTGCCTGCGAGGACGGGGCGCTGCAAAGCGGCTGTCTGAGCCCGCCGGCTTCAACCGTGCCGGGACTTCATCCTCAAAAGCAGCCGGGCGCGAGCGCAGAAGCTCCTGTTCCTGCACGTGCGGGCTCATCCCTGCGCTTCCCAGAGCTGTGCGGCGCGGGGGCAGGGAAGCCTCTGCTTCAACCGGGCTTGAGCCCCAAAGTTCTCCTTGGTCAAGGGGGAGTTGGTGCAAGTTGTGGCCCCTCTGCAGTGAACGTGGGTCTGGACTCACATTTCACAGAAACCGAGGTTCAATCATTCGATTAGAAATGATTTCTTTCACTCACTCCAAAACACAAAGATCAAAATGAAAAAAAAAAAAAGTATTACATATTGCTCCTACTTTGTTTTAAATAAAAGTGGTTGTATATGCTCACTTGTGATTGCAATAAAATGTAATTACAATGAAGATGTCAGTTTATTTTTCACAGTCCTTATGGAGGGGAGGAGAAAGGGCAAAGAGTTAAAATTAACGTCTTTCACTAGAAAGATGTTTCCAAAAGTTCGGCTTCCAGAGGATTCTTCCAGCTGGAAACGTGAAAGGATGATGCATTTTTGAACATGCTAGAGCTGTGCTAGACTCTATTCCCCGTCTTTTGCCCCTTGGGGAGGCTCTGGACCCCCATCCGTGGCGGGGTGTGCTGCCCCACGGGGGTTTCCCTCGCCGGGGCTCGGTGCCCCGGGGGAAGAGCTGCGCCGCTGTGCAGATAGGTGTGAGGGGCTTCGCCCGCAGCAAATCCGCAGGAAGAGCGACACCTGGCAGACCAGCAAAAATGTGGCCATCAGCTCAAGTGTCTAGTAAACGTACTTCTTAAAAGACGTCTTTGTTCCAAAGCCTGTTTTTTTGGAACGGTTACTAAACCTTATTCCCAGTGTGGTGCATATTCCATGTTACATCGTGAACATTACTGAGAGTATCAGTAAGAATTCTGCCTGAAACCTAATGGAAAATACTTGTAAAGGTTTCAGATTGGAGGCTGAGTCAAACTTGCATACACAGCGCACACACAGAGCATCCCAGCTTCTCAAAGCACATCCACAGCACTACCTCAGCCATGCTTTGTATTAGACCTAGGAAACATTACCAACCATGAAACATTAATGTCTTTGCTTAGAGGTATGAGGGAACCCAAAACTTCATATCGCAAATCTCATAATATCACACGACTGCTAAGGATCCTTCAACCCAAAAGGTAGTATCCTGCCATTAGATGAGCTCTTCTTTGCCTGTGTCTCCAGCTGTACTTTACAGGGGCTGGATGCTGCATACAGGGATGCTCTCCCTCAGGAAACTGCTCTGAACCCTCTGCCATGCAAGCCACGTAGGTATCACAAATCTCTGTGCATTATTAGGCATGCCAGTCCGTTAACAGAAGAGGTGACGACTTCAGCTATGACACAGATATGATTGCCACGGCCTGCAGCAAGAGCAGGGTCATCTGCTCCATTTTAGAGTACTTACTTTGTCAATCCCACGTCTCAGATACACCTTTCTTAATTTACTTACATTAAGTGACTTGGAATGGTGTTTGGAAACACGTCAGAGCAGAGGGCTGGAAAGCTGCCTCAGCTTCTCTGCGGATGGCAGCAAAGGGGGATTACGCACAGCATCAAGCCTGAAACTCATACTCATTTTTGCTGCATTATCCTCTACCAGACTGTAGTAAGGTAGGACTAACCTTTGTCCCTATTTGTGTGACCCAAAGCTGGCCAATAATAGTGTTTTTAGAGATATGCAAAGTAGCTTAGTAATCTTAAAAATATATCTAATCAGCTAATGCATCTTTTCCTTTTTCAGTATATTAGGTAATCCACTGAAAGGTTTTATTTCTGTCTAGTACCACAAAAAACTTACATGCCTCTGCTCAAGATATTTAGTAAATTTAGGGCTCTTGAGATTTTCCAGTTAACTTAGTTAGGATCTAGACTGGTTTTATTTAGTTAATTCTGTCAGCACCAATGTGGAGATAGGGGGAAACCTTGAATAAAATGCTGGTGGCCAAATTAATTAAGAAATCAGTACAGCTTTCTGTTTTCCAGGCAGGTGTACTTTATCAAGCTGAAGGAAAGTGATGCTCTCCTATCTGATCAGATATGGAGATGGTTCCTGCAGTATCAAGAGCAATGTGGGAAAAATAAGTTAAAGAAACTTGTAGAACGCCCTTCCAAACAGGAAAAGTGTCACTGGGAAGACTGCTACAGAAAATGAGCATCTTAGCCCAGTGATTCACCTGGGGCTCAGTTTGAAACTGAAGTCTGAGAAAACAAAATAGAGGCTGCTCTTTCAAGAGGTCTCTGTTTATCCTCTGTAGGCATGCAGCTTTCTATAAAAACGTCTAAAGTTGTCATACAGGTTTCTATAAAATACAGGTTTCCAAGCTTGCCAGATACCGTTTTGTATGTTGAATTATTTGATGACTGAATGGCTGATATAAAATGCACAAAAATCTGAATGGCACTTGAGTTCTTTGGTGCCAAATACAATTATTTCTGTTTATACAGTGTTGTGGAGGTGTTATTTTTTCCCCTTTAGACCATCTTAATCTCTTCTTATACACCTAACAAACTGCCTTAAGCTAGCCAAAATTTTGGGATCTTTAATCCTTGGAAATAGACAGTTATTTGTGTTTTCAAGCTATCTTTTCACCAAGAAGCAAGTATTTTTTGCATTTTTTTTCCAGGAAAGCTAACAGTGTTCTAGTTACTCACAGTGAAAACAGTGCTGTCTGGCAGGTTTTGTAGAGAGTTGCTCAATACATTAGAGTTGTAAAAAGCAATATAAGCAAAAAAAGAAGGTCAAGCTTCTCTACCAAATGAACTCCCCATGCAGGATCAGGGTTAAAGCAGAAGAACTGCAAAGAAAAACAAACCTGTTCGTTTGTACAGACTTGAAAATCTTGTTAAATAGCATGTAAACCACCTACGCAGATACAAACAGTAGTTTGCTGCAATGTGTCCATGTTTGAAGTATCGTCCCAGCTCCTTTATGTCCTTCACAAGTTGAGGAATCGCAGGGTGGCGAGGAGACATCCTGCCCATGCACCATCCAAAGCAGGGAATTCTCTCACGAGTACAGGCAGGATGTGTGTGGTAAGCTGCAGAGATGGGAGCTCTCCTAGGTTTCTGCAGAGAAACTCAAGCACGAGAAAGGAAGTTGCCCTTTTTCTTAGTGCCTCCAAGATTACTTGGCTACTCTGGGCATTTGGGACTTAGAGCAGCCTTAGGAAAAAAGAAAATGGTATGTTTGCCACCTTTATGGACCTAGCTTTCTGGCTACCAGGGCAAGCAGAGACTCATCCACAAAGCATCTTCAGAACTGAACAGCAGCCTGAATTCAGAGTACTGAGAAGTTTCTTGGAAAACATTTAGAATACAACACTGATAATAAGTAAGACTGCTGACAAGCTCCTACTCTGGAAAACACAGAAGTAAGAAACCCATTTCAGGCAGGCCTTCAAACAACCAGCGCTGAGCGGTTAGCCCTCACGGTGCGGTGTGCAAAGTGCAGTTCCGTGGCTGAAGATGTCTAAGAAAGGCTAGGAAACACAGAACCTTAGGTTATGTGCACATTTCCCTCTCACTGCTGACCTGAAACCACATACAGATTCAGATCCTCACATTCTGACATGGTCAAAACTGTGCCTCGCTATCCCTGTCGTACTGTGTCTCTCTCCATGAGGGAGAGCAGCCTCTGCAGTTGAGCTATTGCTGGAAGCAGCAGTGAGTTGCCCTCCTTTTGCCTCTGTTACCGACTTGCTGACCTGGCTGATGGCAATCAGTATCCTCGGGAGTCAGAGAGTTCAAATGTTTCCTTGCAGAAATGTTAACACAGAAGCTTCCCAGCCTGTCTGGATTTCTCCAGCAGCAAAGGAGTTGCTCCTTTTGATGCCCCGTGGGTCACTGCATGTTCACAGCCAGGTGGAAGGAAGGTGCAAAGAAAGCCCAGAGAAAGGTCTTGCCTTTCCCCATAGTGTCACATTGTTCAGGCCATCAGCAGGCCCAAGGCGCTCCAGATTCCACCTGGGGTGAGATATCATTTAATCTGCAGGATTAAAATCGCAGGGACATAGATCCCATGGCTTGTTTTATGCTGCCACAGAAAGAAAAGGAAAAGTGAACTTGATTTCCCAGTGCTACCTAAAAATCTGCCCTGCAAAATGATATAAGCTCAATCTTTCCAAACCTGAAAGAGAATATACACTTTGTACTTTTACAGATACCACTTTAGTGTTTTGGCTTTAAGCACAAAATCTCTTACAGCTTTATCTCTCAGTTCTCTTATTTCAGAGGAGTTAAAGATGTTTGCTGATGTTCTTTAGTACGCCTACAGTCAGTTTCTAAATTACTCCTATCAACAGTTTTGTAACAACACACACTTCAGATCCCCAGCAGGTCTGATAACCGGTCCTGTCTGTAACCTATTGTTTATATCACTGTTTTAATGCTTATCTTATTCTTCCTTATGCCTTTTACAAACTTCAATTCATCCAGGGGCTATATGGTAATGATTTTTTTTGTATTTTCTCTTGGGTAGCATGCACTAAGTCAAACTAAAGAAAGATATTTTACAGAGGTTTAGTGAGAAGAGTAATCAGTGAAAATGCAGTGAAATGAGTGCTCAGGGTTATTAATACAATTTCCTCTTGGAAAACAGCTGACATAATGAGATGTTATAAAAAAAAAAAGTGCTAGGGAAAATTCTCTTTAGGTATTTAAAGCGAGAAGGAATATGGACAACCTATACACAACAGATAATATTTCAGAAGGGTTTAACAATGACACTATCAACTGATTCCAGGAAATGGTCCAAGATATTTATGTAAAAGCTAGTCATTGTGCAAAATAGCTGTATTTATCACAGAGCTGTGCCAAGAATTTAAGGTTTACTGCATTTGAGAATATGCTGGCAGAGTGTTACTGCTTCATAATTCTAATTGAAAGACAGAATCACTTAGCATTTATAGAATAAATGGAATAATGCTTCTAATTATGACAAAACGTATTTTAGTAGCTATCTTTAGGAAACACATTCTGTGGAGGATCATTTTAAAATTAACTGTTCTTGGAACTGATTGTGTCAGTATTTTGTGGGGATTATTTTGAAGAGTTTGCCCTATGGGATATAATCGATCATGGTACAATTCTCATGTGCTAATGTAAAGAAAACACCACACAGACAACCTGTGCTGAAAACGTTGGAGCAGCCGCATTCTCCAAGGCTTGGTAGTTGAAGGTGCTAATATCAGAGTCATTTCATCTCAGCATTGCGGAGAAACAGGATCCAGGCTTTTTAACAAAGCTGAAGAGGTCCCAGCGCCATTTGGTCTTATAAATGCCTGTGGGAAATTCATTATTCCAGCTTCTACAGGGCTGCTTGTGGTTCTCTACAGTCTAAAGCACAATCTGTCTGGAACAGAGCTAGTTAAATATGTTTTGGTCAAAAGTTTTTTCTGTTAGAACACCGTTTTGTGAAAACAGCAATTTTTATGGCAGTCTGTATAGTGGTTTGGGACAAACCTTTTCTTCATTCCAACTTGTATTGCTGATCAAAATTTCAAAGCAGAAGGGAGGGAGATGGAAAGAGACACTGATGTTCCCCATGGGCAATTCTTGATTTTGTCCAGATCATTGGCTGGAATTTTCTGAAGCTACTTTATTGGCACGATGCTCCACATCTCTGACAGAGAGAATGTCTAGGGAAAACCAAGATGCGCAGTCCAATGGGGTTGACAGAGCTTTCATTTGATGTTGCACAGGTTTCGCTCGTGATGATCACTGTGCCCCACGCAATGTAATAACAACCCTAAGAAGTGGATCTCTAAAAAAAGGAGTCCAAACCATGGCTGCCACAGCACTACACAAAATTTTGACAGTTGCATGAAGTGGCAAATGATGTTTCAAATCCCTTTCTCTCTCCTCCCATCCAAAACAAAAATCCAAAGCAAAATAAAATAAATAAATAAACAAACAAAAAGTCCCACATGTTGTACAACATCTGTTTTGCAGATTGTGTCATGTGTAAGCCATTTAGTCCTTGCAGCTCTGTGATAAATTCCTTGAAAGCATGAAATCTGGCAAGGCAGAGATTATACAGAGTGTATTTCTTACGCCTTAACTCACAGGACTGATATCACTGAAGTTTTCCACTCTAACATGAGCTGTAGCATGTTCAACATGCAAAAGAAAAAAAGGTGGCAAATCAAGGGGGCAGGCGCTCTCCTCTGTGCCATTTGGGAAAAAAATAGCGGCACTGGGAGAGGATGATGAAGATCAGGCATTGAATGTCATCTAAAATAGAGAGAAAATGAAAATAAAGCAGGAAGATAAGTCAATTTTTGAGTAGAGTCTATAGAAAAGGGCTTGGGAATATAAACAGAGGTGTAAACAAGGGGTTGACAAACATGGCCATGTCTCAGGCACCGGCACGGTGAAGAATCACTGGTTACTGAACCTTTCTCAGGTTGATAGTGGGGACTTGGGGGCTGAAGACGGCTGAAAGGAGCAGAAGGGAGATGTGGAATGATGAATGTTACCTAGTGCATTGAGTTTTTTGGCTGCTGATTTCCTTGCTTTTTAAATACATGTGGATGGAGAATGGTACTTTGCCACCCTATGTCAAATGTGGCAATATTTTGTGTGCGTATGTGCACTGTTGTAAGTGGAATTGTATCATGACAATTACTTATATCAGGAGAACTTAATTTGATTAATTATTGCAGCCTAAGGGCCCTCTGACATATTCTTGTGTTTTACTTTGGACTAGCAGAGTTTGTAATTTTCAGTCCAAACAAGTGATCTGCTTGATAGTTTTAGACAGTCTATCTTTCCTCTTCCCTCATCTTCCAACTTAGTAATTCCGTATCATATAACATGTCTCATTTCTTTTTATGACAAGATGCGAATTAGCATGCTTGCAGGAAATAGAGGGATCATAAAGCAATGAATTTTAGGAGATAGGATGTGTTAATGTAGCAAATAATATGGAAAGAGAGGATAAGCACTCCCATCAGATCTAGCCAAAGTGCATAATTTTATGCCTGGTGAATAAACATTTTTTTAATGGCTTCTTGATAAGGTGTTATTATACTCTTTATGCTTAATTTGCCAGGAGTGGGGTGAGTAAGCCATATAAAATGGCTTGTGTGGACTGCAAAAATTAAGTTTCATGATTTTACTTTTTTTGCCAGTTTTACAGGGAGGAACACAGGTGAGTGCTGTACAGCAGTTAGATATAGGTAGAGATCGAGCAAAGGAATATGGAAAGATTGAAGCTAGAACACACAGATTTCTTGGAGTTTTCTTAAGTTTATAGGAGGATTTTGGTGTGAAGTTTTTTAAAAGAATTGGGAAAAACTTTTTTAGTTGTATTTACCAGAAAAAGTAGTGGACTTAGATTGTTATGCAAGACTTTTTTTATTCAGTATTTGTTCTCAGTGTCCTCTTGTGAATGTCTATCATTTACTTTAGAATAAATGGTATTTTTTCTATGAATCCTGTCTAACTGATATGAAAATTACTGTGTAACACATTTTGTGAAGTTCTGGGAGTTAACAGGAGTTCATTACATGTACTGATATAACAGCAGTGACATCAAGAACAAGCCTTTGAACACTGCACTAATTGCAATGCATTGCAAAGCAGCAAAATCATAGTTGAATATAAGACCTAAATTTATCTTTGTGCTCAAGTTCTTAGTGAGGTAAGAGTTTGAATAAACTTGACAAGCCATATGAAAGAAGGCTTTTTTAACCTTACAGACTTCATCTTTAGGACTGCTTTCTTTCAGTCCTTTTTGTCCTCTGTCTACAGGATTGGGTTTTAGTTTAAACATTCCTACTTATATGTGAATGTTAATTTTCTCTACTTATTTCCTCCTGTATATGGGCCATTACTATCTTATCATCTCAAGTGAGTTCAAGGAAATATTTGTTCCTGTTTTGAACAAGTAAGCAATTTTCATTCCTTTTCTGTCATTGCCAGGGCCACCATCACCACTACCACCACCATTAGGAAAGGAGCTGTAGAGAAATTATCTGATTTTTGGTGGGAGGCCGAGCATGCTTTTTTGGAAGACCAGTGCATCCCTACAAATGCAGAAGAACTTTTCCACCAAGCATTACTTCTGTGCTTTAGCCTAATGGCAGCACAGTTAGTAAAATAATAAATTATTAGTTTTAACTATTTATTTTATATTAGTCCTTAAGGGTTACTTTGATTTGTAGTTTATTTTTTATTATTATTAAATAATTAATTAAAATTATTAGATCGAGTAGACTGGCTGGACTTGGATTTTAGTCCTTGATAGAGTATTCGTCCTGCTTGAGTGTGCCTTAATACAACCCTCTTTAATAGTGCCTTTGCTTCTGATATTTTACTGTTAGTTTGTGCATAACAAAAAAAAAAATCTGGACTAATCAAATTCACATACCCCCTGCTAGTAGAAATGGGAGCCTTTGCAGAGAAGTCTGTTCTGGCCCGATCTCAGGAGAAAATCTAAACTTATAGGATAGCTATAGATAGCATAAAATGAGTGAGCTTCATATGCAGAAAGGAAAAGCTGCTTTAAGTGGTTTATGAAGGAATCTGGAAATGCCAACATGCCTCCTTAAGGACTGAAACAAGATAATAATGAGAAAATTTGTTTTGGATTAGTATATCAAAAGACTCAAACACAACAGATAATTAAATCTTTTGATATATATATTCTATTTGCCTAATGATTAGTGAAGCAACTTTAGAAGATTTTTCAAAAGTTGGAATAGTTGTAGCTTTCAAGGCTTGATAACCATCTAAACAGAGGCTTGGATGGCTGTCTGAAATAATTAGTAGGGCTAGATCTATCAAGTTGACAAAAAAAAGTAAAACCTGGTAAAGCAAGAGATACAGAGTTTATCTGGGACTTATATAGAAGCTTTGACAAGTAAAGGAATAAACAACTTCAAATGCTGTCTGTAGTTGCTCGGGATTTAAGTGGCAGCTCAAATGTATGAGGGTGTAAAAAATCATTGCCTTTGTGGTGTTTTTCAAAACATCGGTCACATACTCTAGATATAAGAAATCCTGGTAAAGACTATCTGAAATACTGAGTAATCTTCTTCCCATCCTCAAGGACTGGCCACTATCAAGCATCACAGTACAACAACTTTTGCACTGTCCATCATCCCATCTACTCCTCAGCCTTAGGTGCCATTCTACTGTGTCATCAAAAAGAACATTAAAGAGTTATAACACATTGGCTCTATGAGCACACAAACTATTTGTGGCTTGGGTGTTTTCTACAGCAGATTCCAACCCTGTTCAGCCTACTCTTTACCATGACTAAGTTGTAAGATACATTTTTAGATAGTTCTATCAACCACATGCCTCACCACAGAGCACTGCTAAAGCCCAATAAAGAAGTTAACAGCAAGTCCATGTGTGTGATTTGGGAAAACCTTTCTTTAGCAAGGAACTGACACAGTATACTATGATTTAATGTGAAGCTATAGGTCATTTACTAGGAAACATCAGGTCTTGATGCTCTTCGAGCTCTTGCAACTTGCGCCTATGTGGTTTTGATGCTTATTTTATTCCAGATGATGCCAAGAAATTTTGGCATTGTATTACACTACAGAAGGATAAGTACTGGGAAGGTAGCATTTCCTTTTCCCATAAAATTCATTGATATATGCAGTCATTGATACATGTACATTTGAAAAAGCAGCTTTTAAGGCCCATTTTGCTGATTCTTCCCTTATCATATTCTTATACTAAGTTTAGAAAAATGTATTAGTAGAAAACATTGTCTTCATAAAAATATGTAAGCGAGAGCTTTATTTACAAATTGATTGCATCCTGCAAGTAGCAGGATATAAATCAGCTACTGTGTGATCCTATACAAGAGGCATATACTGTTCTTTTTCTGTTTTGTTTTTTTTTTTTTTAAATAATGTCAGTTTTTAATCACAATGAAATGCAATAAGTAATTGAAAGACTTTTCTAAATAGTCTTGATTTTTAAAAAAAAACTATAGGAACACATTCTTTACTATATTCAAAGAGATGAAAGCCAGAACCATGTTTTCAAAGACTGTACAGACTTGGAACAACTAATCAAATGGAAAACTCTGAGATTTTTATGAGTAATGAAAGGTTATTCTGAAGTTGTCATACTTTTTAAAGAAGCTAGAAGTGTTGGGATTTACATAAAATGGAATATTAACTTATTAACTCCAGCAGAACTGAAAAAAATCATAACATCTCTTAATTTGCTGGGCAAACTCTTTGAATGTCTCTTTGGAAGTAAATGTCGTCATTTGTCTTTAGTTTCAGAGATTGTTCAAAAGGAACATTGCTGAATTACGAAATGTTCTCTTTAGAACTAGGAGAGTGACAGACAAGTCCCCAAGCAGACATTCAGAGAGGCCATTAAAATTTGGCCTTCTCATGCTTACTTCTCTGGACTATAATTTTTTTAAAAACGAAAAAAGATGCATATGCTTTTAACATTACATTAACATTACTTTAAAATTACTTACATTTTTGACATTACTTAGCACTCAACATGCCCCTTCCTGCCCAGAAGCCTTAAGAGAAATTGTACTGAAATCAATAGAGAAGAATGCCAAATGGCCTGGATCTTGCTACAGATGAATTCAGGATGTGTAAGTAATAATTTAGCTTTCATAAATTTTTGCTTCTTGTATTGTACGGTAGATATTCTTCCAGAATGGCAGGATGTCAAATAAGGTCCACTTAGGAATAAAAGTTGTGGATTTTGGGGTTTTTTTGTGTTTTGTTTTTTTTTTTTTTCTTTTAGAGAAAATGATTAGTTTATATACAGAATATGGCTTTTTTAAATAGTAAGAATAAACATAGATAAAAAATATGCTGAAACATACAAATCTCTTTAGACATTCTGGAACCAACTGATAAGGCAATCCACAAAGAGCTGTTGTACATACTGCATATTGTAATGCAAAAAAAAAATGTACAAGAGAGAGAATAGGTTTTTAATATAAGTTAAAATCTTGGGATTTTTGTTTAACTTCCCAGAATGTTAAGTAATATTTTTGGAAATGCACTGGGATCTATGTAAACAAAATGAACATTTGCATAACAGTGCTTGTACAAGATACAAAATTAGGCAGGCTGAGTCACCCCCTTTATGTACTGATATATAACGTTTTCTAAGTAACATTGCAGATTTTCTTATAATACAGTGACCACATCCAGTTTTCTTGCATGATAACTCTCAAGAAAATTAATTTCCTCAAACGAAGATAATAAACATCTTCAACTATTAAAGAAAAAATGCACAGTGTTTCCTCTATCTTCCTTTTTTTTTCCACTAAACCACATGAGAACTTGGGGTAATTTATAAACGTATTGCAGCTACCAGAGAGCAGTTTCCCTGTGTGTCTGCATTTTGCTGAAGAATACGTAGAACTGACCAAGGGTTTAGAATTACGAACTCTTGTTTATCATTTTCACTCTGATTCAAAACATGTGTCCAAATACTCTTCCAGAACAGAGATGCTTTCCCCAGTCAGGAACTCTGATAACTAATCTCCACAAAAATGCTGTTTATTTCATAAAAGGACAATATACTGTAGATGAGAAGCATTATAGATATGAAGGAAACGTGTTCACAGAGACCAGAATGACAGATGACTAGCATTTTGGGGACTGAAGCAAATTTAGAAGGGGAATGACCTGATTCATTTCTGGTGTCTAACACATTGACTTAAATGTTACTTACACAAGGAAGTGAAATTTGGCCTGGTTGTTATGTGCTGTTTGCAGAACTTGAGCTTTAATTTACAAATAAAAAGCAGAGAGCTCTGGTAGGTATGAGAATGTATTGTATTTAGACACAGAAGCTACATAATAAACTGATGGAGATAATGTGCAAGAATGGATCTGAGAGAAAGGAATTTGCCTTTAAAGGCTCCAAATCTGAAGCCCAGTTATATATAATTCAGGGCCAGGATGTAAGCATTTTACTGCTGATCATTTTAACAACCTTGAAATCCTTGATGAGGAAGTGAATGAACAGTGCTGCACTAAAGGAAATGCATAAATGAGGGAAAAGGAGGTACAAAATATAGGCAAGGTGCAAACAGCAAATGCAGAAAATGACAGAAGATCACAAATAGAGGATATTACTCATAACGATGAAATCGTTGTGTTATTGTAGCTGTAGTGTTCAAAGGATATTAGAGAGGCGAGATTTTTAGGTCATATCTTTGCTAATGGTTTATTTCAGTTTGTGCCAACCTGGCCTCCTGTACTGGTGAGCACTAGAGGTAGCTGAAGGCTTTCTGTCAGCAAGTTTGGCTTTCTTTTTTTCTTCTTTTTTTTTTTGTCTATATGTTTTGCTTTTGTCTTTTAAAGCAAAAATTATGTTTTAAAGCATGAGTAGCTTCAGGCTTTTGCAGAAAATGTCAAAACCTAACTCTGGATTAAGTCTAATACATAAAAATTTCCATTTAGTGCTACCAAACATGACACTATTTATCAAGAAAAAGTACACACCCTGAGAGCTGGCCTGTAGGGATCCCACCAGGGGGACAGTCATTGCAGCTCTCCTCCCACTTTATTTAAGGATTTTGCCCCCAGGAGGTGGTAAATGGGCTAAAAGAGGAAATTTGGGAGCGTGAAGATGATGAGGGCAAAAAGGGTGTTTGATCTATGAAGGGATTTCCCCTCATCTTCAGGAAAGGAGGGTTCAGCATTGGGGAGGAGGGCTGCTAGTGCTCACCCCTATCATGCCCTGGCAGACAAGTGACGTGGTGTCGGGGAGGGCTGTAGGCACAAGTGGAGCTCCATCCCAGCACTGCCCTGGGAGTCTCCGTGCTCAACTGGGAAAAATACGCAAACCTTGGTATGGGGTCCAGACTGTGGATATAGGGGTGACATTTCAGATCCTCTGCTTCAAATCAGCCTCTGCCTCACCGAGGACCACTGGAGCAAGAGGCAGGGGCAAGGAGGGGCAAGTGTGGCCAGCTCCATCTAGCCCTGGCCGATCTGAGCAAGCTCCTGATATGCCTCACTGCAAGAACCTCCTAGAGAAGAGATGTTGGGGGAAGCCAAAGCCCAACTTCATCAAGGCTTTCCTGGTTAGATATGGCAGAGGACAAGATGATGACAACCACTTGCCTGGTGTTGGAGAGGGTCATCCTCAGGCACATGTGGATGGGATGCAGGTACTGAGTAGAGCTTACTAGGCTTGTGAGGCTGCCCTCATGACATCGCCTCCAGTGAGACAGGGAGCAGAGCTGGGAAGTGAAACAGTGCAGCAGAAAAAGGGACAAGAACTTCTTAGGGACTCCTTTGGATACCTTCGCCTGCTTGGCCATTTCTACCCCTGAAAGGAAGAGTGACCCCACAGCTCCAGGGTGTTGAACCTGCAGTAAGGCCACCACTGCACTCACACACATCGCCCAACAGGGCAGAGGGACCCACAGGACACGGTGGATCTCCATATTCTTTTTATGGATGAAGTGAGAAAAAGGGCCTCAGCTCTTGTTTTGCTGCCCTTCTCCCTCCACACTTTTCCTCAGCTGAAACTGCAGCACAGGGGACGATGTCAAACTGCTGGGAGCAGAGGCACATTCAGATAGAGTGAGCTCCAAAGGGGGCTGCAGTAGCAATCTCAAGGTGCAGTGCTGGGATGGCAGAGGCGCACAGCTTAAAGCAGGCAAGTTTGCCAGCAAGATGAAGAGTAACAACTCATCAGACTGTGTTTAGACAGCAACCCAAGCAAATCCCATTTTGTCGGTAGGGGACAGGACATATTTTGTGAGTTTGCTTTTGGTGTGCAGCTTAGAAAGCCATCCAAAGGGTACAGGAAGACAGCAAACAGTGGGAGGAAACGAACTGCTGAGAGGCTAAAGGCTGAGAGGTTAAAGCGAAAGGCTTGTGGGAAAGAAGGGATTGTGAGGAACAGCAAGCAGCAGGTTGTCAACGTGACACAAGGAAGTGTCCAGAAGTTGTGAGAGGTGGAGGTGTCTGGCAAAGGTTTCATGCATCACGAATACAGAGCGAGGGAGATGCTCCAAGTAGAGAGGAACTGAGAACAACTATGTCCTTTCTGTGTAGAAAGTCACTCCAGATTAAATAAATACAGCAAAGTCAATACTCCTTATGTACCAAATTCTTATACAGATTCCTTCTCTTTTATTTCGTGTTTCATTTAAGTTTGTAGAACCCTGGCCAGGGTCCCTTCCAAGTAAACACACAGCTTGGCTACAGCCATCCTGGTTTGGGAGTGAGCAATTTCAGTGCATGGACATGGGTCAAACTACATTTCTTGGTCAGAAATCATTATCAGACTCCTTCTGGTCACTGTTACAGTTATAGGCATTGTCATCCTTGCAGGCAGCTTAGGTTTTTTTGGGAATGAAGCCCCTGCCGCCCTGACTTTATCTCCTCTCATCCTTGCCCAGGATGTCCTCTAGCTCTCTGCATGTGGGTCAGTGCTGCTGGCTCCCAACTTCTGCCATCGCCTAGGAAGAAATGGAGGATTTCCTTGAACTTTTCTCCATTGGTCCTTCTTCAGGAGCTGCAAAGGGGTTGAACTAGCACTTGATTAACTTAGTGCCTGTGGGTTCTCATCTGTAGCCCATTTGTGTTAGTGCTGGATCACCCTTTCAGATACTATGAAACACAAGGAAAAAGAAGGGGGACAAAAAGAGATACTTCATGAATGCAGATGAAGGTCACGTGCGTACGTCACCACGCACACACATAACCACACATCCGCTTTCAAATCTTTGTCTCTTCTCTTCTGCTTGACATATTGGTCATGGAAACACACCCAGGACTCTGCTCACAGGGAAAAGCTCTGCAGGATCAGAGAAGAAACACGTGTGCCAAGAACACAGCAGTTCATCTCCCTGCCTTCCTGCTCAAGGCAGATTATGATAGCTTGCTTCTCAGCTACTATTAAAGTCACTTGAAATACTTCAAGTTTAAGCCAATACTTCAAAGCAGTTTAAATTAAAATTAATGTTATCTTCCTGCACTGTGGAATAAAACAAGTATCTGTCAGTGCCCTAGGTAGAGAAAAAGTAAAATCAAATATGCTGTTTGTGTATAGAAAGCCTTTTCAACATCAAATAAAAACAGCCAAGTCAATACTTGTCATGTACCAAATTACTACACAGATATCTTCTTTTATTTAATCCCAAAAGATCCACTGGCCTCAAAAATGCTTTGTTAAAAAAGACTGATAAATGCGTCTCTAAAGTGTTGCAGATGCCTCCATCACCCAAATAACTTTGCAGGAAAGCATTAAGTAATATTTTTTCTTATCAATATTATAGCCTCATCTATATATTCTGAATGAACACTCCATGACCCAGGGGATGCAAACATACCTGTAGTTTATAGATTTTTTAACACTTACATACATGACTTAAAAAAATTTAGTTAAAATATTATATGACCAGAAATGTGATATTCTGATAATAATATAAATATACAGATATTAAATATAAACATATTTAAAGGTAAATTGTTTCATGTGCAAAAATCCTCACATTTTCTTCTGTTGTAGTTGTAATTCTCCTCTTTTCAACCTCCAGACATGAGGTAACCTCTAGCTGTCTGCTATTAGTATGTGGTAAAAATGAAGGTATTCCTCCCTCTTCATATTTTCCTGCCCTACAGCTCCTGGCCAAGTCATCCATTCCCCTTTTCTGCCCAATCTGCTGCTGTCAGATGCTGATAACCATTGTCTTGAATTGTGTGCCAGGATCCATGAAACACATGAATGATAAACAGCAGCATAAATTCATCACTTGTGCATTTAGAGGGAGCATGTGTGAGATCTGGCTCTCGTATGTGCCCAAAATCTCTGTGCTTTCCTCGGTTTCAGATTTTAGACATAATATGGGCTAAGTCAAAGAGCCCAGAGAACCCGCTGGAAGTCTCACTGAACCGCGTCCCAAAACTCATGAGGACTCCCATGCACCTGAAGATGGAGATTTTTGCTCAGCGCTGTTCAAAGAGCTCAAACTTCCAGGAGCCTCTCCAGAGGCAGAAGGGGCCTTGTCCCTGTGCCGAGGGGCAAGGGCTGGTGATGCCACTCCAGGAGATCCCAGAGAAATTACTCACAGGGTTGGAGCAGCACTGGAAAAGCATAAAAAGAGCAAAAAGAATAAATTTTTTTTTTAAACTCTCCTAATTCCTCTTTGCAGAAAAAGGTATGACTAGGATGTAGTGACATTCCTTAATGTAACCAGCCAGGAGTTCAGCAGTTGTGCTAATATTTTGCCATTAGGGTGAGAAAGGAAGGGAATTATTCAGCTGATTTCTTGGAAGATGGTGCTCAGTTCTTGCTCATTGCTCCTTCTCACTCCCTTTGATGAAACTGAGGTTTCCTATGCAGAGTTATCATCTGTAGCACCAGAAGCAGCTTATTCCAGGCAATGGGACCATGTTCTCCCCTTCCCTTGGCATGTCCCTGGATTCCTTCTAGGACATCTCACATTGAAATATCTCTGTATGATAAAGACAATAGGAACAAGTTCCCCAAGCACTTAAAGAAGCATCATGCCCATCCTTTGCACTACCTTGGCCATCCAGTATTTTTTTAGAATATTCAGTATTGGTGCTTTTCTCATCTACTTATCTAACTTACCTGAAGGTTCAGCTCACTTACCTTGATATCAAAAGAAAACAGCTAGAGCTCTGTGGATACAGGGATGAATACACTGCTGCTGTACTGTATTTATTCTCTCCAGTTTCCTTTCAATTATGTAGGAAACTTGCTTGAATTTTATATTTATACATGGCCTTTCCACTTCATGACTCCACAAACTAGAAAAGGTCCGTTGTCCCCTTCAGCAAACCTCAGTAAACTTGCTCAATTCTTTCAAAGTCTGTGTTAAATTAGAGTTCATTTTTACATTTACATCATAGTACTTGAGAACAAGGTACTTGCCACTTCTGAGAAAGAACAGGGCACTTACTCCCTACACTACTTCGCTGATCCCTGACTTTGAGCCCCAAAGCCAGTGTTTATTCTCACCACTTTCTTTGCAGATGGTAAACATGCTAGACTTCTGGCATGAACAATTTTTGTGTCTAAAGCAAAATCTAGTTGAGTGCTCTGAATTCTACTTGTATAGAATGACTCAAGCAGTAAGTATGCTATGGCTGCAAGGATGCTGGTGCTCACACGGGAGTTCAGAGGGCTGGCTGAGGAAATTATGAGACTCGGCCATAGAACAAATAGTTGCATCTTATTTACAAGCTTCCTGCTTGAATTTGACCTGGTGTTTCAGAGGAATGGACCTGCCCCAGCTGCCTGTACTGAGCTGACTGTGGCAGTGGCAAAACCAGCACACTGCAGCTGAATTTCCCAAGCTGCGTTTGCCCCTTTAACCTAGAGAAGAGAAGACTGACAGGGGATCTGATCAATACGTATAAGTACCTGCGTGGAGACTGTAGAGGGGAGGAGGTCAAACTCTTATCAGTGGTGGCCAGTGATAGCACAAGGGGTAATGGGTACAAACTGAAACCCAGGCAGTTCCATCTCCATGGGAGGAAGAACTTTCCTGTGAGGGTGACAGAGCCCTAGAACAGGCTGCCCAGAGAGGCTGTGGAGTCTCCTTCTCTGGAGATCTTCCAAACCCGCCTGGATGCCACCCTGTGCCCTGTGCTCTAGGGGTCCCTGCTGGAGCAGGAGGTTGGACTAGATGATCTCTAGAGGTCCCTTCCAATTCTGTGATTCTGTGATTAAAGGGTAGTTTGAAAAAAATGGGAAACAGAAAGCATATAAGAAAGAATTTTGCACATGCAGAACACATCATGAATTGCAGCAGATCTTTACAGTCAACCTAGACAAGAGGTTATGCTTTTATACCAGGTAACACTGGTACTAGTGATTATGTGATCAAAGCTTGTCTTATCCCACCTCCAAGACGGGGAGAGTGGTATCCATATGCCATGTCCCACTTCCAGGAGGAGAAGGTGAGTAGATTTACAGATCCTCTTGGAGGGGGTTAAGGTGAAACAACGCTCAAGGTCTGTGCATGAACACCAGCTTTAATGGAACAGATACTCTGTGAAGGTTGACCTTCTAGAGAGAAGGAGAGACCTGATGGCTTCTCCCCCCTCACAATTTCTGCAGCCTCTCCCCAGGGCTCTGATAACAGGAAGCTGAAGCTCAGGTCTTGTCCCATACACTGCAATAACGCACATGGTCTTTTTTTGTAGGAACAGGAGAGAACTAAGCGAGCAGCATTAGAATTTATATTACTTCTGCTTTAGTGTTCTGCTGTCAGACTTTGCTACAATCATGACTTTTCTAATGCAGTATTTCAGCAGGGGAAGAAACCAAAAAGAAGCATGATTTAATAACTTGAAAATTTTCTCAATGAGTGAAGCTTCCTGCCCAGAATATCATGTATGTTAATCTCCAGACAAGTGAGCAACTCAAGAGATGTTTGGAAATGAGTTTGCAAGCTGTCTACCTGGTGTAAAGACTTCGAGAGCCTTTCTTCCAGGCCACCTCCTCCCATGCTGCCTGCCAGGGCAGTTACCTGCTGCCTTACCGCAGGGAGGAGGCATGCAAAGCTAAATGTAGCTCAGTCACAGGTGTTTACATTTGAACCACCTGGACAGCTGGATACAAAACAGTTCTCCCAGCAAACTGCACACAAACACACACAGACCCACAACATGGCACCGGGAGTTGCAGACTGGGTGCGTTCATTTGCAGGACTATTAACACCTACAACTACTTTACATGGAAACTTAGGATCCCAAGGGTCCCCAGGCTTACACATACACTTCTTCCTGTCTCCCGCAAACAAACACAACAGGAGTTGTGCTAATCAGTAGCCTGAGTCCCAAGTAAGCACTTGCACAGATTATAAGGTGTATTAAGAAAACAGGCCGAAAACATTTAGCCTTCTGCTAGAGAGAGTCCAGCGCAGGGCCACAAAGATGATTAGGGGCCTGGAACATCTGCCCTATGAGGAAAGGCTGCGAGAGCTGGGCCTCTTCAGCCTGCAGAAGAGAAGACTGAGAGGGGATCTGATCAGTGTCTATAAATATCTCAAGACAGGGAGTGAGGAGGATGGGGCTGGCCTCTTCTCAGTGGTGGCCAGTGATAGAACTAGGGGAAATGGCCAAAAATTGAGGCACCAAAAGTTCCACAGGAACTTGAGGAAGAATTTCTTAACAATGAGGGTGACAGAGCACTGGAACAGGCTTCCCAGAGAGGTGGTGGAGTCTCCTTCTCTGGAGATCTTCAAAACCCGCCTGGACACCACCCTGTGCCACATGCTCTAGGGGACCCTGCGTGTGCAGGGGGTTGGACTAGATGACCTCTACAGGTCCCTTCCAACCCTAGCCATTCTATGATTCTATGAGTTATCATAATAATTTGCCCCCTCCCCGCTTGTGCTCACTGTAAAAAGCCTGAGCATTGAGGGCGACACCACTCAGTGTTTCACTGCTGCAAATGCTTCATGTGGGGAGTGCGTTTGCCTGCGCTCGCCGGGGCTGGGATAGGAAGGAGCATGCGCATGCATGCTGTGTGACAACGGGAGGGCATACACAGCCCTCCATTTGCTAAATCCCCATATTTACTGCTGTTGTGTTGGGCAGGACAGTTGTGATGCCTCTGTACTTGCAATGAACTGTTCACAAGTTTTCCCACCTGCTCCTCCAGATTAGACAGAGAAGCAGCATAGAGATGAAGGCCAGAAAGAGCATTAATTTCCACACTTGAACTTGGTCTTTTTCCAAGAATCTGGAAGTCCTTACACTGCGGTTGACAAGAGATTGATTGATGATTTAATGACAGAGAGATTGACTCCTCTCCACCAAGTTTTCTGGCCCGTTCTTAGGTTGCCGTCCCAACTTTCCCAGTTGGGTAGTGTACTGCCAGAGGTACGTTCTGTAATGATCCTTTCACCATAAAAGCATTTGTCATTTTCACTATATGTGATTCAGACTCTAGGAACCCTGAATCCCTGAGACTTTGGGGGCAAAGTTTGCAAGTATCTTAAGTAGAAACTGTAACATAAGTTGCAGCTGCTCCGCAAAACTGAACATTCACCAGCCCTCAGAATACTCTTCTCACACTTCACAGTGTTAATTTATAACTCTAAGCAACCCTTTAAATTCTTCTTCATGGCACTTGCAATGACAAATGGCTTAATATTCACAAAACACTCTGTCCTACACACAAGCAACTTCTTAAGTGGAGACTTCTGACTAGAATACCAAAGGAAAATGAACTGCTCCCATCACTGAAATACGAAATCTTTCATATAAACAGTTCAGAAAGACAGTACAAAGAGCCACATCCCACAGGGGATATTTTGTGGCAGCTTGCTATATTTTACTTTTGTATATACATAAGCATAAATAAGGCCCTGTAAAGGATTGAATTTTGAGTCCCACTGTCTAGCCACCAGTGCAAACAGAAAGTGACCACACTGAAGTGAAAAGGTCTCCATGTCCTCTTCCCAGCACCCAATTTCTACCCAAAGTGTAAGTAAGTCAGTTTTCGGAGGGACATATACACTCCTTGACAAAAGGTAAAGCAGTGTTGATGCCTTTAAAAGTTCTCTCTGTAAATAAGAAACCAAAACACATGCATGAGTGCTAAGCACAGTCTGCAAGCACCTTTTAATGGTGTTTGATGTCCCAGAACAACTACCACCCTCTTCTTCAACCTTTCTCCCCCTACACTGAACTATTTTTTTTTAATCTCTACTCAGTAACAGGGTTTAACTTCACAGCAGATTTATTGGTGAATGCCACAGCTTCTGAAGAATCTGTAAACAGTTGTCATAAGACAGTTAAATCAAATCCTACTCCCCAAATAAGGTACCAACAAAAAAAGTCAATTATATGACCCATTGTTAAAGTCATTTGCAATGCCTTTCTTAGCCATACTTGGACTTGCTCTCTGCCTGCTGACCTTGAACAGTCAGACATATTATCCCACTTTTCTGTCTCCCTGGCCAGTAATATTTTCCTTTTGCTCTTCATCAACATTTTCTCTTATCAAGTATGCAGCAATGGCATGAATGTTATTCTTGCAGAGATCCAGCCAAATCTTCTTGAGGTGTTGCATGAGTCCTTTTAGTCCATCAGCCTTATACTAGGTATCATCTTTCACCACAAGAAGTGAGATTTCCTTGTTACTGCCTGAAGTTTCACCAGTCAGATTCCCTGGAATAACTTTGTCATTGTCCTATTTGCATCTTTGGGAAATATCCTACTTCCAGGGGTGAACATATACTCTATCAGCCAAGATTAAGGTAGTTCAAATATTCATAGTGATGCCTAAGTGTCTGGATAACTATCTGTTTTCCCAGTTCTGGCTCAACTACTGTGTGCTCACCCAGGTGACATTTGCTTAACAGCACATGACAGCTTAACTTGCAGATGACTGAACACCAGGAGCTCTGTCGTTTGCCTCCATATCTGAGAACCAAATAAATGCTGTGTGAATTGCTCCCCAGCTCATGTTCGTCAGACTTCAATATGCCATCAGAAAGGTTTGTCTAGACTAAATACATTGATGATAAAAAGGGCAACTATTCAGATGGGACCCATCAAATTGGAAAAGAAAAGGCAGGTTCTCCAAACAAAATATACGAGTCTTTTTTTCTCCTGAGAACTGGAAGAGATATGGACAAAACCTTCTTAGGTCTAACCTGTATGCGCAGGAGTGTTGGCATCTTTGTGCAAGCCTGTGCATGCATTTCCCTGCCTCCTCCGGGGAAAGCATGAAGCCAGGCTGCTGTGACAAGGCCTGCAGACATCACCTGTCTGTTCGAGGAGGCCACTGCTAAAGAATGGAAAATCTGTGCTTCAGTCTAGACAGAAAATCTTTTGGGTGTTTGGTGGAGACAAGAGAAGGTTAGGACAATGTGCAAGGGATGCTGCATCAGGGTGAAGGGCCCTGTAAGATAGGCAGTGTGATTACAGAGGAATTTTCCTTTTCCACATCACACAAGAAGCAATCAGTATGACTTGAACGCCAGGGTCGGGAGAGGTCTGGGGGAGCTCTGGAAGAGGGAAGAAGGAGCATCCAATGGAAGATCCCCCAGATTCTCTGAACACAGTTTAGCCGTGCCCATTGCAGCAGCATCTCAAAACTTGCATCAGGAGCTGAAAAGCGAGTTGGTGTTACAGAAAAGAGCACAGAGGAGGCTGCTGGTGTGTAAGATTGCTTCCAGAAACCATTTAAAGATGTGTCTGTAATTCACTGATTTCATAAAAGACATTCCTAGATCATTAAGATGAGTCGGGGGTCAGGTTCAGGATTACAGAAGGAAAAGAGAATGGCAAGTACAAAAATGGCCAGAATCATAGAGAGGCAAACAAAACCACTATAAGAGACATAAAAGCCTTTCCCTCTTGGAGAGAATCTGACATGATAAGTTTAAAAGCACTAAGATTCATTTCACAACTTGTTCACTTGCAACAACCAGGCCAAAAATTCCATATAAACAATAAAAAAATTGTCACATCTCTCTAAGCCCCTAAATTTGGGCTTCTGTACATCATTAGCTATTCTTTGCTAAGGTGGCCAGCAGCCTCAGCACAGCAAATTTGGTGAAGTATGGCCATGGGGGGCATGGTACTCCTGGTGGAAGGCCGTTTTAGTGAATACAACCGAAGGCTTCTACAGTATAACCTGGGATCCAGGAACAGGTTGGGACACCCAGAATTTGGAGAGGTCTCTCTTTTGGAGCAGAGACTTACAATTCTGTCAGAATAGTCTTTTAGTCTAATACATTATCTGACTAAACCATAGCAAAAGAATTTCATAACCCTGCAATTTTGCATTGTATGAATACCTGTACCGGCTACATTGCTATAAATATCTTACCATGAGTTAAAGCTGCATCTGTTTAATCCAGCTGCTCTAGAGTTTACTATCATTCACTTGGGATTCAGCATCTGTTTAAAGCTGGCTGTCTATTGAAATATATTCTCTCTCTCACATTGCAGTCCTAAAACGGGTCTTCTCTTTGTTCTTCCTACTGCTACTACATCTTTCCATGGTTATTTATTGATAATTGCCTAGTAGCAAATAATTCATTTTCCTCTTTTGATTCATTTCTAAGAAAGGGATTTAAATGAACTCAAAAAACTCATGCAGATATGAAACTAGAGCTCATAATGTGTTTGCACAGTAAACTAAAACTCTCTTTGTAGTAAAAAATGGTACCAAATCAAGCTGTACATTATAAATATGGGCACATTGTGCATGCTATGTAGATGTTTATTATGTAAGAGAAAGAAGACAGGTAGGAAAGGTAAAAAAAAGCCGCTCTCTATCATCTTTGAGAGGTCATGGAGAGCGGGGGAGGTACTGGAGGACTGGAAGAGAGCTAACATCACTCCAGTCTTTAAAATGGGCAAGAGAAAGGAGCCGGGAAACTCCATCCCCGGAAAGGTGATGGAGCAGCTCGTCCTAGAGACCCTCTCTAGATATATCAAGGAGGAGAAGGTGATCAGCATGGATTCACTAAGAGGAAGTTGTGTTTGACGAACCTGATAGCCTTCTACAGTTGGGTGACTGGCTAGCTGGCTGGCTGGCTGGATGGATGGATGGATGGATGGATGGATGATGGGAAAGCTGTGGATGTTGTCTACCTTGGCTTCAGCAAGGCTTTCAACACAGTCTCCCATAACGTCCTCATAGGGAAGATCCGGAAGTGTGGATTGGATGAGTGGACAGTGAGGTGGATCGAGGACTGGATAGATGGCAGAGTCCAGAGGGTCATGATAAATGGGGCCAAGTCTAGATGGAGGCCTGTGGTCAGCGGGTCCCCCAGGGGTCAGTGCTGGGCCCAGTGCTGTTAAATTCATCAGCAACTTGGATAAGGGCACAGAGTGCACGCTGAGCAAGTTTGCAGATGATACCAAACTGGGCGAACTGGTTGACACTCCAGAGGGCTGTGCTGCCATCCAGAGGGACCTGGACAGGTTGGAGAGTTGGGCAGAGAGGAACCTCATGAGGTTCAACAAGGACAAGTGCAGGGTTCTGCACCTGGGCAGGAATAACCCCAGGCACCAGTACAGATTAGGTGCTGACCTGTTGGAAAGCAGCTCCGCGGAGAGGGATTTGGGAGCCTTGGTTGACAACAAGTTGACCATGAGGCAGCAGTGTGTCCTCGTGGCCAAGAAAAGCCAATGGGATCCTGGGGTGCATTAAGAAGAGCATTGCCAGCAGCTAAAGGGAGGTGATCCTGCCTCTCTACTCAGCCCTGGTGAGGCCCTACCTGGAGTATTGGATGCAGTTCTGGGCTCTCCAGTACAGGAGGGACATGGAGCTCCTAGAGAGGGTTCAGAGACGAGTGACCGAGATGATCAAGGAACTGGATCACCAACCATATGAGGAGAGGTTAAACGAGCTGGACCTGTTTAGCCTAGAGAAGAGAGGGATGAGAGAGGGGATCTAATCAACATGTACAAATTCCTCAGGTATGATTGCAGAGAGGAAGGGGCAAAATTGTTTTCCGTAGTGGCTGGTGATAGGACAAGGGGTAATGGTTTTAAGCTGAGGCATAGGAGGTTTCATCTCCAGGTGAGGAGGAACTTCTTTCCTGTGCGGGTGACAGAGCCCTGGAACAGGCTGCCCAGAGAGGTTGTGGAGTCTCTTTCTCTGGAGATTTTCCAAACCCGCCTGGATGCCACCCTGTGCCCTGTGCTCTAGGGGTCCCTGTTGGAGCAAGGGGTTTGGACTACATGACCTCTAGAGGTCCCTTCCAACCCTAAGGATTCTGTGATTCTGTGATCCTGGTAACTTGTGATTCAGGCAAAATGCATAGTGCCAGAACACAAACCGTTGTCTGGACAGCTGTCATCTTGGTGTATATTGGAATAGTCCTAACCTCAGAACCCCATCCGTTTAATAGACAGTTTGTAAGCTTAATATGTTTATAAGTTTATAACTGGTCCATTCCGTAACCTTGCTGATTTCGCCACCCAGGGTCTATGGCTAGCAAATAATTTCTGCCTAATGTCAATACATGTAAGAACTACTCCAGTTGCCAGCTCACAGAGCCATCAGCCAAGTGATCCAGAGCTCAAGGATGTCCATATGGCTCCATAACTACAGGGATCTGTAGAGGAAAAAATATTGGGATGTCAGAAACAACCTTAGTTGCACTGATTGAGAATTCCCTTAAAGCAAGGTTATATAAACAACCATTTAATAAAGAAAGATGTGCTGTGAGACAAAAGACAAGAATTTCCCATTTTCATAATTTGTTAAGACTCTTGGCCTTAACAGGTAAATAGACATGTAGGCTGAGAAGCAAGATGTGCAAAACCCACTCAGTTCTACATTAGTAGGAAAATGCTAAATTAGTAGGAAAACACTCTTCATCTAGAGGAGTCTGTCAGGTTTGTATGTATTGGCCTGATGTGTACAATTTACTTTCTATCCCTGACTAGCCAAAAACTTCTCTCAAAGCTTGTTGTGTTGAACAGTTGAGAGGTGAATTGTCAGGATATCCATGAAACAAGGACTTTTTCCACTAATCCCTTCTCCCACACATACCCTTAACTTTATACCAAACCAAGGAATTTATTTCTAATTCGGGCATGCCCTCACAAAAAGCCTTTAGCTTGAGGTGGGGATATGGTAGTGACACCAGGCCCTGCTTAATGCAGAAGGTCCCGCAGTTCTACAACAGGATGGCTCCAGACCACCCAATTCACATTTGTTGGAGCTGCTTTGTTAAAGCAGGAGGAGAAACAGAAGATGTTCAGTCAGACTTCACATCAGTCTAGTTAAAAGGTTTCGGGCTGAAAATGAATCACAGGAAGTTTAATTAGTTGTTGTGATAGCTGACATGTAACTTTACTCTGCTCTTCTACTTTAGTCCTGTGAATTCCCCACAAAAACACTGAGAAATGAACAGAATTTGGAGAAAAGTATACAGTATACAAAACCAGTGTACAAAACATACAAGAATAACTTTTATAAGAAAGTATATCAAAACAATCATGCAAGCCTTCATCTGTTAGCAGTGTAGACAAGCACTAACTGCCTTTCATCTCTGCTAATCTCAAAATAGATATTTGCAAACAGAAAATTCTGGCTGCGCTGTTTTATAGGTCAGCTACAGTTCACGTATTTTGAATCATGAAGTGTTAAATATTGATAGAAAAATATTTTCAGATTCAAGGTTAAATCTTTTTGACAACTAAAACATGATAAAGTCTATATGGCCACACAATACGTTCTCATCACATAATCATAATACTTAGCATAGGATATTTCACTCAGTCTGTTAGGTCTATTAGGTGGAATCACTAGCACATCCAGTAAAACAGGGAGAATTTTGAGCCAGGCACCTTTGAGACCCAAACTAGGGCATAAAACTATCAAGTTAATTAAATTAAAAACACTGATTAAAATAAAATGAGATTCACCTGAGTCCTGGAATAGATAGAACAGAAAAAAAATTACTAGACATTATTTTTCTGCTTAGGGAGCACAACATCAAAGAAACCCTCTCACGCTTTAACTCTGAATAAGGGGCAAATGTAGCTGAAGCAGGAAAGTCTGCTCTTTTCATCAGTGGAGTTAAGCTAAGGGTAATGAGTAATTGCACCCTGTGTTAAACTGTCATCAGAAGTTTCACCCTCCCCAGCACTTCTAGCCAAGTATCTCCCATTTTTGGTAGCAGAGCAGTCTTAGATTAAGCTAAGACTGGTTGTAAAACTGCATCCTCCAAGTGCATTCTTGAAAAAGTTTCCCCTTTGAGCAAATCCAGTACGTTGATAAACTGTGTATAAATCACCTAGGTAACCCAGGAGTTACTGCCGCTGAGGACCACAGCAGAGTCCTGCTGAATGCGGCAGGTAGGTGCAGAGTGCTGCTCTCCTGCAGGAGGCACGAGGAGGGCAGTTTAATACTGGGTGTCATGGTACAGGCGTCACAGAGCACGCAGAAGTTCACACCATCACCACAGTGCCGACCACCTCCCTGAATCATTCAGGATATACTGAAGTTGATTGAAGAGAGAAGGGAGTGTTCTTGTAAACATGCCACTAATGGAAAAAGAACATTAAGTTTCACTGAGATATTTATGGGTTTGGTACCAAAATCCAGAGTAGTTCTTATTTTGAAGGCAGATCTTTCTGCCCAATACAGTTCATACCAAAGCAGGCAAAAAGCATCCTTCATGCTCTCTGATTCAACTTCCCCCAGTTAGTCTATGGGTTTTTATGCCAGCCTCCTTCACCCTTCTCACTTTCTATACCCTAAAGTGACAGTGTCTGAATGTTACTATCCTCATCCTTGAGTTCAGGCTACATTCACACTCTTTCAGTCAGTATTCACCATACTTGAACATCTCATCACTTGCCTTCAGACTACTTGGGATCAAACATTTAAGTATGAATCAGCTTAATCAAAGTTTCAATCAAACCAAGAAAAGATAGTAAGACACTGCCAATTGCCCAAAGTTGGCTGTAAAAGCCAATACCTGCTCAGAGATCATGTTTTTCAGACAGCCTCTCCTGTCTTTACAGCAAGCTTTTCTTGCATGATTAAGGCCCTACGTACTCAGTGCAAATGCTACTATTTCAATGCAGATAGAGATCTCTGTAAAGAGGTTTGCAGGATCTGCAATGAGGCAGAGAGGGACACCTATAAGGTGACCAAGAGCAGTTGAGTGTCATGCAGCCAATACAAAAAGCTCCTTGGCTAAATCACAGATAATGCAACAAACCACTGCGATTCTCTCTGGGGCATGTGAGACATCTGTCCATGGACAAAGCCAAAGGAGAGAAACTGAAAATAGAGAGCACTGGGAAGATGTGAGCTTCTGAGAGTCAAACTCCCTTAAATGCAGAAACCCTAACATAGCCCTGATCAAGCAGGCATCTAAAGAAGGATGCTCGCTTTGCTGCATGCTGTTTTGCCTCAGGAGATTCTGAGCACTCAGCTCAAGTGAGGTTGAACTAGCACTGCCTCCCCAACTTCCACTCCTGTCCAGAGCTGCCTTCCTACTGCAGGCAGAGCAGTGGCTGCCTCAGTGTACTGCAGCCCTCAACACGCTCTGAAGAAGGGAGCAGCATCTCTGCAGCTCATTCTGCCCACCATCTACCCGTGCAGTGAGCAGAGCCAGCCTCACAGTCCTCTTCTGTCCCGGTTACCACACTCCAGGCACACAGCAGCAGGCATAGGAAAGCAAGAGCCATCACAATGAATCAGTCGTGCTTGATTCTGAAGAAAATTTCACACCTTTAATTGTAGTTACACAGGGCCCATGTCCTTCAACTGTTGATGTGTCCAACCTCAACCATACAGCAAGAGTTGTAATACTGAATTTCAGATAGAGACTGTGAAGATGTATTCTCTGAGCACTTGCCAGGGCTGTGGTCTACAGTCTAGGTTGCGTGTCCTTTCCAAGAATCCATCATCTTCTCCTAGGGAATATATTTGGTCTGTGTGAGGAACATCTTTTGCTGACCTACAGTCTCATGGATCTTATATAATATCACCTGGCAACTGTAATCATGCCTAAGTTATCTAGATCTAGGTAAGACTAAAAGGAGTTGTATCAAAAGGACAAGGAACTAGGGCAGGTCCCTGTAAGTGTACGGAGGAATTCCTGCCTGTCCTGGGGCAACTGCACAGCACTGAAATTCAGGGGCCAGGTTTGAGAGAGGCATCTCTGAATTCCTAAGAGAGGACAGATGAATCCCAGCCAGAAACTTCTGGGAACCTCTATGAATTAGTTGTTAAATTTGTCAGAACTGAGAATTTGGGCTGTCTCATGTGATGTCTCATGTGTGTCTCATGTGATAATCTCTCTGATATCTTTCCTTAGGAATTCCCAGGAAGACTGTAAGTAATACTTCAATGTGTAAGACACTTACGGCTATCTGAATATGATAATTTATTTAGCATTTCAAAGCTTTTGTAACTTCCTGGCAATTTTATGCCCTAGAAAGTTACAGGTATTGCCTTCATCTTTACAGCAGTTTGCGCAGTAAACTACAAGGCTTCTGTCTGTTTTTATGCTATTAGCGAGGCCTGACTAGAATTGCAGTGAGTTTAAGATGCTCACAGAGACATAAGTTTGTACTCAATTCCCATTACAATGTGTTGGGATAATATAGACTGCTGGAGTAGCCTAGAGGGCTCCTGCACTGAGTTTGGTTCTTGTCTTGAAGGCCAAGAACCTCCAGCACATATGCTCCTCCAAGGGTGCCATGACATGCAGGAACAAGACCAAAAATCACATCCTGGAGCACAAGCTGTATTTACGCAGTAGAAAGAAACTTTATATTTTTCTCTTGACATCTGGCTTCCTCAGCAACCACCCTGCCAGCTTATGGCAGATCAGGGACTCCGAAATCTGAAACTCTAGTGGATGCTCAGAGGAAGTCACATCCCTTTAGCAAGAGCCCTAACAGCTGCACCACAGCAGTTACCTTCCTGCTAGCTGATGCATAGGAAAGAGCTGGCCCCATGCTCCTATGTCCTCCCAGTCACCCTGGAGCCCAGAGGAACACTGCGACCAGCCTGATCTTCCCTTTACCTGCCACAAGACTCAAGAGTTACTCATACACCAAAGACTTCCTCAATATCCTCACAACCACCTCTCTGTCCTTACCTCTGACAAAACCAGCTATTTATCTAGAATCATAAAAAGTAGAAATTTTTTTAAAAATTATTAGAAGTAGTAAAACAGGGTGGTATTTATCTTGTAAGCTACCAAAATACCAAGCTTGTGAATACAACTGAGTTATGTCAGGCTACAATTAGCTTAAAATTTATATAGTGTTAGCATCAAATTCCAGTCACTGTATGAGATAAAGTTAATAAGGACATAAAGGTTTGTCTAGACATTGTCAAGCATCAGCCTCTGGAAATACAAATCTATTTTTTCCACTGTCACAGACTATATTAATACTGCATGAGACTTCTTTATTTTAGCACAAACCATGCTCGAAGGCAATAAGCTCCACTTCATCTAACAGCTAAGTCACCTCCCGTCAGCAGACATCACACACGTCAGAAGAGGGGTTTAAAATCTCTTAGGCATGGTCCATGAAGTTGTTATAGCGCTGTGCTGAACGTACACTGACGTCACCTGCACCTGTATAACGCTGCCTCCGTGCTGAACGTACACTGACGTCACCTGCACCTGTATAACGCTGCCATGCCTCAGGATGCTCACTGTGCTCTGTTTAAAAAATTGCAAGGAGCTCTCTTCCTGCCAAAAGTGCTTCCTTTCCATTCCTCGTTGCTGTGGATTTGTGTTGCTGATATCCTTATAAATGAAGATTAAGATAAGACAGCAAGAGGAAGAATATCTCTGATCACAAATTCTTGTGGGAAAAGAGGAGAAAAAAGCGACTTTAGTAAGTTTTAGTGAACTTAACAGAAAACAATGCAGCATAAAATGCCCTAAATGCACAGACAGTGGAGGTTTTTTTACCTCTCAAGTACTAATGGCAAGCAATGAATTTCCATGTCACAGCCTGCAACCTTCTAATCCCAGTGGCCTCAGTCAGATACTTCTGAATTGCCCAAGGCTTGTGGAACACATTTAATTTAATTGCTAAGTCCGAGCTATAGAAAACTAATGGATAATGAGTTACAATTAAAGCTTTAAAGTACATAAATTCATAAACATATCAACTATCAACTTGTTTTGTATTTCAGGGGCATTTCATCTGCCCACTAGTAATTTTCAAGTTTTTTTAAAAAACATTTTTGTATATTTACTGATAGTTAACTGATAGTTACTCTTCCTCCATTCCCAGAGTAAGTTTGTTGAGAACATCTATTAATTTTGTTATTTAAATCTGTCTATTAAGTCTGAGGATTAAATCTGCTTTGATTACTGTTAAATCTTGTATCATTAAAGTCTTTAACAGTTTGTTTGACAAGCCATATGAAGTAAGATCTTGATTTGCTAAATCAGAGTATACTTCATCTGTATTTCAAGCAACAGATGCAGTTCATTGCACCATCCACATGTTTCACCCTCCTTTGAATGCTGAATAGGAAACCTTATATAGCATGGTTGACTTTAATTTCTTCAGGAAAGACTTGGAATTCATTTCTAGTGAAAGAAACAATGTAAGATAGGATCTATCTTACTTGAGACTCCTAGACTATTCTGTAAGGAATATGCATTGATATTATATATTAAAAGACAACAACAAAAAATATATTCCGCTTTGTGTTTATCAGGACTATGAATTTGTCTTTTTTTTTTCTCCTTTACATGTCTGCTTTCACATGCTTGCTAGGAAGACTTCCTAGTGTTCCCAGACCAAGAGAAGAAGAAATTGAAGGTATGGGTGAAGAGGGAAGGGAAGACCAGGGAAAGAGTTCCAAGAAGAAGCATCATTTCTTGCAGGTCAAACATACATGCACAAACTACACAGATGCATATTACAGATCTAGCCCTCTGTTCACCATAACACTGGGCATTCCCAGCGTAATAGTCAGCCACTCACCAGGCATGCCAACATTTCCTTCACTCTATTCCCCTCTCTCTCTCTTTTGCCATGAGTTTCCCATGATGACAATCACCAAACAGTCCCATATAAACCCAACAGCTCCTCTCACAGATGGGATCTTGGGCATCAGGGGGAGCCTGGATAGGTGACAAAATCAAGTGTTTAAGCAATAGCACAGTACCACATTGTAAACATCTTATTTAGAAGTGACTTATTTCAAAGCACTGATGATTAGCATGAAGATACATACACAAGTACAAAACATCTTCTGATAGAGCAGTGGAAAATGGTTTTCCACCAACCAGACAAACACCAAGAGAGGAAGAAGCCAAATAGCTCAAGCAGAGCCAGATTGGCAGCCAGGTCACATCATCTCCTGGCCTGTCAAGGGTGAGAGGAAGGGTAGAGGAAGAGCAGCAGTGACCACCCTTAGGGAAAGAGCAGTACAACTAATAGGAAATGATCAAATTTAGGCATATGAGTCAACTTTAACAGACCTCCAGGGCCTCTCTGATGCTCTCTATACCAAGCAGTTCTGATGACATCTGCTTTGGTCTCATCTCAACAAAAAGAAATGTCTTAGAAGAAATAACTTCCTTCAGCTGTTGCTTTTTTTTCTTATTTCATTAAATTTCCAAATCTCAAATTTCCTCTTCCCCATACCTACACATTGCCATGAACACTAGCTATATTTCTTAAATTAAATTTGTATGATATGGTTCAGTAATGCCGAAGTTTTCAACAAAGTTTTCAAGGGGCAGAAATTCTGTGTTATAAGGCTCCTAGAAAGACTCCTGCATTGTAAGAGTTATATTAAGCAGTCTTGGTTGTGTAATTTAAAACTTCACAGATACATGAAGATTTTTCATTCATTTGTATTTCTAATGATTCACCCATTTTACTTGAACGGGATACATAAGACATTTCAGTTGATTTGAAAGCTTTTAGACTTTAAAAAAAGACTAAAGAAAAACCCACATTATTTCACCTTATTTACTATTTGCTATTACAGTTCTCAAGTAGAGCAATTATTTGTCAGTGAAGTTATTTCTCCTGCAAGCTCTTAGACAGCTAACATAAAGTGTCCTCCCTTAAAAGCAAATGAGAACACCTGAAATGTTACATGCAATAAACTGATGACCACAACACGCATTCAAACCCACTTGAGAAGTGTACATACCACAGCTCTCGTGTTCAGCCTGCATTCCCATTCCTGGTAGACCAGCTAGCTGCAGGAAACTATGATGAGTGCAGTCAAATACACAATGTTCTTGATGAAAAACTGCTCTCTGTGATGTACAGACATTGCACAGTGCTTAGCTGGACACGGTAGTATTTGCAACAGCTACTATACTTTGCAGTTGTTAGTCTGAGTTTAAGAAAGTCTCCATACTGATCCACACACAGGCACCTCATGACAGTCTGTAATTCCTTTGGTCTCCCATGCTGCTTAATGAGGCGCCATCAAGCTTCAGGAATCAATTACCAAGCAGGTGCAGTGAGAAGCAAATAGCAGTGTTTGTCCCAGCAGTGTGGTTTTCACCAAATAACACATTTCAGACTGTCATGAGCACAGAGCTGAAGGGTCTGCAGGAGCTCCCACAAGATGTTAGTGTTCCCACTGCTCGAAGATTTAGGCCACCTTCAGAGACTAGTGTTCATATCCTGCCCATAGCCTGTGTCTCACACGAACACCACAGGTGACAAAGTCTGGAGCAAGCCAGGTGTTTATAGAAAAAGGCAAAAGAAAAATGGTCTACATCATGCTTAATAATTGCAAGGTTCCAGTAAGGTAAGCACTTAGGATCCTGAGGAGGACGGATATTGAATTTCAGTGGCAGTGGCACACTAAATGAAAATTTTCTCGAAATGTCAGTATTTTTGAGGATACATGCCTCATATGTGCTACCATAAAATAATTATTTCTTTACAGTTCTTGCTGTACAGTTGCAATCATTGCAAAACACCCTCCATCTCTAGATGAAACTACATCCAAAATGTAAATCAGAAAATATGATCTTTGCCAGTGGCAAACACCAACTCATAGAGCATAAAATTGATGGAACTAAATATCTGCTGATGGAAAGGGGAATAAAGGCTATTTACATATGATGTTTCAGTTCACATAATACAGAATTTGAAGTTGTTTGGAATTTTTCTTGTTGAATTTTTATGCCTCTGCAGAGTTCTCCAGTTTTCTGTTAGGAATCCCATTTCTACCGGGACTTTGGATTTAGTAGCTTTCTGCCCATAATTGCAGGTATCTTGACACTTTGATGAGAAACTAATTTATAAGTGCATTTTGAGTGCATATTTTGTGATTGAAATACATTATTAATCTGCAAGTAGAGAAGCCATATATTATCAAACTAATATATACTAATGTGCTTCTGTTGCACATAGCAGGTTAAACAAAGCAAGGGAAGGGATCGTCTCTCCTTGATCTGTGATCTAGGTGCATGAATATCTATTTCACTACTTTTACAATGTGTGCAGTAATGAGCACTGCCAAAAAAATGTAAAATGCCTTGCAGGATCTGTGATCTTACATTTTTCAGCCATTAATTTACCGAACACTTTGCTTTAACTGACCTTTTTTTGCATTATTCTAGGAGGATGCAGTTTATCCTTAGAGGCAAAGTTTCAATGCCCCTCTAGCAAACATATTAGAGAACAACCAGAATATATTCCTTTACAGTGACCAAAATAGAGCCTATAGATCTTGAATGGAAACTAACTTTATAAAGACAATTAAATCCTGTTTAAGGTAGGTAGCACTAACATCATTAAATCAGTATGTTGTTAAGGGAAATAGCAGCAAGGCTGGCAAAGTGGTGAGATTATTCATCAGTTGGTCCCAAAAAATGAAAACACAGCCACAATGTCTATAATTCCCTTGGCCTCCCACATTGCTTAACAAAGTGCCATCAAGCTTCAAGAATGAATTACCAAGACAGAAGCAAACAGTAGCATTTGCCCCAGCAGGGTGCTTAAGAAAGAGCAGTGCAAGTCCCCTGGTAATTCTGTCTTGCTTCTCTCCTGATTCTACCAACTCTACATCCTTCAGCCTGGGAAAACAACTCCTCAGGGAATACCATCTAAAAGCAGGCAATTCACCTCACTAGTGAGCACAGTGCAACAGCCAGCTTTCTACAGAGATAAATGGATAAGACTGGCATGGCTCTGCCCTACAGAGCAGGCTCCTGGCTTGGCTCGGGAGCTCAGGCTGCTGGGGTGTCCAGCTGAAAGGCCATCGGTGGGGAAAGTCCTGCCCTCATCCCACGTCCCCATGCTTGACACCTATGCGTTATCCGCACTATTCAATTTTCCATGTTCTAGACACCCTGAGCCGAACGCATAGCTTATGCCTCTGGGAGGTAGGCAATGCCATGGTCAATGTCTGCAAGCCACCCAGGGAAGTTAGAGCATCTTTGACTTCCTGCAGGACAAGCACCAAACACAGCTGCCATCTCTAAATAACCAGCTACACTCTGTATGCACATTTGCACTAAATTGCTGTGGCATACGCATGAATGTTCCCACACTTTGATTTAAGAGCACAAAACCTCAATTACCAACATTGCAGCATTGTTAGGTTGGTCTCAGTCTTCATTTTGGGGCATTGAATAACTCTCTCTGCATCAAAACCCAAGGCAGTTCAAGAAAGAACTTCTCTGAGGGACCCTCTGTTCAGGCAGGGTGGATAGAAGTGCACTGGTGAGCTCACCCAGTGTTATGAACTCCTCCAACATGTCCCTGTGGGTTTGTCTTACACCCCTTGCTCTCAAGCTACGCAGAAGTCAGGTGGGAGACTATGATGCAGCGCTTAAATTTATCCAAAGCAAATGAACTTGACTCCATGCAGGATAAAGTGAGAACTGTCAGAAATACCCTCACCATGAGGAGGCCATTTGCAAGGAGACAGCCCAGAAATAATGTGAGCTTGGATGCTCTGGCCTCTTTCCATCAGCCCCAGGCCCAGCAACGATAGCAGGGGAGGTGATGGGCCAGGCACCAGCTCGTTGTGTCAGGCAGCCCATGAAATAAGAAACTCTTCCCCTTCTTCAGCACGAGTAATGGCACAGTGAGCAAAGAGTAGCTTCCAGGGCTGTGGCAGTACTAGTAAATTAAGAGTGTGCTGAGGAATGTTCATGGCACCAAGACCATTTATTATGCTAATAAATTGTTAGAGGTGCCTGGCACGAATGTGATTTGAAGACTTCCTAGCATGGTTCAGGAGTCAAGATATTTCAGGAAAAGCGGCCCCTCACCAGGGCAGACTGCTCTGTCATACTCACACAAGCAGTGTCCTTGTAGACCTTGTGCCTCCTGCTGCATCCCACCAGCGTGCAGAAAAGCCCTCGCTAGCCATGGAGAGGAGTGTGGTGACTCCAGGAGGGCATCGGGCAGCAGGGGATGCCAGGGTTGACGGGGCATCAGACATGAGCGGGGTGGCTCCAGAGGGACCCTCCTTGCCAGTGCGGGGACATGCTCGCCAAGGAAGGCACTCACCATGGTAGCCCAGTCCATCAAAGCTGTGCTGGCCAAGCTTCCCCGGCTGCAGAGACGAATGTCTGCTGCAACACATATGGAGCTGGGCACAGCCCCCAGCTCGTGAGGGGCACAGTTGCCCTCTCTCCCATCTGCACCAGCTCTTGCACCAGCTGTCCCTGGAAAAGAGGGGTCCCGCTCCAGCCATGGTGCTGGCGATGGGTGCGCAGTGGCTGCGTGCCAGAAGCAAGGCACGAGGCAAAGCCCACAGCCTGAGAGCGAGCTGGAGGAAAGAGAGTGACATGGAGTGCGGGAAGGGTGGAGGAGAAGGACAGCAGAGATTCAAGGGTGGAGGAGAAGGACAGCAGGGATTCAAGGGCAGTCAGGGTTTTTCCTATCCTATTGTTAGTTATTTAATTAATATGATTATTATTATTTATAATAATGAAACAAAATAACAATAATATAATAATACAATATAATAAAATTATTATCAATTATTATTAGTATTACTATTTTATTACTGCTATTACTAATGTTATTACTATTATCAACATAAGAAGAATGATTAGAGAAGGGCACATATATGTTATACAATAATGGATCATTCAGAGAAGAGAATCAGGAGGAGGCAAGAGCTCTACACTCTGGGGTCCTCAGATTTAGATTTGTTTACATGGAAGTTAGAATTTTCATTGCAATTTGTGTGCCAAAAATAAAGATGACTTGAGAAAAAAAAAAAACAGGGATAGCAGGCAGTGAAAGCAATACACTTTTCACATTAGCAGCTAGAAAGTAGCTACTTGTTCAAGTATTGAAAATTAGGTTAGTCCTACCCTACTCAAAGCAAGGAAGCCAAATACATTTCCTTGACAGATATGTATATTATATACTTTTCTTCACTAGTAATAAAAATTTAACTAGAGGACTCTGCCTTGAGTTCTTCTCTGTGCTCAGGTCTGAGCCTACACACAGAAAGAAACTTTTTTTTTTCTTACATCTTATCTGAAATTTGGATGAGATTTATTCCATATGATGATTCTTCTCTTATATTTTAATATTTTTTTGGAAAAATGTAACACTGAAATGTTGCTTTGAGTTTCTAACAAATATATTATGGATCTTGCGCAGTCTCTGTAGTAATTTAAACCTGATTTTAACTGACTTGATGTAGTCCATCATGAATATTCTCAGTGAAGTTCTTTTTTATAAAGCAGTTCTTCCTAGCACTTGTTTTCTCTGGAGCTGCATCCTTAAACACTCATGGTTTCAAGTTCAAGTCAAGAAGCAAAATATTTTAGAGCAATAATTTTTATAAACAGAAGTCACTATAAACACTGGTATTTCCAAACCCTTCTGACTCCAGAAAGCTCGGACAAGTGAGAGCAACATTACTTTCTTGATTTGCTTTCAACTATTTAGAGTAGAGCTCATGATCCACTAGATGCCTGTCTTAACTTCAGTTAGATGAAACATTCTTTTCTGCCTGAGTCACATTTTTTTTCTATTGCACTTACCCACTAGAGCCACTGCAAGATATTTGATGTTTGGATGTAATCATGGTTGCCACATTAAACATAATCTTAAAAACTGTTAAACTGGAATAGAACATTTTTTCCATGAATTCTCAAGGTGGAACAGATGAGAGGAGAAAGAAGAACAGAGGAGGAGGGGGAGCTCTTGACCTATTAAAATGTTTGTGGGTGTGTGGTCTGATAAACAAGATATGTTCTGTGGGGAACAGACCAGCCCCTTGTTACAGAATAAATTTTACAACACGGAAACATACTTTGATGCCCACAAATCTAACCTTGAGAAAATCTCTGCCCATATCCCAGGCTTGCCAATGAATATAAACCACAGGCTTGTGGCTATGACATATCAATGAGTATTTGGGGATTGCAGAGTATCTGCCCCCGTGCCCCTGTTCTAGCAGTTTCTGAGATAAAAGCTGTTGCTTTCCCCCGAAAGAAAAAAGAAAAAAAAATCTTAACTCATAAAGTGTAGGACTGTCCCTTACCTGCAGAATTGTTTCCCAGTTTCTACTTTCTTTGCACAAGCACTGGCCATGCCTAGTAGCTCTCTGCCGCTCCTGTCTCCATAAAACCACTCTCATTTGGTTCTTATCATCTATTTGTACTAAACTGGAAATTGAAACTGTCTTCTGAGCTCTCCTGCTCTCTCCATCTCTAGTTAAAGCCAAGTTAATTACAAGAGGAATGAAATACATCACCACAAGTGAAACTCGGGGGTCAGATAGCCCCACATCTTCCTAAGAACACCAGTCGTCTTGAAGACAAACTTCCTACTAAAGACTACCCACAAGCTCAGCCTGAGTTTCCATCCTAGGTTGATTCATAGCAGTAGAATCTAATCATGCCATTGACACTTGTGTAAAATCAAAAGGACTCTCTTGCTTCCTATTAGGATCTTACACTGAATATCAAGACACTGCCTCAGATATGAAGGGACCTTGTGCCAGGTGTTGTATGGAAAGAGGAAGACAGAGTCCCTTTATCCTGAGCAAATCATTTTGTACCTATTTCTGATCTCAGAAACAGAATTGATTTGGATCCTCTCAGATACAGAAGGCATAAAATGCTGCCCTGTGCATGTTCATGTGGTAGAAAGAGACCAGAAGCATCATCAGTCAGGAACATTTTACTTTGAATTGTATAATAAATTAATCTAAGAAGGAACTAGGATCTCACAAAGAATAGCCTTGAGAAACAGTATTGTGTATGGAGCTGGATGTGGTAGGTTGATAGAGTTCTGCAGTGCATATACTGCATGCTCTACGTAGCACTAGTAAATCTGGAAAATTTGTGCAATAGTAACTGAATTAATCTGTATTAATTCTCTAGCATTTTGCATCAGAAATTTTTCTGGATCCTTCTAAATGCGAAGCTTTAACAATTACATTCTTAGATTTTGGTTTCTCCTGCCTGGTCTCTGTGTCTCCAGTTACCAAGAGCTCTGCAGAACATCAAAGGGCAGGGAGATGTTAGGTGGAAAGGCAGAGGTGACTCTTATGGCAGTTTCTGAATGAATTAAAAAATCTCAAGACTTATTTCCATCAGCACATTGTAGAGATGCAAGAATTCTTCTGCACTCTGAAAGACAGTCCTGCAACACTTTGAGAAACCTTCTCCATCTTTCCACCCTGTTTCTGAGGAGTGAAGGGCTCTGCTAGCTTTCTGGATCTTCTCATTCACTGCTTTTTTTTCCCCTACTTCACTGACTCACAGCTCTGTTGTGAAGACATGCAGCTCACCTGAGCAATCCTTGTTTGCTTTTTGCTTTTATGGAAAAGCCATTTCCACTGTGTAAATGCAAAGCCATAATCTTTCACACAAACAGCAGCTTTCAAAATGGGAAAAAAATAGAGAATATCAGATGGAATATCTTTACGCATCAGCACTGCATCTCATTAGAGCTTTTGATCTCCCCTCTTTTGCATCTTTACCCCGATATAAGCACCAAATAGATCTGAAGGGGGGATGTTTTGGGAGTTTGGGCTTCCCCATACGGAGATCTACAGCTGTGCCACAGAATGGAAGGGGTACCTAGCCATTTGGAAGCTCTGTAGCCAGCTAAAACATACATAGCTTTCCTGTGGATAATTAAGGTAAAATCGTAGTATCTCACCACTAAACCATATAGTCGAGTTAAATATATATACATATATTTATACATATATAAAAACAGAAGTGACTTGTGTCTTGCAGTAATGGACTACACTGTCAAAACTAGCACGTGCATTATTAGAACCCAGCTGATATTATCATAAAAATCTCCTCTGAAATGAGAAAAGCTCATGCCTTCAGGTCTTTGATTAAGCTGAAAATTTGTTTATCTAGCTGTTAGAGTCTAATTAAAGCGATTTTTTTTCCACAGGCTAATATTGAACGGTCTTTTTTTTTTTTTTTTTTCATTATTACACAGAACCAAACTCACCCCCACACTCCCTCTTTAGGGAGCTTTACCAGCTCCCCAGTGCCCTGTACATCAAATTCAGATTTTCTGTCCCTGTTTTAAAAGTTTGTCATGTTGCAGAATAGGTCTATACAGTGAACCTGCCTTCTTTCATGCTACAAAATGGCTTGTGATATGTTTTTGCCTTCACTCACAGCTCAAAAGATATGCACTTCCTCTCATGGTGCCCTGTGTGTCTGAAATGGCCACCCTAGTTCTGTCCTAGCTGCACTGGTTTTCAGCTGTTCCTAATATTCAGCTGTTTTGTAAATTAAATTAATAAGCAAGTTTCAGTGTAATCTAAAGCTAATAAAAATTTATCATAACAATCATCATCTTTTTCCTTCTCCAGACATGTCTTATTACAAATCAAGTCAGAAATCTTGATCAAGTCAAAAGTCGTGCTTAGAGACCTGTATAGATGATCCAATAACTCAGGTGTTACCTTGACAATAGGATATCTGCGGGAAGCAGCTGTGGCTGTAGGTTTTTTAATCCACAAAAAGATATTTTAACCCCTATCTTGCCTGGTTGAAATAAGACAATTCTGCCTGAAAGAAGTATATATGCAGCCCATTGGATATAATGTTGATAACAGCTAAAGACACAGATAAGCACTGTCAGGAAGGTTAATGAAGTTTGTTATGAAATTACTAATAAATTTCAATGTAATTTATTACTATATAACCATTTTCTTTCCTAAAAGTCTAAAGACTTTTCTCTCAGATGCCCAGTCAAAAATGATACATGCATGGTATTTGCATCAGATTGTACACTAACCATGGTATGGATGTCTTATAATAGTGAATTCAGGAATTGCAATAAATCAAAACTTAAATAAACAAACAAACAAACAAACAAACAAACAAATAAATAAATACCTCAAAGAGTCAAATTGCTGTGAATTCTGTGAGCTTCTAGAGGCCCCTGAAACCCACAGAGGAATAGTCTACTGCTATCACTTCCCCGGGATACTCTGTTGACTTGAGCTAACTTGAATTAAATTAACGTGATTGTTTCTAGTAGCCTGGTTCAGAAACGGGCCCTGCCAGACGTGCACCCTGCCCCAGGATCACCGAGCATTCCAGCCCCTTGCAGGAGGTGCCTGGCAGGATTGCTCTTGGGTGGGAGTTTCTGGGAAAATGACAACATCAGAAAAGATGTCTCAGATCCCCCTCCAGAGAAAGAATTAAAGATTATCTGTTGGTTTCATCTAGAACATAAGGTACATTTCTTGGCACTGCTGCTGTTTTTAACATTGATTCCTACGGAAATTACCGTTAGAAGATCATTCTGCATGTGTCTCTGTTTATCTCTCAGATGAATCCAAGGGCCAATTAAGGAAAGCCTGGCAGATAAATAAAGACATCAAGGATATTTCTTTTCATTTAATCTAAGTAGGTAACCATTTAGCTAACACCAATCTGTCTGTCTTCCCATATTATTTGTAGATTAGAAGATCCTAAGCTAAATGCTGTATGACCTTTCTGGTAGCTTTGATGATGTTTTAGCTCTTATCTAGGACTTTACCACTAAACACCAGGACTTGCATGGCCACATTTACATTTGAATGACGACTCTTCACAACAAAGAAGACTACTTCAATGTCACAATATGTCAGTAATAGCAGTCTAGTCTGAGATTTTTCAGAAATGCCAAAGCCAGCTCTAAAAGAATCAAATCTGTGAGAAATGAGCTGTTTGCAGGACACGGACTGTGTGAATTTCTCTCCTCAGCCTAGATGCAAACACACCTGGAAGGTGTTCACAACCCAGCTAGATTGAATGGTAGTAATTACACGTTTGTATTTCTTTTTACTGTTTCTTATAACTCATTCTGTCATTTCCTAGTTTTGAGGAAACTAGGAAATTTGTCATTTCCTAGTTTTCTAACTAAGGGTAGAAAAGCATGTCATTTTTAAAAGAACTGTTATTAGTTTCTCCTCTTGGGTCAGTAGCTCAGGTGACTTAAGTTATGGTCCTAAACAAGGGTCTTGGGAAATGAATCTCTGATGAATATCCATCCAGGTTGCCACAAGCGAACCCAGGCACTGCAAGGAAAACTTCCTTACGTAAACAAGGAGAGTTGAAATAGCCCTTTCCGCTGAATAAATGGAGATCAAAAAGTAATGTCAATATGTGGAACAGACCAGAAACTGACCTGCACGTTGATTATGTGTGGCATTTTAATCAATGCATCTGGTCTTGCAGATGTGGATATTAACCAATGTATATCCACCACCTCAGCCAGCTATCAGGACACAGAGTCTATCCCAAAAGTAGAAAGGCTGGTAATTGCCAATGCAGTGAGTCAGACAACAAACATTTGTTTCCATAAACATTAAAGACTAAGTGACCCTGTCAAAAAAAAATATATTTTAAAATAATAACAATAATATATAATAAAAAAGACAAATGAAACAGTAACCTATTACCATAAGCCAATTTGCAGACCATTGATGGAAGATACCTGAAGATGAGGCAGGTACAGACATTATATTGATTCCTAAGACTGTCAGTAGCAAAGGAATAGAGCTTTTCATTTGCTTTTTCTCTTAAAAGACAAGCTCTTAGATATAGATAGCAGATGTATTATCTGAGAATGTTATCAAAGGTGCTCTGCAGGGAAAGTTAATAACCGCTACACACACACACACACACACACACACAGACAACCCTCTTAATGCTTCACAGTTTCATAGTAAATTTTGGGAAAAGGAAGAGAAAAAGAAGAGAAATTTAGTGAGGCCAGAAAGGTTGACTCCCATGCCTAACAGCTTGTTATAAGGATGGGCTCTGAATGGTGTTTAGAAAGCAAAGAATTTTGAACACGTATTTGCCATGTTACACTACATGACTTGTGTTGCAGAATAAATATAGCCCATTTCTCCAGCAATTTAGAAAACTGATTTATTACCCTCTGCAAGAGAGTGAGCAATTGATCCAATTGATCATTATTCAATTGAGAATTAACCAATGCTTGGTAACCTCTTGGGATGATTAAGGTATACACAGGCAAGGAACTGGACAGATTCTCAAACTTCATGAGAAAATAATGGAACTTGAAGAAAAATGGATCTCTCATGAATCAGCATTGATACAAACGGCAAAAAGTGTAAGAAAAAAAAAAAAAGGGTAGTATAACAAGCCAGTAGGGATGAGGGAAGGCTAATAACTGGCACAGATGATGATTCCAAACTGGGAGAAGTAGCTGATAGCCCTGAAGGCTGCGCTGCCATCCAGAGGGACCTAGACAGACTGAACAACTGAGCAGAGAGAAATCGTATGAAGTTCAACAAGGGCAAGTGCAGGGTCCTGCACCTGGGGAGGAATAACCCTAGACATGCCCTAACCCCTACAGGCTGGGGACCGACCTCCTGGAGAGCAGCCCCGCAGAGAGGGACCTGGGCGTCATGGTGGACGACAAGTTGACCATGAGGCAGCAGTGTGCCCTCGTGGCCAAGAAGGCCAATGGGATCTTGGGGTGCATTAAGCAGAGCGTCTCCAGCAGGTTGAGGGAGGTGATTCTGCCTCTCTACTCAGCCCTGGTGAGGCCGCACCTCGAGTACTGTGTGCAGTTCTGGGCTCCCCAGTGCAGGAGGGACGTGGAGCTGCTGGAGAGAGTCCAGCGCAGGGCCACAAAGATGATTAGGGGTCTGGAACATCTGCCCTATGAGGAAAGGCTGAGAGAGCTGGGCCTCTTCAGCCTGCAGAAGAGAAGACTGAGAGGGGACCTGATCAGTGTCTGTAAGTATCTCAAGGTACGGAGTGAGAAGGATGGTGCTGGCCTCTTTTCTGTGGTGGCCACCAATAGGACTAGAGGAAACGACCACAAACTGAAGCATCAAAAGTTCCACAAGAACTTAAGGAAAAATTTCCTGCCAGTAAGAGTGACGGAGCCCTGGAACAGGCTGCCCGGAGAAGTTGTGGAGTCTCCCTCTCTGGAGATATTCCAAACCCACTTGGATGCCACTCTGTGCCACATGCTCTAGGAGACCCTGCGTGTGCAGGGGGGTTGGACTAGATAATCTCTGGAGGTCCCTTCCAACCTTAAGGATTCTATGATTCTATAATTATTAAATTCTGTTAAACTGACATTTGAAGTTAGCAAAATTTGTTGCTATCCTTGAATCAACCGTGCAGGTCAGGGTCTTTGAGAATGCTGCTGTGTCATTGCATCTATCATTCAAACATTACCCTGCATGGAACTAGAGACAAATTGCAAAACAGTTGACATGCAAAGCCAAAGGGGAGGGCATGTCTGCTTAGCTGGGACAGAGAAAGATGGTCTGATACGTTGGGAGCACTGCATGGGGATGCCTGGACAGGTCACTGGGGCCTGGGAGAGGTAGCTCTGTACTTGCAGCCAATAAGCAGTTTTTTTGCTTAAACGCAGCACCGCATGACTGCAGGTTGGCCAGCAAGACTTGTCAGCTTGGGTGGGAAGAACGCAATTGCATGATGTGCATGCATGGGTAGAAGTTTGACTAAGTTCACACTCAAAATTGGCTACAGAGCACAAAGAAGCAGCAGCGTTAAACCAGTAGAAAACTTAATCCACTAAGTACCAGATTGTACCCCAGATCTGATGATCATAAATGTTTTATATGCAAGTTACCATGCATATCAGGAAGCTATAAAACAGACAACATTGTATTTCTGGGGCTGGTCTGTACAAAAGTTGCTCAGCAGCAGTTGATTCAGCGTCAGAACTCAGCATGTACCAAATTACAAGCAGTAAGCACTTACAGGAACTTCACTGGAGCAAAGATTTATATATACCAGTTCATTCACAGTCAAGGGTGTTTAGAAAAAATGCAGGGAGTCTTTGCGTGGTGAGCTCCTTTCTGAAGCTGCCACTGATTGATCTGAGCCTGTTGTACAAAAGGCACTATTTTTTTACCAGTCAGTAAATGTGTGCAATTCTTTGCTTTCAAGGAAGATAGCTTCTGTCTCTCATTTCGGAAATGTTCCATTTACTTGATTTAAATTATATTCAGACTACATGAAATGCAACCCTGAATAAATCAATTTAAATGGCTGTGCTTATCTAAAGCGCTTGTTTTTATCATGACCAATAATGAAATTAGGGAAAATTCTGTATAAATTCAAATGGCTTGTAATATCATGATTTCTCCAATACCTACACAGAGGAACAGATCTTTCTGCCTCCTATCCAGCCTAACAGTGTTCTGCCTAAGGTTGAAGGTATATAGCAATTTTTGGACCATTCTTCTAGTTATATGAAGAGAAGGTAATAATAAAAAATAAATGTCTCTTTCATGATCTTATTATTCTTCATGTTTGGAGAAAGAAATCCAGAATATTCCTAAGCCTAGACCATATACGAACAAATACATAAGATATATGAGAAACACCAGACACAGCCAGAGCTGTTTTGTCTCGGAACATTTTTATTAATATGACGTACAAACGCCACTCTTTCCCACCATGATCTCGCCTCATTCCAATACTATAAAGCAACACATAAAAATGACTATCAGAAGGGAACCTTGAGGGGAAAAATGTTTTTGGAATGACGTTCTACCTACTCAACCAACCTCATTTAGCCTGCATTGGTGTGGTATGTGTGCAAAGGACTCTCTTCCTCTGTCCGGCCCCAGGAGGAGATTCGGGCAGTGATAAATCTGCACAGGGTCAGTGCAAGAGGCCTCCACTGCTGCTGCGTGCTGGGGCAGGTGGTGCAGAGCTGGATTAGGAGTCACTAGGATGTGCTGGTCCACCTGCCTTCCCCCAGGTATCCTCCCATTGCTCGCAGCGTCTCAACAAGGAGGGGGAAGAACTTAACTATTTTTATGACTGTAGGTTTTTCATTAATCTTCAGGAACAATATGTTCTTTGCTCCAAGAACATGTGCAGACAAGAGGTCTCGCACAGTCCTGACGTTGTCCTAACAACGTACCCCTGCTCTCTGCTGAGGAGACCACCCCATGGAATAAAACTCACTAAATCTGAAAGAGTGCCTTTGGTTGTTGAGGGTGATAATTATATGTGAAATCTAGGTGAAGTCTTCTATCATGTGTGTTATAGTCAGCAGATGCCAAGAGACATCACCTCCCTGCAACAGGTCAAATTAAAATAATTATTTGGACTAATTATTATTGAAGTTCAGAAGCAATAAGCTCTGCTTTTCATTATTTCTATCATCCATCTAGATCTGCAGGCAGATAAAACAATAGAATCACTTCATCCAGCATCAGAATGACTTAACTTTCCCCGTGGGAATTAGATAGTCATCACTCACAGAAATGTTTCAAAAGAGAGCTAGCCCAATCCAGGTTTTGCAATATTAGTCTCTCTTGATTATGGGTACGCTTGGTTTGGTTTAGTTTTAATAACTACAGTAATCAAGGAAAAGATTAAGTTAATGCACTGGGCAGAAAATCAAGAAGCTGTTATACTTCAATAGAATATCTCTCCAGTATATTACACATCTGCCCTTGTTACATTGCAGTGACCCGTCCAGATATTAAAATAAAAAGTTCCATGGACTGAGTACATGATTTCATATGGAATGTTCTGAGGTACCAATATCTGACTTGGGATTCATTTTTCAAGAGGGGTTCATTAATTTCAACAGTGTATTTACTTTAAGATGACATTTTGTTGAGAGCAAGATCTATGTATCCCATAAAGTGGACTGTTCATGAAAGAAGACCAGGATTTGGTTTCAAAAGTGATCTTGTGCTGTGAACAAACTGCTTTAACTGCATTTAGCAGTATAGTTTGAAACAGAAGAGAGGTAAATGATAAAACCAATGTAAGAACTACAATGCATTTCATACAACTAATTCTCAACTTGTGGGACTGCAGTACACATTTACAGAAAATAAGATTTTAACTGAAATAACATCACCTGTAGAACTAAGAAACTCCTTCAGGTTTCTCCATAAAAAGTTTACAAAGTTGCTGACTGAAATGCTGTGTGCAAGCCAAAAATGATCATCATCTGGGAAACAGATGCAGCAATTCATAAAACACTTCCCTAAGTTTTATGTAGCTATTAATTAGAAAGAAAGTTTATTTAAGATGATTTAAGTATGCAATAAATATTCAGCTGTGAAGTACCCTGTAAATTGCAGTGATAAAATGATAGTACCTTGGTTTTGACTACCAATGGAAAGATCAATCTAATCATTTTTTCTCAGGAGATAAATCCCCAAGCCTTTCAACAGAGACTGTAGAGGATAGAATTATTTAGCCAAACCTAATGAGCAAAGAGGTTACTTATTTAATCAGGTAAGAAAGGTGGCACTACTGGCTCAGCAAGAAGATCATATAAGGATCAGACTGCATTTATGTAGCTTAGCCAGACAGTCACCATTAAAGGAATTGATCTAATAAGCTCATAGGGCGTCTCTTTTCTGATGCCAGTTCAGAGCAACACCAAAATCATTCCTATATTTAAACATATGGTTCAATATTTTGCAGTATTTTGACAGTCTGGATTCATATTTTATCCTGCAGCTTCCAGCTTTGCAAATTTAACAGTATAAGTCCTGGCATATGCCTGCCAACACCTATGCCACCGTTGTTCAAAACTGATCTGTAGGTAAATCTGAAATGGCCAGTTTTGCTTATATGGGCAATAAACACAGGAGGGAGTTTCACAGTCTGATCAATGTTTGGATATAAAAATGATCAGGAGCAAAGAAGTATATAAAGATTTTGAGAAAACATAGATGGCATAAAAAAAAGAGGCAGGAAAACAGTGAGATAGATAGAATACTAACAGAGATCAATTCAAGAGAGGCAAGTACTTGGTTGCATGTACACAGTAATATCACTACCCCAAGTAGGGCTATACAAGTGCTCAAGGTCAGGCATGTTCTTTAACATATCTCTAAATGTTGTCACATGTGGAGATTTTTTCTATGCTAAAATTAAAATTTCAGATACTTGCATAGAAAATTGTACGTAAGCTGCTAGGTATGGTAATTTGATGTTTTTTGAAACACAGCCAGTGGGCCACGTGCAGACACTCTCAGAGCCTGGCTCTTTGATGAGGGCCCTGCTCTGTATTTCACAGCTCCAGGACTGTGCCTGCTGCTACCACAGGACCAAGCTCTGCTTGCTGAATTTTTTGTGCAAAGACATAACTGAAAAGCAGCTGTCTGTTTCAAAATGCAGTTTTACAGCACCGATGTTTTCACTCTGGTATAGCAAATAAGTTTTTTTCTACAATCAAATCAATCAAAAATAGATTATTCAAGGCGCTGTGTCAGGAGCTACCCTGAGAACCATTTTCTTACTGCTCCTGCTTATATAAGAAAACGTTGGTTAAAACTATTCTGACTGCCCTAAGGAGCCTCTTTACAGAAAGAAATAGTATGAATTTAGTATAGGTAACAATAAAAACTAGAAGGCTTACCATTATTTTCTGACCCACGCAATAACACAAGGCAAAGTAAGGAAAAAAACCTAACATGCAAAAAGCATCCTCTGATAGGACCAGTATCCTCCAATAGGCCAGACCTGGTCTTCAGGGGCCAATCGGTCACACTGCCCAGGACCAGCTCCTGTCACAGACAGGACTCATGGGACCTGGTGCTTTTGTGTGATGGAAACCCATTGAGGCCTTCCTGGCCAGAGAGGCTGGTTGCCACCTGCCTTGGGCATCTTCCACTAACATGCATGAAATAATAAACTGCCAAAATTCACAGTTCCCCATGAACATTTATTAATTACATATTACCTCTTTATCTTCATATTCCATGTCTCTACCAAATTTACGTCACCAAAGCAGGAAAATCTGCTTAGAATATTGTGCACAACTAAAAAAAAAAAAAAAAAAAAGTGAAATCCTACCTACAATTTCATAAATTTGGCCATTATTGTCATCCTGTTTGTGCTGGCACCAGATTGTCTTTTCAATAATATTTGCAAAGTCAATATGTGCACAGACTGCTACTGTTTATATGGTATTGCTACAAAGTCATTGAACTCTTAAACTTTTTAAAACTTTTTTTTTCAACTAACTTTGATCCCTGGTTCAATCATCTTTCACAAAATGCCATGCTGTGTTCTTCTTTGGGCTCACAGACATGCTCCAATAAACCTTCTGAGGCTTTCTGCAACAAATATTTGCTTCAGAATACACTAAAAAGAGAAATAATAGAACTTTTTGAACTGATTATTTGGCCCAGTTGTGCCACACTGTGATATGCAAAATAATGAAACATTCATTACTTCTTGAAGCTGAGATAATCCCAAAGTTATTAAAAATTAATTGTATTAGAGTACTAGGTGCATACAAGCACTGTCATGGCCTTGTTTTGTCTGTAAAGTTTTACGGTGTGAAATGCTCAATAACTTTGATTATTATGTTCTGATTGCTTCTGGGTTTGGGCAACATCCACACAAAACAGCCATTAACCTCCTGCCCGGGTACCGTGCAGTATTTTTCTGAGGGGGAAACAATAGAGAAGATCTTGGAGAGCTCAGTATCAGCAAGCAAACATGCATCTTTCTCAGTGTAATCCCTCTGAGAAAGGAGTCACGTTAGCTGCCCATAAGAGGTCCCTATGTCGGTGTGTGCTGATAGTGTTGATGGGTTGATCCCCCAGCCCCTGCATGGAACACGGAGCAAAGCCACATGATGGTGGCATGTGCTTCTGATGGCTCTCTCCATCAACCTTAAAACCCTCCGATAAAAACAAGAACAGTTTTGGTGAAGTCCCTTGCAAGTCAGCTGGGTGCAGGGGAGCAAATGGCTCCCAGCCAGGAGTAATTAACTCCTTTCCCAGTAGTAATTAAAACAGGAAAATGGCCTGAAAAATTAAAATCCTTTTTTTTTATTTATTTATTGGGTTTTTTTTTCCAGTATCTGCAGGCTTCTCCGTTGCAGAGCTGTATCTGACATCTTCTGAGCTGTCAGTAGAGTAAACAGTACACATCATTCGTGCTTCAGCCAGAGAGCGTTTGCCTGGCTGGCCACCACATTTAAGCATCTTCCAGAGCCACAAATGTGAGAATGGATGCAGCCTTGTTTTCCAGCTGCCACCATGGTTGGTAGCTCCTCCAATAGTCCAAAAAAGTGGACTTCAGAAAATCCTCATAACAGAAATGCCTTAAATTTTATATTTTTCTCTTGCTTGATCCCCTCTTTTAAAAAAAAAAAAAAAAAAAAAGCTAAAATGTTCCTTCATTGACTCAAACACTGTCTCATTTATTTATTATATTTAAGTCATCGGCTCTATAACCCATATTATAGAATCACAGAATCCTTTAAGGTTGGCAGGGGCCTCCAGAGATCATCTAGTCCTGCTCCAGCAGGGACCCCTAGAGCACGGGGCACAGGGTGGCATCCAGGCGGGTTTGGAAGATCTCCAGAGAAGGAGACTCCACAGCCTCTCCAGGCAGCCTGTTCCAGGGCTCCGTCACCCTCACAGGAAAGAAGTTCTTCCTCACGTGGAGATGGAACTGCCTGTGTTTCAACTTGAACCCCTTACCCCTTGTCCTGTCACTAGCCACCACTGAGAAGAGTTTGGCCCCCTCCTCCCTACATTCATCTCTCTGGTATGTGTACATATTAAGCAGGTCCCCTCTCAGCCTTCTCTTCTTCAGGCTGAAGAGGCCCAGCCCTCTCAGCCTTTGCTCATAGGGCAGATGTTCCAGGCCCTTAATCATCTTCGTGGACCTGCGCTGGACTCTCTCTAGCAGCTCCATGTCGCTCCTGCACTGGGGAGCCCAGAACTGCACACAGTACTCGAGGTGCGGCCTCACCAGGGCTGAGTAGAGGGGCAGAATCACCTCCCTCGACCTGCTGGCAACACTCCTTGTGTTGCAGGCCAGGATCCCATTGGCCTTCTTGGCCACGAGGGCACACTGCTGCCTCATGGTCAACTTGTCATCCACCATGACGCCAGGTCCTTCTCTGCAGAGCTGCTCTCCAGAAGGCCAGTCCCCAGCTGGTACATGTGTCTGAGGTTATTCCTCCCCTGGCGCATCTTGCACTTTCCGTGTTGAACCTTATGAGGTGTCTCTCTGCCCGGCTGTCCAGTCTGTCCAGGTCCCTGTGGATAGCAACTTGTGCTTGTGTCCTGGAGGATTAAGAACCATGTCTTTGGAGGATTACCATACTTTAATAGGAAGAAGTACTAGACATCTATATTTTGCCCCAAACTTTTTAGAATCCCAGACCAGGTTAAAAACAAGTGTGCTAGTACACTTCCCAGTGCAATCTTTCCCTTATCAAAATACAAAAATATCTTTAGTCTTAAACTGGGCAAAGTGTTTTGCATTGATATCTGTAGCTATAACAGATCAGTTACCTTTTAAGTAATATACTTGTTTTATAAATAGATCTTTCAGAAAACTGTTAACTTAATGCTGTCAATATCATGCTTTGACAGATATAATACCTTCAGCTCTGTCATTAGAAGGAAAATAGTTACTAACTCCTAGCTCTCTGCCATTTTTCAAATTGTCTTAATAGTAAAAAAAGGTTGTTCTATTTAGTTTGGAAACATTACACCCAAAGGAGAAGTTTAAGCAAGAACAAAACCACCAGGGTGCAATCTAAACAAAGTTATTCATAAAAGCAGGTGATATATTATTTTGTTAAGAACAAAATGTTATGCAATAATCATTTGTCTTTATGGAAAAGTTCATAGGACAAAAATAATCAGATTGTGAGTCATTAAGTGAACACTGGGCACAGTTACTACAGACACTTTGTTTTACTTAGTTGAGATTAAGTAGTTCTTAGGAAATTTTCTGGTGTAGTTTGGATATAATTAATCTCAATAAAACAGCAGCAAAAGTTATATTAAGTAACAGTTGTTGATCCTAGATCATATATTCAGGGCCAAAGCAAATGTTTTCGTCAATAAGATGTATAAGATCAATAAGATGCATAACCACTCATGGATCTATAGATGTCTCAGGACTGCAGCAGTGACAGATAAAGCAACAACAGCAAGCTTCTGAAGAAGTGCAAGGAAACCAAAGATTGCCTATCCCTGCTTTTATGATGAGAACTTCCCTGATCAAAGCTAAATAAATCAGCTGGCAATGGCTCTTGGGTGCGTTTTCTTGTTCTGAGCTTCCTTTTCTCATCACTTCTTTGACAGGTCACTGTGTTAGCTCCTCATCAGGCCTTGGGCACTGTTGGGGCATTCTTGTCATGGCCCAAAGAGCCTGTTCTCTGCAGATAGGGAGTAAAAGAAAAACCCGTTCTATTCAAGGGAGTCATAACCAGTGCACTGAGAGTGCTACACGTGCACTTCTGCGTAGATATAGATTCTGCCAGTAAATTAAGGTTCTGCAGCATTTTGTCACTGTTTAGGACAGTGATGGCTTAAAATCCTTGGAAGTTAGAGGCACTGAACCATTACAGCACATTGCTACCATGCAATGTTATTCTACAACATGCATTTGTTGATTATAACTATGCAGGTAGATTTAATTACTCATTTCAATTGATTTTTTTGCTCATTAAGGTTAGGCAGGGCTTTTTTTTGGCATGGAGCTATTCAATAAAATTGATCAGAGTTAATTTTTAGAATGGATTGATTAAAATGCTCTGAATCCTCTAGGGAGATTGTGCTTCTATTGAGAATTTAGGTCAATTGAATTAATTTGGCTTTTGCTTTGGAAATAGTTCTATTTTGTTTCTGTGTGAAAGCCTTCATAAGAACTTAATGTAGTCTAACTGATCCTCTATAAACTCAGATTTTCCTTAATAGTTAAATTTTCTGCAGTCTCTCTCCAGTACTTGGCCCATAATACCTGACCTCTGTGCCATTAATCAACAAAAAGATGTTGCCTCTGGTGCAAAAAGCACAAAAAGCTCAACACACAGACATTTTGACTGTTAATACAGGACCTTTCATTCATTAACTTGCCTAAACAAAAACTGCCAGTCAGCTCACACAGAGCAGTAAGATTAGTGTATCATGCAGCATTAAGCAACTAAAAGTGTTTAAGAGTGTATATTCTTATTTTGCCTTAATTACACAGCCAAAATTCCACACAATAATCCATCTGAAATTAACAGGAACTACACAGCATTTTGTGGTAGAGACTGTGACTTGCATCTTTGCAGGGCATCACGGCGGAGGGATGCTCTTTGCAGGCCCCTTGGTGCTGACCCATCTCAGTTCCAGTTATGGCTATGTAGATAATGCATTTTCTCTTCGTGATGGTGATAGAGATGGGCACTGACAGCCATATTCTGCATCCTTTTTCTATCTCTGTGTGGTCAGCAACATAACTACCTGCTTTATCAAAGACTGAGGTACATTTCCCAACAGTTTTTTTATTCTGTATCCAACTTTTTGGACCCCTCAGCCTGAAGGTATTTCTCTGCTAGCTGCAGCTGTGGAGGCTTAGGATTTCAGTGACTGTGCAACTCACCATACATCAACTGCATACAGTTATTCTGGGAAATAACTCTAACTTTAACCCTCACTAACCCATTTATTACATTTAGTTTAATTATTTAGCTGTGTAAAAATTTAAAAACTCATTTAAAATCCATTAGAATTATTGCTGTCTCATTATAGAGAAACCCAGTTCCTAGTATTTAGAAATTATGAATAAATATTCATATATGAGAGACCGATACTGTGTGTCAAACTGACTCGTTTACTAACCTGGGCCAAGCTATTTATAGTAAAAGCAAATAATGAGGTTGGCACTTTCTCTTTTATATTGATTTAATGTATTAGTAGTTCCTTGTGGGAAGATAAGCTGTCATCCTTTGAATGTCAGAAATAAATGCAGCAAATATCCAAATGGCAAATTTCTCTCCTCATCAATATTCTGACTCACTTGCTTCCCTACCTAGATCAAATCAAATTGCAATTCATATGTGAAATTTTGTATCCAGCGGGACTGTGCTCACAGGACAGCCACTCGACCTTTCTGTTATGAATGTCAGAGTGAATCGTGTCTCCCAAAGGTAAGAAAAAGCCTAAGAGCTCTGCTAGGCCACTGGGCACTTGCGGTAGTGCAGAAACTTAAGAGTTTCTCTCTTAGTTACACAGAAGATACGATGGCAGGACCCCGTCATTACAGAATTTACAGGGGTCCTATAAATGTATAATTTATTTTTCTTTCTTTGGGTAGTTAGGATCCTCAGTTACTTATGATCAATATGTCTTGCAAATGAAGAGACTGAACAAAATCAGCCGCGCAGACCAGGAATGCTCCACCACAACCAGGTTCTTGCAGTCGAGGGACAACACAGAGGCTTTCGGGGCCACTCGCCTCAGCTCAAGGTAACGGTGCTAGTGCTTAATAGAAAGGTGCTGATTCCCAGATTGCTCAGTTTAACATCGGCATCTCAGCAATAAACTCAAACATTCATATGTGAGTTTCCATCTTCTGTCAGCCTCCAGAATTGTCCTCATTGGCAGTAGGCTCACTGAAGGGAACAGCATGTCAGGGGTTGCTTTGTGTTATTAATTGGAAGCTGTTCTACACCCACAGCAAAGCCCAGCTAAAGGGCTTTTAAATATTTAACTGATTTGATAAATCAATCAACAAGCCTCCTCTTGAATGCTGCAGATACAGATTTATTCCATTTGTCCGTAGTTTTCCGTAACTAGAGAAAGGACGGGCAGCAGGCTCTAATGTCCCCAAGACATTTGAACAATTGGATGGTTTTCCACAGGATGTGGTCTTTTCTAATATTTGATGGGGTTTGGGTACAGAATTAGTTGGGCAGTGGCATTGTTTGTCCAGTCCAGAAATGTTCAGAGACATCTTGAAAGAAACCTGTAATTGGCCTTTTTGATTTGTATGATCAGAAATGACGCTACCAGATAGAGATAGCTTGAAAGATTTGCTGGTAGATTGGAGGCAATGGAGAGCAAATGAGAGCAAATAATAACAGTGCCACTTGCCTGTTTCCTGAAAAGTGCCTTTTCTCCACTGCACCTCATAGATCGCTCTAAATTACCATCTATTTCACCTCCTATAATATCTGGCAGGAGCCAAGAATGATCATTGGCTAATAGTATGGATGTTCTACTGTACCCTTTACTGCATTAGAACAGGTTAGAGAAACTTTCTATTTTCATACCTTCACTCAGAATAAGCATCCTTTTTCCTTTTTTCTCTCCAAATAAAGACTTCATATCATGACATTTTGGGTGTGGGAGGGATCAACCTTGCAGGATCATCTATTCAAAGTGTTTCACTTGTGAAAACACGCAAGAGCACGTAGTTTGAATATAGAAAGTTTCCATTTGCTTATTTCTCTTCTTCAGGAGGAAGGAAATTATGACTGCATATCTACAAAGAGTGTGCAGAATTAGGGGATAAGTAATCCCCTTAAAATTAGCAAGACATGAGCACAAGACAGGCTCTTCATGATTTCAATATATGTTTCATCTAACACACCCTGGGAAGTCTTTTGGTCCCACAAAGTGAGGGCATAGAGAGGTTAGAAAGAGAAAAGAAGTTCTACTATATCCTTTACTGACTGCTATTTTATTTAAGTCTGGACAATTTCCAACGCTGAGAGTATTAAGTACACAGCAATAATTTGCAGGAATGAGAATAGCTGCATAAAACTTTCCTGATACTTGTAGGAAATAAAAGGTAGAAAATCCTCTGCAACAATTTCTTCATTTGGAGGAATATGTAACTGCAGCTGCATGGCAGTAACTGGAGGTATTCTAAGAAGTTTCTCAACCTCTAGCCTAGTCTGAAAGAGTTTATCCAAATTGTCATTTTGTCCCATGGTTCTTGCTCTATATATTCTTGTTGAGAGAGGGAGGTAGTAGGTTCTCATTTAATTTTTTCTTTTAGGAAGGTGTAATAAGAGAGGTTTGTAACTACATCTCATAGTTTGTGTCTCCAGAACTCTTCTGCTGAACATTTCTTCATGAGGAGAAAAACAGAGATGTATTTTGCTTGGACGTCTCATGCAGTATGAGTAAGGGATGCCCGAAGATTGCAATGTTCATGGCATTGGTGTCAGTAGGAGGTAGGAACAGTCCCTGAAGGCTGTATCCTTCACTGCAGACAGGACCTTACTGCACCCACTGCTCCACATCAGCTGCCACCAAGGGGGCAGATGTGGCTGCCCCCACAGGTCACCAGCAGATCCTGACCAACATTCTGCTCTTGCTTTACTCCCCTGAAAGAAATGGAGAAAGGTCTGCCTGTCCCCGGGCTATTTTTCCCCCCAGCTCTGCCTTGCTCTTTCCCTGTTGTGTGGGGAAGAATGGAAACCAAACCATACCCATCCTTGCCTAAGAAAATTGGCCTCTGTCACATTTCCTGTCAAAGGGACACCCATGTAGATGGGCTGTGGAAAAGTTGAAGTCACCAGACTGTCCACAGTGTGGGATAAGAGTGGAAGGTGCAAAATATTTCCTGTTTTGCCTTGAGCTTTTATCAACCTGGCTCTGCCCCTCGGGCTTTTATGTCATTCGCCAACACAAACCCCTCAAGGAAAGGGAGCAAAGAGAGGTTTGTGGGGACAGCTTTCCAAGAATGTCCTGCAGCTTTGTGATTTGGCTAAGCATTAAAAAAATCTTGAACTCAAAATACTAGAAAAAATGTTTGACAATCTGTTTGGAAAGCCTTTACAGAGCAGGGGTTGGTGGAACTGGTAGCAACAGGAGAGGTGTGAGACAGCAGCTCAACTACAGTGACTGGTAGGTTTAGATATGATCCCAAGCCACAAACAGGCTGAAATATCTCACATAGTGCTCTTGTGGACCTTAGCACAGAGCATAATGAAAACCTTTCTCACTGGAATCCCTCTTAGTTTTTATTCTTTTAACTCAAGGATATTTTAAATAATAGGTGTTTTTTTGATACCATATTCTAAGTTTGAGTTATTCCAAAATCTCATTGATATTGGTGGGAATATTACTCTGATGGGATGTGATGGCCAAGATCATAACATTCATCTGGAAACTGACAGCTCCAACTTGAATAATCCTTAATGTACCCAAATAGTTGCCTTCTTGCAACACCCCTTGGGCTAAGTATTAATACATAACCCTCCATGTCAATGTAAGGTGTGCTGCAGTGAGGAACATCTTCAGAGGAAGGGGGGTTTAAGGAGGAAGTACCTCTGTCCTGTTTTGTTTTCCTGAATTTCTACTGAAGTAGTACTAAAGTGCTAAGGCACATATGTACATAAAGACACTAAGAGGTACTATGGAAGTATGGTGGTTAATGACGTGTATTCTCCTTGGAGGTGAGGATTAAGCAAATATTCTGGATTTTGATTTCACATCAAAATTAACTATCAGAAGACAGTCATCTTTACTTACAGAAACCTCAATTGCTTAGTATAGGTTTTACATACTTACAGCTTCTGGTCCTGTCTGGTTCTGTGGACCTTTATTATCCTCTTTTTTTCGTGTTTTCATCTGATTGTATCTTTGAATCTGTATCCTATTCCATCTGCTGCATAAGGACCATCATAAGCTAAGACATTATATAACAGTTTACAGCAGGCAGCAAGAAAGTTTACGAGCTCATCAAGGAGAATAAGGGTCTCTCTGCACTCAGGCATGTGGTTTTCACCCCTAAGAACCAACCCTACTTAGCACATTGGGTGGAGTGACTTCAAAGAACTACAAAATGCTACTTTCAAAATGCAAAGTACTGCATTGGACACTGCCTTCGGAGTGTCAAGAGAAAGGCAAATTCATCCAAACAGCAGTATTTTCAAGAGCTTTCTTTTTTTCTTTTTAATATTATTTTTCTTTTCAGAAACAGAGCAAGCAAACATGAGACGATGGGACAGAAGAAGTGTGCCAGACTGGGAAGGATCTGAAGGATCTCGGACTTTGAAGTCGAATGCCTTTGATGTAGTGCTAAACAGCACCGTTTCATGCCAGCGACTAAACATCACAAAGTGACTTAACTGTTTATTTGGAATTCTACTTACACAGGGAAAATATGAGTATGGGCTAAGTCAGGAAACATTCCTGAAAAACTGTGTTGCTAAATATTGTTTCACATTTTTACTCTACCTTAATTGTCCTAAATTTATGTTTTGAAATGTGAAACTGTCTTATCTTTACCTATAATCTTTAATGTTTCATATGACAAATATGTATTTTTTCTTTTTTGACTGAATTAGAAGTTCATAAATTTCTAATCTACTTATTCCATGATTTTTGCATCAGTATTTTAACAAAAATATATTAAGCATAGCCAGGATTTTCAAGGTAATATCTTGGACTGATAGAAATATGAATGATGAAAATCTTGAAATTGTAGGGAAGATGTTGTAGATGAGTTGTTTTTCCTAGTATAAAGAAACACAAGGAAAGATGAAGGTAAAATCAGATTACACCTAGTGATGGCTGGATTTTTAATTGCTATTCCTAAGGGCCATAGAAATCTGATCATTGCTGTAGGTTACGTCTTTACTCTTTCAGCAATGCCACAAATTTTTTCATAATCCCTCAGCTGCTGATTTAAGGGACTGCCCAAGGATCCGTGCCTTCAGAGTAGAATGATGAGCATATTACCAGTCCTATTAGTGTGATCACAACATTTGAATACAGTAGTTTGCAAACAATTCCCTCTTGCACCCTGTTGGCTGAAAAATCCAAGGAAACAAAAAGAACCCATCACATTTTTACTTTTCAGCCTTTTAGTTTTTACAGAAATTCCCCAGTGTAGAAACTTCATCTATGATATTTCAATGTCTGACATTAATTTAAAGAGCTATAAAACTTAACTGTACATATCACTATTTAGTCCAGCTTTAAAGTTCCTTGCATGAAGCAGGGATGCAACACTTTCACTAAATATGGCTCTACATCTGTGTCTTTTGAGCCTAGTCACCGCGTTTATTTAATTCTGTGTTAAATAAATCATGTACAATTCTTTGCGCTTCTTAATTTGATTGAGTATGCCCTTAAGAAAAAAATAGCAGCCCGTCTTTGAAAATTTCAATTTAAAGTTTTCTGAATATGGAAATGCCTCATTACCTCTAAAATGTGTTTCTTGTGTAATAATGATTAAACAATAAATCAGTGTTTGAAGTCAATTGATTCTCAAACATACTAACTAAATACAGCCTGTTTTCTTGTTTAGATACATCTGACGATAACCATCATGGTAGAAATTATCCCCACGCTCTCAGTAGGGCGCATAGGACATACTTCTTGCTCCATTTAAATTTGTGGCTAAACTTCATTAAACCTCACAAGCACTAGACTGGTTTTGCAACATATTACAATGCTTCACTCCCTTGAGTATTTTTAATTATGTGTATGACTGGATTTGTTCCATAAAATATGAGAAGTGCCCTAAGAAGCTGAGTAGCTCTAATTAGAATCACTGCCTTGCTTCAGCAATCCTGTTGCTAGTTGGAGGAAGGGTTTGTGAAACTTTTTCTGAGTAGCCAACAGATATAACCCCTATATAACCCTTTACAAAGGATGAAAGTCTTTGGGCTTAATTTGGTTAGATTAGCACCTCCTGCAGTGAGTCCATTTATTTCAGTTGTTTCATTTAAAAGGTGATTCAGCTTAGGTCATCATCATTCAAACTAGATAATCTTAAAAATTAACAACTACAGCATGAAGGACAAGCCACCTCTTCTCCATGACTAAGGCTTCTGGAAGCAAATTAAGATGTCTCAAGCATCATTTCCTAGGCTGGACTGTGATTCACCTGCAACTCCAATGCTGCAGAGAGGCTGATGCCTGTCCCCAGGCCAGCTCCTTGGCAGACAGTGTGACAGCTCCTGCTGATTCTGCACCGCAAGCAGCCCCTTCTTCCCAGGCAAGGACACCTGGGGACAGATCTTTGCTCAACTCCTTTAAACTTGTCTGTGCTCAAAACTCTCCCTCTCTTGAGGACAACCTGCAAGGGTTTGTTGGCATGAGACAAGCTGTGAACACACAACTGACAATGCCAAGAGTGGGACAACATCTGCAAATATACAGGCGTTCAACATTTCACACAAACAAAACGGCAAGATGTGACAGCCGTGCACAGCTTGTTGTTGATGTTTCAGATAGCTTGCAAAAGCTGTGTATGGTGCATCTTTGGTGCTCACCAAAAACACTGCGTGGAGACAGAGCTGGGGGGATGCAGCAAGTGACCCTGTTGCTGGGATCAGAGAGAAGAGGAAAGTTCCTCCACCTACCGGTTTGTAGTTGAGAAATTCCTCCCAAATTAATCAGCCAAATAGAGCACTAGTTAGGAGGGAGTAATCAATATCCTAAAAAACAAAAAAAATGAGTGGGCTGTGACAGAATGAAGTCCTCGCTCTCTGTTCAGTGACTCCTGCAAAACCCAGGCCAGCAGCTTGTCCTCCATGGAAAGCGTGAGGGATTCAGAAGCTTCAGAGCTACCCGGCATGGTGGTTCCTCCTCCTTGCCCACCGTGTCCCCCTGTGCAGACTGTCCCCCTAAGCCTCTGCCCTGTGGCCACCTCCTGCAGCCACGTGCGGCCACGTTGCCTCTCCTCTCCTTTGCCTTCCCACACGACTCTCAAGGTCCGCTACAGCCTGGAAAAGAATTCCGGGTTTATGAACAAACTGAGCAAGTTTAGTAAACAGAAGGGATTATTTATATCATCTGCACCTCGGATGACATTTGAAATGCCTTAGGAAAGGTCACCTGAGACTGGCAGCCCAGCACCCGCTCTCTAGTTACACGGATTTTTTTTGGTGCGTTTAATCATGTGATGCATATAACTTACACGATCCGTGCTGATATGTGCAAGACCTTTTCTGCAGTTCTTGTCACACAACTCAGCATGAGACTTTCGGTATTTTAAAATTAAATTTACTTGTGGTTGACCTGGCGAATGGATGTTAACTAATGGTTCCTTAGAAACAGTGTGTTCTCTTACCAGCCTTTTGTCAATGTTAGCACTGAGAAAGTCATGTTGTAACTCCTAATATATTCTATTGACAAGGGCAAAGGAGAAACCCAAGTAAAATTTTGCTCTCCTTAGGAGAGGTGATTTTTCAAACATGCTAGACAGAACTTTACTGTTACCGTTAATAACACTATGCTTTAAATACCTGTTGTACATAGGTGCATACTTCCAGCTACCAAATATCCTCTTGTTTGAAATACTGTTATTGCTTAATATCTGCACTTACTGAATGGCAATGCAATCCCTTTCAGCTTTGAAATCAATGCTTATAAACTCCTCAGTTTTGTTATGTACATGTAGATGTAGATTCAGCACCATTGCAGTCAACACTAAGGTTTTAGATATTAACTTAATATAATGAAAAATTTAAAGGACGTTTACAGAAAAAAAAAAAAAACCCACTAAAAAAATGATGCCAGAGAAATATCCAAGAGAGACTTAGGGAAATAACTTCAGATAGGGAATTTCTGATCTAAAGCCTTTGAACACTATAAAAATAAAGAAAATAAAAATATAAACAAAAAAAAGTGAAAATGTGCATAAAGGCCATTTAAACAAACCACTTAAATCTACACATACCGTGTTGGGACTTTATGTTTCTACCTCAGCTTTGTGAAAGCATGCCTGATGTTACAAGCTGACAGTTTGTTATGCTTCCCAGACTTGAAAGGTTAGCACTAGAGTGTGTTGCAAGAAAAGGAACTAGAGTGATTTTTCTCCATTCCTCCATTTTTAAAGAAAATGTTGTTAGATTCTCAGTATTAGGTACATATCACTGTTTTGCACATTTTTCTTCATATCGCAATCAGTGCCAAAGCAATGATGAGAAATCAAGAGCAAAAAAGAAATCAACATAAGCAAAACCAAGTACAAATTTGGAAACCAATATATCAAAACAACTACATATAACAATGGGAGCATGTATACAGCATTGGTTATCACCAAAAAAATACTGTTCTGAGTCATATCATCTTGACCCCAGTCAAAGAATTATTCTTTGATTCTTATAATTAAAAAGTATATATATTGTTTACACTAAGTTGAAAGACTTTCAGGACAGCACATGTTCTTCCTCAGTGTACACAAGAAATATTTAGTGAGTGCTGCTAAATGTCCCATTCACTGCACAGTATTAGGATACTAAATATAGAACCTCTTGGGTATTTAAAGACTAATGTAGATTAAATAGTCTACAATCGTCTCCAGCATACAGAGAGACCAACCCTTATCTTTAATGTTCTCTTATCAACCCTAGCATTTCAAAGAACAAAAATACATTTTCAAAAAATTAGAGTCAAAAAAGGGGAAGGAATCTGTTAATAAGACATTAATGTTTGGTGCTGAAGGAACAACATCTGGAAGATCGATCAACACAAAGTCTCACCTGCATGTATATGTAGGCACGGACACGGAAGAAATCGAAGAGGCATCAGCAGCTCCACTCAGATGCTCGCAGGGCTGGGAAGGGCGCTAGGAAGGAAGGGCCTTGCTGCCCTTGTTGCTTCTCGCAGGGCTGCCCAGTCAGCTCATATAGACTTTGGCCTTCAGCCTCACTCAAGCAAGAGACTGATCCCAGAGACAGGTCCCTCATCTCCCCTTAGACCTTCAGCCACCCAGGGGTGGATGAGCCCTTCCTGCCCAGTTAGCTACGACAAAAGCAGGCTGAGTGCAGCGGAGGGAGGTGTTTAAGAACGAAGAAGCTGAAGGGAACTTAATGCAGCTTTTTCTAGATGTCTTTAGTGCCCAAATTTGTGTCAGAGGAAAATCTGGATTGCCTTTTTCAGTGAAGGAAATTAAAAAAAACAAATAAACAAACAATAAATATCATTAATCACTATAAATTTCAGATAAGCTTTCACTGGACATAAAACAAATACACTTCTCCTTTCATATTGGGACCACATCTAACAACTTGGGACCACCATTCTTCATGCTCCTTCCTTCAGATCCCTGCAATGTCCTCCTACATCTAAACTATACTGCAGTGGAAAATTAATATTAGCAAGTGGCAAGTGGCAATGCTCATGTCTTCCTTCTCGCTGAACAGCAGAGAGACGTAATATTGTATGATTCGATATTTCCTCCTCTCATCTTGAAATCTTCTGTAGGCTGAGATCTTGTTTTGGTGTAAAGTGTCTCCAGAAAGTCACAGAGCTTTCTTGTTCTCATCCCTTACTGCTTTTGATACTTCACCTTTTGCCTCCTAGCATGATCCTACAGAAACACTTTGTGAAAATACTCATGCTCAGGTTTCACGTTCAATAATGGATGTATGTAAAGGCATTAGTTATTCACAAAGAGGCGAGGAGGGATTTGGCCAGAGAAATTCAAACTGATAAAAGCATCTATAGTCCAGTCCTGAAAATGTATCCTATTACACTAAAAAAATATCCATTTTAATGACCATCTTGAATAGAAAATCATTTCAAGGATTGATATTGAATGTGACCTTCAGAAAAAGGTGATGAAAAATCCTGCTTGGTTCATGCTGAAGATGATCAGAGCAGTTGCTATTTGACAGTCAGGGAGGACATAGCAAAAGGAAGAGAGGCTTGTTCTCACGAAATCTGGTGTTATCCAGAACACCCCACAGCATGACATTATCCACTGTTTGTGTGTGTGTGTGTGTGTGAGCAGAGTTCATTAGTGCTAAATGCATTAAATCTGTAACTTTCAGCCCAAAGATGTTCATTTAAATTCAATGTGTTCCTATTGAAAATGCACCAAGATGCAAGAGACAGCGCTGAAGAAGCTGTGGGGACTGTGAGAGGGCTGGAATATCTGGCTTTTTATCCTCCCTAATAACAATCAGATGAGGGGGAAAAGCACTTTATAAATAACAATGGAAAAGCATTTGATCATCTAACATCAACTAAAATGTTGGTTTATTTGTCTCATGTGCTGACAAGATCATCCTTTTCAAAAACACTCCTTCTAATTATTCAGTTTGCAAAACAGACACTATTACTGAATTTATTCTCAATCTCCTCCCCCAAAAAACATATGTTGTGAAGCTGCATATATGGACCAGTTCTTTCTAACAGTTACTGCCCACAACTGACAGGGCTTCTTTGAATCATCTGGCACAAATCCAATAAACTAATGCAGAAGATATCTGGTTGACACTCTCATAAAATATGTGTATCTAGCAGTGGTACGTGAGGCTATGCTATGCAAATACGTTAGGTTAGGTATTTCATATCTAAATAGCTATTTTAATAATAAGGAAAATTTTTCTTAGGAGCACATCACTTCAGAACAGCCAAGTGAAAATGGGCTTGCATACCAAAAGTTTGTCCTTTTATTCCAGCTTTCTAAGATGACTTAACAAAAAACATTACTTCTCCTCACAACCCAAAACATAACATAAATGCATCATTTGGAGGACCCTCCCAACCTTTACGTGCAATAAATCCATATAGTTTATTGGAATTACATGTTAGGGCTATTCGTGCAACTAATTTTGTCCTCCCAGCTGCTATCTGTAACAGCCAAGATCAACAGTTAAAACAGGAGGAAAACCTCCTGGTTTCTAACAGGCATCAAGGGACCACCGCAAGCAACTTGTCATTCCTGCATATCAGTTTGTCATGTAGATCCTTGAACTGATAATTGAGTTAATTATTCTCTAGTCAGATGGTACTGGCTGGTATGTGTCATACAAGGTTCAATTCGGCTGAACACTTACAAGCATTTTTTGACCTTTTTCCCCATTCCCAAATTCATTTAAAGAATCACTTTAAATGCTTAAGGCGTTTTTGATAGTGAGGCTGTCCCACCTTTTCTATGCAGCAAATCTATGCAATACCATAGTCTCCAAATAATTAAATCAAGGCCACATATGTGCATAGGTAAAAACAAATCATTTTTCAAACATTTTTCACTGGTGCAAAGGTGGATATATCAGCTACTAGTGGCGGGTTAAACACAGCCTCTATCATTGGCCGTGCTGTGTTTCTGCTGTCAGATGCTTCCCACACCTGGGGTGCACACCGGCAGACACAACGTCATGTTTCCCTGTGTTTTAAAAGAGTATTTTCTGCAAGTGTTTCTGCACGGCACATCCTAGTTCTGTGTCATTCTGACGAACGTTTCAGGAGCTAAACACTGCTCTTGTCAGGGGAGCAATGTGCACTTTAACTCTGTTAGCAAATGCAGAATGTGCTCGTTGCCACCCGGCTCAAGGGGTCCCATTTTGTGGGCGTTGCAAGTCTGCCTGCATGTCTGGCACTGCAGTTCCAGCTTCCATCTTTTGATTTATCTTTCACTGATTCCTTCTCATATCCTAACGGAGTCTGCCGTGCAGGGAAGTAGTGCACTTTAGGAATTCATTAATAGAGCATATAATGCAAATAATACAGTAAAATCTTCAAAGAGCCTGTCTGGACCATTAGGAATTTGAAGACCCTGCTCAAACAGAATGATCAGCAGCTGCAATCCTCCCAGGTGGCCCCAGATCTCACACTGGGGCAGTGCTCTCCTCCTGCGGCCCCAGAGCATCGCTGCGGGAGTGGCTGCGGGTCGCTGGGTGCTGCCCCGGCAGCCCCACGCTTGTCTGAGCCGGCAGCAGAGCCAGCTGAGGGCCAGCCCGCTGTGTTGCCAAAACAACCCCAAGCAGCTGGAGTGAGTGGTCTTCCCTGGCTCATAGTCTTTACATATATATATATGGTGAATGGTTTGCCTTGATTTATTTTCTCTTATATATATTCATAAATATGCTTATGTGTGTTTTTGTGCAGACATGCACATGTCCATATGCACAGATTTTTCCTGAAAAGTCCCTGCTGATCCCACCATCGAGGCAGCAAGCACCTCCCTGCCGAGAAGGGACGTGGCCGTGGGGCCGAGGTCGAGCGATGGCCGCGGTGAACGGGGAGCAGGCCGCTCCGTGCTCGGAGCTGCGGCTCGTGGTTGCGTTGCTAAGCGCTGCTCCGGTTCATGACGGCCCCACGCCAGGCACAGAGCAGCGGTCACGTCGCACGGGCGGCGACGTGCTGGGTAAAGCGAGCGCTGTGTGTACACAGGGCGCTTCCAGACCCCGCCACGGTCTCGCAGCCGGGTCGCCCGAGCCTGGTTGCGCTGCTAATGGATCCAGCCCTGCTGCGGGGCTGCAGGTCAGTCCCGTCGGGAGCGGAGGCGGCGGCGTCCCGCTCGCACCCTGTGCTGGCCGCGGCAAGGAGCTTCGGGGCAAGCCCATTAATGCCGTCCCAACACATCCCCCCTTAATGCCTCCATCACCACCGGCAGGTGCCACCTCCATAAAACCGTGTGAGGGATTTGCCACCTTCTGTTGTTTTTCTGGCCCTCTTCTCAGAGAAGATGCTCCTCAGCCCAATTCCTTAACAGGCAGCCCCCAAACTGCTGGGGGAAAGCGCGTGCCAAATCTCACCATCCAAAGCAAGGGTTTCTGCGTGTTCTCCTCACACGCAGCCGGCGCAGAGCACAGTGTCTGCGGGGCACGGGAGGAGGCAATGGAGGCTCTAGGGCTCCATCTCCTGGCCTCAGGAACCTCTAGTACGGCATGAGCGAGCAGCTCGTCCCCAAGAACTTCAGAAACGGGCCCATCTGCTAGAGAGAGATGAATTCAGTTGTTTAAAAACGAATGTTGTTATTCTTCCTTGCTAGAGAGGTGAAAATACTACCAGCAGCTTATGATAACACACACCGTCTCGTGTTGCTTCCCTCTTTTTCTTGCTTTCTGGAGTTGTAGAGGAGACCCTCTGCCCATGTAAAACACTTCTGCTGTCAGGGGAGTAGGAGCACGGGCTGGGACTGCTCTTCTGCTTTGGCCTTTGACCAGCTGCTCTAACTCTCTGACTTGCTGTCTCCATGCTGGCTACAACAGGGCCCTCAGGACATCCCCTCCATGGGCAGAACTAGCACAGTTACTGCAGGAGCTGGCCCGTTCCAGAGCCCCTCCTCATCCTCCAGGCTCCCCCTCTCCAGGACCTCCCAGCTCTGCTCACACATGCTGGAGATTCTGACGTTTAACATGAAAAATGTCCTCATTAGCTTAGCAGGGGAAAAAAATGCTATTGGGGGTTTTGTTTTAATGTAATGAAAAGGTGAATTGAAAAGGAGAATCTTTTCCCATACATGTCCCGCACATGCTACACAGAGACACATAAAGAGCAAAAGAGCAATGCACCAGGTTCATAGCCCCAAAGTGGATATGATTGTATGGATGCCCAGTTTGGCTGCACTGCTGTGGTGCAGATACGGAGCGACCCAAGAGCAAAATTACAGCACAGCCCAGAATCGGGGCCAGCTGCTGTAATGACTCCAGCTGCATGAGAAGTGAGAGCTCGGTTCGGTCCCAAACACTGCAGTGCAAACGCAGTTTTACGCATACATGACACACCTGAAAGGCAAGATGAAGATCAAACCTTGCAGAGATCCGCAAAGGTGCTGTCATCCGCAAAGGACACGTGGCTTTGCAGTGAAATGAGTAAGACCACATGGTGTATAGGAAGCAGTAAGTTTAATGGAGCCCACCCAGTGAGCAGCAGGTACCTATCTGACTGACTACTCTTAGCTGTTGAAAAAAAGGATTTTTTTATTTCAAGTTATAGATCATTAATGCTGATTCACAGGGCAGTGTCAGAGTGGGCATTAGGGACAGCCAGGGCTCATCACACTCATTTTTTACAGACAATATTTGATCATCAACCCAAATGGCAAAATCACATCAAATAAATGCTAGATGCTGATAGCACAGACCTTGGAGTCTAACCTCCCTCTTTTTATCTGTCATTCACACAGCCAGAAAATTCTTTCAGTTCATTCTATGCAACATTTCTAAGGGGCTGCTCCTTATCTTCCCACTCTCTCTAAAGTCAATGGAAATTTCCTCTTTTGCAGTGGCATCTTATCTAGTTTCATCTCTTTAAAAATACCGGTACCAAGAGGCGTAATGATTCCTCCTCACGGTAGATAATACTCTACACAGATGTGATATTTTCAAAGGCTTGGGAGGTGCAGAAAACATCTGATGCACCTGATGAAAGCTTCATTTTGCCCATCCTTCCTTGCTCTCCATGGATATCACATTTTTTTTTGTACAGTCATTGATCCAAAACAAAAATCTGTCATGATGCACTGTTTTTACTATCTTGCCAGGCATCTCTTTTGCCACCCCCAAAATATTTTATCTGTCAATAATAGATGAGATAAATATAACATGGTATGATGTCAAAGGATAGTTTCACTGTAAGTGAGTTAAAAGAAGATTTCACATGTATCAGTTCTCCATCTTCTGTAATGATGGATAAGTTCCTCTGCACAGAGACGTTTCTATATGTTGAGCAGTATTGTGGCAGTCACATATGCCCAGATTTTTTGCATTTTAAAATGCAGTGAAGTGACCACTAACAAATGCGTGAATAACTTATTTTGACCAAGCTTTTATGCTTCATCTCAGACCCTGCAGCGTTTTCTTCTTCATCATTCCTACTGACATATGAAAAAAGCATCAGAATGACTCACTATATTGTGCATTGTGCTTTTTTAGCCTTTTATTTATTTATTCATTTATTTATTTTGAGCACAGTACTTTTAAACAGCCAGGATACAAAATGCCATTTGATTTAACCAATATTTGAAAAATAATTTGGCCTAAAACATTGTTTTGTTAAAATTATTTAGGCATAAGACCAAATGGAGGCAAAAGCATAATAACAACTTGGATTCAGACCAGACACAGATTTGCTTCCATTTTAAGTGACAGATGAGTCACTGGGAAACAAATACTCCCAATCTTAAAAACACACAATTTCCATTAATTTTCCTCCCCTTCCAAGTGTTCTTCCAACACTCCCCATGAATTTATGGTCTGTGGTCAACATATTCTTATAAATTCCACCTATATGTATTGGCTAAAGTCTGAGCATTGGTTCTGTCTTTTCAGGACAACTTGGAAAGGGTGACAGGGCTGGATTCACTGAGGAAAGGCTGAGGGGGAAGGGGTAGGTCCCTGTCCTGGGGCCTGGTTGCTCCCCCTTCCCTTCCACACTAATGGTGTTCATGGCCAAATGAGGGAAGGGCGTCTAGAGGCAGTGCGCTGGATAGGTCACCTGCAGTGTGAATGTCAAGCCGAGATAGATGCTATTTACAATCTGTCTATAGGAGTTAATTCCAGCTTTGGGTCGATGCTGCTTCTGAAAAGGAGTCCTTCATTAAATGAGTCAATGCGTAGCTGATACTATGGACAGCACATGCCTGTATGCAGCAGGGAAATCTGAGATGGACACCGGATTCTGAATTTTGTGAGGAAAAGCTGTCTGTGCTGCAAGCCAGCAGAAACTGAACGGGTTACGTGCTGTGAGTTTCCCCACGTTATTCTCTCATTGTGTCCACACCACATTTACATATGAATTTTAAAGGTGATGGCAGGGATACATAAATGCTTGTGTAGCCTACCTAAGTGTTGCCCTGTTTTTCTTCAGTGTTTCTTTGCTTATTTTGAATTTTCCTTTCCATTTATTCTTTTTTCTTTTTTTCTACATATTTTGTATGCATCTTCTTCTTGCATACACTTTTGTAAGGCATAATGAAATGCCAAAGTACAATGGGGGCCACAGTTTTTCTGGTTTTATTTACTATTGAATTTCTGTAGACACATTTTCTATTGCCCTGGGAATAATGAAAATCACCAGAACTACTTAAGAAGGAAAGGGAAATCTATACAATGTTCTTTTCTGTTCTAAGGAAAACTGCCTCTGTGAACCACTGCATTTCCATCACGTCCCCTGTCTACCATTACTTGCCTTTTCTCTCTCCTCCACATTATTCTCTGACTTCTCGAGTGTGCCGTAAGGATCCCTGTTCATTTCCTGAAGGCAGACATGATATTATTCCACTGCAGCTGAAAGAAGTTGGTATATTGTTCATGCCTGTGATACCTAAGACAGTATTTCTCAAACAATGGAAAGCGTCCAGTGAGGATTCATGTCAGTCTTGAACGCTGATGGCAGCCCACTGGACCTGGAGCATTTGGGCAGTCACCGAAGCTTTCCAGAGAGCTCCCATGCTGCTTTCTCAAACGTAATCCTCTCAAACACCAGTTGTGGATTTCTCAAGTAAGGTCAGATCAAGCTCTACTTTCATTCCTCATTTTCAATAGCTGTGTTATTTGGAGGAGGAAGGGGGATACACTGAGCAAAGGATGTTTGGGTTGTATTTGGCATGTGCTTGAGTAACAGTCTCACTGCCTACAGGCAGCTAATTATACATCTTAACACAGTGATTTACAGGGGTGTAATTAAATCTTATCAGTTTGTCGGAACTGTTTTCCCTCAGGATCCTTAGCCAAGTTGATATGTAGAGTACTCACCACCAATGCCATTTCACAGCGCAGCCAGCCAGAGCGTGTTGGAGTGAGCATCAGTCTTGCAATGAATCCCAGTGCCTCTTCATTAGTGTCTGTCCACCTGGGAAGGGCACCAAGGAGAGGAGGATGGATAGAAGAACCTGTGGCAAGGGCAGGAGGAGAAAGAGTCCATCTGGGAGACATTGGGTCCTTCATGCTGTTGTCTACTATGGGAAAAGCTTTGAGTCTGTTTCTCACATGTCCTTTTCATACAGGAATTATTTTAGAGTGACTTTTTGCTGCCTTTTATTGGCCACCCACTTTTGCCTAAGCCAGGTCACCACTATTAACTTTCTTTGTTTTCTAATGAACACAAAGTATATTTAATCAATAAGGCAGCCTACAGTGAGGCCTTTTTTTGATGGCTAGACCCATGTAAAGCAGTTTTGATGTCATCAGGATTCAGCCCCTCGGGCACATCATATGGCTTGTGGAAAGGCATGTAACCTGTGGCCAGGGGCCAGATCGTGTTTGGTCACTCCCACGAGGACCCAGTTCAATGATGTTGAATAAAACAAGCAACATTTGCTTCATGGATAGTGCAGCATTGAAACAAAAAGCAAAAGACAAAAAATGACTATTTTACTGTTAAGAGACAGAAACCTTACTGCTTTAAATACAGATGGCTTGTAATATTTCATTATACCACAAAATTTACATGATGGGTTTTGTAAGCAATTCATGTAGCCATCTCAATTTGCAGGTAAGTTCTCACAACCCTTCTAGCAAAGCAAAAACCAAATCAGCCCAGTCTGCCAAGAAGGGCAGAAGTTTTACTCAGTTAAACTACCAGATTTGCTCAAGGCTAAAAAGATGCAAATAGGAAAACAGGAAATGCATTAGAGTTTATCTGATTCCACAGGCCTCCTGAAGTTTCCCAGAGCTCCCATTGCTTCCAGAAGAGCAGGATGGGCCCGTTGCAGGGGTGCTGGTGAAGCTCTCACAAACGCACACGTGCTTCAACCTCCATGCAAGGAGAGGGCTCCAGTCCTCTCCCTCATTCGCATGCTATAAAAGGCAAGGGCAGAGAATACAGCTCTTTACACTGGGAGGACTTCTATGAAATGGAGATTCTGCTCCTAAATGCCACAGGAGCTGCAGGCAGAGACTGAACAGCATATATGCAAGCCTAATTGAGTTCCAGTTCTACCACCCTTTTTTATTCATAGGATAGAATACCTCTTTTTTCAAATTACTTCCTGTCATTCAAGCAGGATATGCCAGGAGAGACGTTGTATTTTTTTAACCAGTTGATGAAGTTGGAGAAAGTGTGCTAGATTTCTTGTTCAGAGTTCTTCATTAGCCCCGGCAAGGCGCTGGTCCTGGACATTGCTTGTTCAAATTACATTCTTTGGCAGTGAGGGAGAGGAAAGAAGAGACTGGGGAAAGAGAAAGAAGGATCATGGAAAGGTGGCACATTAAAATATAGTCTGCATTTCTATTGTGAAGTCTTCAAATTTCTTTGTTCCCTATATCCAGTTAGATTATTCTCCATATTTCCTCCCTATATGTGTTTATTTCAGATGCTCCATCAGACTGCCCTCATTACCTAGCAGCGCACACACGACACATAGGAATTCCTGGCACTTACTGCTAGTTCGTTCTCTCGGTTTCCAGGGAAATACAGAAAATCCTGTCTTGGAAGTGGGCACATGTTTTTCAGCAATAACTCCTCTCACACTCCAGAGACACGCATTGACTGTGTGGGTCTCTGTTACTGCTGTCAGTTATTTTAGGGCTGCAGGACGTGCTGGAGGCCTTACACTTCCATTTAATTTGAGAACAACTGCCTCAGCTCCGTTATTCCGTGAGCAGTCTGCACTGCTCAGGTGATGCCATTGTTTTAGTCAAATCACCCAGAAGAATCTGAATTTCTCTTTTCACAGTAAGAAAGCTTTCACAGTAAGCTCGGCTTCCTCTCTAGCCCTTTATGGTCTGTAAAAGCGTGCACGTCCTTCTGTATGTGAGATACTGTGATCGACATTTACTTGAATTCAGGGAGCAAAGCTTGCTCCCTGAGCGAGACTTTTCCTCCCTGGGGCACAGCATGAGGTTCTTCTAGGAGCTGGTGACCCTTCGTTAAGGAGAAGGACTCAGTGGCCGGGCTGAACATGCCGGGGTTCACCTCGCTCTGACACTCTCCCGGCTGCCTCATGCATTTAAATCTCCCATGAGGATGTCAGTGTGCAACAGCAGAATTCAAGGAGCCAAAGCGAAGCTTCAAACATCACAAACTGTCTCAAAAGATAACTTCAGGCATGTTTTTGTCACCTTCCAAGGTTGACTTTGTGAAATTCTTCTCACAAGGCAGGAGTCAAAATATTGTGAGTTTGCTCTTGTTTGTACCTAAGTTTCTGTGGTAGAAAGGGTTCTAACACCCTTCCAATGACTTCAGTGGGAGCAAAACCTTGTCACTGCCGTAAACATTTGCCCTCTTGTCCCGGCACAGTTACAGCACCAAAACAGAGATGGAATTGTCAGGACTTAGCCAGTAACATGTAGATACAGGTGAAAAGCATTTTCTGTCACATGGCAGGTAGCATGTGTGATTTAGTCATTTTTTTAAACAAAAATACAATGTGCTATGACTTATCCACAATCCCTGGTCAGAAGCTTGTACATTAATTGCTCTTTCTCTTAATTTTTTCGTTGTCTGCCATCCTGTTCACAGGAGTGATAAAGCAATGGAAAGTCTATTCATTCAGAGGCCTGGTTCATGTAATCTACTGACACAGCCAAAATGGTTAGAGAAAAAGCTTATACAAAATGGCCTAAGCATTAATGTTGTCTCTGGGACCACACAACAGCAGGCAGCACCGCAGCCGTTGGTCCTACTCCTCTGAGCAGCCCAGCACTTCTTGGTAAGTTGACCCATGGAAAGGCCAGTGGGTAGAAGGGAGGCCCATAAAGGATTCCCAGGCTTCAGTGTAATATTAGTCAATGTGTTCACGACTGAAGGGATACAAGACAAGCTTCAAAAGAAGAGATGAACATTTGGGGGAGCGTTGGCTTTTTGTAATACTGTAATTGCATCAGTAACTTTCTACTTTGTGATGGCTAGAGAAGTTACAAGATCAGAAATTAATTTATTTTCTAAACTGAATAGTTTGGGTAATAGTTTAAAATTATAAGTATGTTTATAAAATACATTACCTTCTATCCTGTCTACCTTTTAAGGTATTAAAAAGGATATTTATTGTATACCATATTAATTCCTGTTACTTTAATATAGCACACTGTATTTTTATTTTAAAAGTGACTAGTTAAGTTTAATAGCATTATAGAAACCAAAACCTTCAAAAGTAAGTAGAAATGGAAGCTCTAAGACCACTATGACAGCTACAATTTGCAAAGATGAATAAAAAAGTAAATAACATACACAGTTACACTCAAAATAAGCTCTATTTCTGCTATAAAAACATTGTTAATGCTTTGTGTCTTACAAAATTTCATTTTTAAGCATGTTTTAGACATTACCTTCTTTACAGTCTTGACAGAGACTGGACATATGATAGTTAAAATGTAAACAGACTTTTCCACAGGCCGTGGTAATTTCTGTGGAAGAGTCTTCATGACCACCAAGTCTTTCTCCATCAGTGTTACTCATAAGACATGCACTGTGATGGAAGAATCATCTTCCCTAGAAAAAGGAAAATCTCACAGTTACCTTCCTTTCATTATCCCTAATTCCGAGCAGCTGTATTTTGCTATATCTGAACTTTTCACATGTGAGATGTCTGAATCCAGGATTTCAGTTCACCCAGAGAGAGTCTGCTAGGGATGTATCTCAACTCGGACTTCAGGCGGGTGAGATGGGGTCCTTGGGTCTCAGCCTATCTCTAATTCACCAGTGGCCATCAAGCCTTCTGTAACAGGTCAGGCCTTGGAAGACTAAGCTCAGAGGTCATGGATGAGGACTCATCTCAGTCAGAACAGGTTGCCCTCACCATGACTCAACATGCAAAGAGAAAATGTTGTGGCTAGTAAGAGAGAGTATATATGAAGTCATGTATAATTCATTTTATTTGATTCATATGAATCTAAACACGCTGCTGACCTCACCTGTGATCCAAGCTCTTTCTTCTGAAGCCTGTCCAGGGAATTTTCAGAAAGCAAACTCAAAGGGTACCGTAATGGAGTAGGGTACATGTCTTTGTGCACATACTGGGGTCAGCTACTATGCTGATTTTGCTTGAATAAGCAAAATATTGAGAATTTAAATCAGTATCAAATGATCACGATATCAAAGATTGAATGTCACTCCTCAGCATTCTCTGTCAGAGCTTAAAAATTATAACTTGCTTTCTTGTGTGTTTGAAAAATGAATGCATGTGAAAGACATTCTACCCCTACTCCTACTGACTGCCTTATCTAAATACAAGAATGAAAAAGCAGAGATATGTTCACAGATCTTCTCATGGTAAACACTGTTATCTTCCTCATGTCATTTATAACTGCATAAGTTATTAAAAGATAATTACATTTAGGAATGTGAAAACTACCATAGCTAAGATGAAGAAACTACCTTTATTATCCCAAAGGAAAGAGAAAGAAACTAGAAAAATTCCAGAAAGAATAACAAAGTCCTTTTTTACTTACGTTTTTCTCTGACCAAGCCTAATCAAAACCTTAATAAATTAAATGCTTTTAGCAAGTTCAGGCTTGTGAGCCAGACAAAACTAATCAGTTTCTAAGCTGTATCCTGTATTCATGTGCATATGTGTCTGTTTGAGTCATTCCCTCCAATGTGATAGTCAAGCGACTGAAAACAGAAATCCAGTCAGAAAAAGGAAATCACCTCTGCAGATTAGATAAGGTGAGATATTTCAAATGCAAATTTCTTCTTTTTTTTTTTTTACTTTTCACCAAAGTATTCCTATGAGCTGTTTTACGAATCCTAGAGGAGCGTATACACTGTGGCTATCAGATATTTCCTATTTTTCATCCTCCCTGATGACTTTTTTTCTTTGGAAGAGGCTCCTGAGTGATCCAGGTGGGCTCTGTGGTCAAACCTTTCTTTGCTGGGTGCTCTGAGGTTATGCAGTGAGCAAAGACGGTTATCAAAAAGGTCCTAATTCTGCAGTTAAAATTAATGTTGATTAATAAAATTGTTGATTAATGTTGATTAATAAAATTAATGTTGTTAATTAAATTTGTTGATGCAAATAATTGCTGGTCCACCAAATAAGACACTGCTTAGTAAAGGAAAGCATTCAGAATTCTGCTTTAGTTTCTGTAAAAAAAAAAAAATTGAATTTATTTCTAGAACTCCATTATCCTGGTGGAAAACCAAGAATTATTATGTAATTGCATGTATTTTGTTTGTTTTTTTGGGGGGACTCTTCTCAATTCACCTTGGCCAGCTCCACATCAGCATTTGCATCTGAGTAGGTTGCATAACTTCTCTAGCGAACAATTACAAATAGGTATGTTGGGAATACAATCCATACAATGTACTTTGGACACTTGCATTCAAATGTGTGAATATCCTACAAATGCCAATTGCCCTCATTTTACTGTGGTGGGAGACTGGATGACCGATTTAGTCAAAAACATCTAATGAATGGGAATGAACACTCATCTTTCTGTCTGTATGAAAATACATACACACACACATACTGAAGCTTTATAGTCAGGAAAAAAAAATAGGATGTAAAGTCTACCATCCCCAAATTAGGTATGCAAGGATTATGACACCTGAACAGCTTTAAATCACCTCTTATATGAATGCATTGCAATACAGTCTTGAACTACTGGGTTGCATCGTTTTTCCCCATAAGATGCCTCCTTCACTCAGTGCACCATTCATGAGCACTCAGTCAGTGACTGAAATTGAGAATAGCAGTTATACAGTATATGGTCAGAATTAAACTCGGCACTGCATGATATTTTGATAATTAAAACAAAAGCTATATTGGTACATGGAAAATGAATTTTAAACAGTGGTTGTCCGAGCTCAGAGTGCTTGTGTAAACAAGAAGGCATCATTAAGGGCATGTATTCTTAAGGCCAAGTGAAGGTCAGTTCTTGGCACCTAAAGTTTTATTAATGGCTGGGAAGGAATCAGAGAATCCTTACTGATTAGAGTGTACGTGTGACACATGAAAATGATACACTGAAACAAATGAGTTGATAAACTAATGCCAGCAAATGATATGTGAATCAATACAGCTAATTGTAATGCAACAGAATTCAGGAATTATTCATATAATGAGACACTACCATCGGAGCAGTAACCAAAATGATTGGGACATCATGGGACATCATGTAAGTCAGCTGAAGATGATTCTTTTTTGCAGTATGTAAAGGGAATAGTGGAAGAAAAAAAAAACACAGTCCTGGGATATATAAGCAAAATTACATTGAAAAGGGGTAGACTGTATTTGGCACCAGTAAGTCTTTTTCTGAGATGCCATGGATAGTCCTAGCATCTCCAGTTCAAGAAGGAATAAACTGGATCTCTGTGGTTCAGAGATGAACAGGAAGGAAGATTACCTGCCCTAGTGAAAAACTGACACACTCAGTCAGTTCACCTAAAGAGAAAAGGCTGGAGTGCCTCTATCGTGGTTTTTATTTGCTTCTAGGAGCAGTAGAGAGGTCTTTATTCTGAAAAGAACAAACAAAGATTCAGTGTCTGGAAGTGGAAGGCAGAGACATTCAGAAATAGAAATTATTAGGTGCATAAAGATAAAGAAAATTAACCACTTCAAAAATACAAAAAAAGAAAGATAAGTTGTTCTTACTGCAAATATTTCAGTTGAGCTTCTCTCTCTTTTTTAAAGAGGTTCTGTAGTCTGTTCAACAAAAATTAATTTGGTGAAGAACTGACCCGCTCGATACAGAAGGTCTGTTGTTTCATGTATAGTGCTGTATGGAGGGCCCAGGTCTTATTTCTGGTACATTATTCAAAAGCTGATATGATTATAAAAACATTTTTTCATAGGATTTCTTTCACCATATTGTCCAGGTGCTGCTCCAATGTTAATTTATACAACATGCCTGCTGGCGATGGTGTTTTAGGGAAAGAGCAGCAGCGTGAGATTAATTCTAAAGCCCTTGCTAGCTGCAAGTGCAGACGTTGAGAGGCTGGTGCCTGATGAGCTCTGAGTGCTCGGCACCTCTGCGTTTCACACCCCAGCAGCTCACACTGAGGCTCGGAAAGGAAGATCACGTGGCTAATGACCATTCCTCATGAAAAAGTGTTTCCAATGTTGGGCCGAAGAACTGTGGGCACTGAGCGGCAGAATCTAGCTCCACAGAGAAAAAGGCACAGTTTTAGTCACAAAACTGTTCTCTCCTGTCCTGAAAGGCCCTTTGATGATCAGGACAGACCTTCCTATATCTGGGGCAAGTAAGCAGGAGTCTTCTTCACTGCACAACTCCAATTCCTCTTCAGTATATATTCTTCCACTGCTATCAGTCTGGTAAAAGTGACGAGGTAATAAAGATCCAGTGCAGTGCCGAGAACGTTTGTGAATAAGCACAGAAACCAAGAGGCTTCTCCATGTGAGCATGTCCACATGCAAGGAAGGCAGGAGACCACGAGCAGTCCACAGAAAGCTGGAGGAGCTGGGCAGAGCGAGGAGCCTGCAAAACAGCTTCTGTGGAAACCCTGCTTGCTGGGAAGGAGTTCTGGGACCTGAAACAGGGACCAGCCCCCCGTGGTCCGTATCCCTCACAATTCCCTTGGCTTCTATGCAGCTGCCAGAGGTGAGGGGATTGAGGCATACGGAGCAGACACCTCTCTCCCTCTGGCCTGACGCACAGGACGTGCTTCATTAACACAGCTGCTTGGTACATCACATATTTTTTAAGCAGATGTGCCTGGGAGGAAGGGACCTCCTGACACACAGGGAGGATATTGTGCCTGACTAATTTTATGGGTCCCTATTGACAAAAGGCTTTATCTTTGCTTTCTATCCATTTAACTGTAAATCTCTGTATCTGTGAGTTTGGACTCATGGAGACTCGTATAATTTAGTTTGATGAATGATGTTGTGTTTTATGATAGCGTAATGAAATCTTTTGGTAAGATGGAGCGATTCATTTCCTCATCGCTGAACTAGCCGATAAATCAAGGTGAAACAAAGACTAATGCTGCTGTATGAGCTGCCAGTTGTGAATTAGAAAGTACCTTTGCAACAGGGCAAAATGCAACTTGGGGTGTAAAACTGAACTGTGAGGGAATTTTCAAGAGGTCTCAGTCCCTGGTATCTGCTGTGTGCGGTGCCCTCCCAAAATACCCTTCCCTCCTTCTGTGCCTTGTGTACAGTGCGGTGCCATCCACGGTCTCAAGTACAGCAACAGTTTATTTCCGTTGTACAACAATCCTCATATGTCTCCTGAATGTTTACATATCTTGATAATGCACTAGAAGCAACAAGCTTAAAAAAAAAAGTCCCATTGTGAATCCATAGAAGCTGAATAGTTGACATTTAATCAGTAAGTAGCAATACTCAGGCATTTTGGGCTCTTTAAAAGCTGGATGCTCTTTTTAAAATCCAAATTCCTCCATAATCTATCATCTCAAGACATTTTCCATCAGAAAAGGCAGAGGAAGGAGAGAGACCACAGTGCTTTAGAACCACATCACAAGCACAGGAGGGATCAGGAGCAGGCAGACTGCACTGACAAGTCCATTTTTCAGCCAGGAACTCTCATCAGTGGTCAGGGCCTCCAGAGCCAAGATTAATTAACAGGCTCTCATCACTGTAATAAATTCAAAAGCAGTTCTATCTGCAAGAGGGCTTGTGTGGTTCTGCAAGCTGTGTGGCACACGGCTGGTCAGGGTATTTGCTGTTTTCCTTTCTGTTTGATACTGTTAAATGAATGTGTCATATTAGAAAAGATGGGTTTACAGCGGGCATAGAGAGAAAACAAGAGAAATTTGGTAGAAAATCATAATAGCATTGACATAAAGGAGTGAAATCTACCCCTTTTCAAAGTGGAGTTTCTTAGTCCATCCCCTGCTTTCCTGCAGAAGACTGGGGCTTCTTCCTCAGGATGCCTTTCTCGTAGAGGAGTCTAACACCCATAAACTCTGCATTAGAGGAGCTGAAAGCAGCCGTGCAGCCAGTTCTCTCCTCAGCCTTACTGGACCATGCTGGTTACCAGGGAAGTTTCTCTTCCATCAGGGCAGGCTCCAAAGCAGCCCTTGCCTTGCAAACCCTGGCGCTGGATTTCCTGGGAAAGCATCCTCAGCCAACACACAGGGGTGCTACCTCTGCACCCACTTCTGTAACTGCCAGGCACCTCTTGAGCAGGCAGTGTTGGCTACAGAGCTGTGGGGACAGCTTGGGTCTGGGTGTTTTACGAAAGAGAAGCAAGCAGCAAGTATCTAAGGCAGTACCTACACTTTTCAGTGTGAAAGACAAGGAAGGTTTGAGGGTAAACAAGCTAAAATTGGGGAGATCTGCTGCGACCCGTGCAGCAGTACAAACGATCATCCATTCTGTAAGCTGTTCTTCCAGTCACTGCCAGGGCATCTGACAGGAACTGCCTGTCTGCATTACGAAGTATAAAGGCAGATGCTTTACATCAGAAACATTTCTGTGATATTTGCCATCTAAATACTAGGCCATTTGACTTATATGTTAAGTATTTCTAGAATTTAAAGTCTTACATTTCAATCAGTGCTTAATCTTGTGTGAATACCCAACGTCACAATTTATTATCAAAATATATTTTCTCTCTGCATGCAGGTTCTCCAGAAGTTCTGCACTGTGCTGAAGTTAATGCACCAGCAGAGAAGTACACTGCTGTGAACACATACTCTTAACACTGGGTTTTTAATCCTTTTTATTTTATGTTTAGCTTGCTAGGGGAAAACAGTATTAGATAAAATTTCTTTATCTTATTGCTGGAAAGAGCAAAATAGCACTGCAGAGGATACTGCTAGGATTCAGTGTTATCTAAATGGAAATAAATTTTCGGACAGGCTAGACAGATAACAGATGTTGATACTTGTAAAATAGAACAGGTACTCAATTGTAAAATTGTAAAATAGAACAGAATTCTCAAATAATACTATGAAATATCAGGGAAAAACTGTTTGAAAATACTGACTGCTGGCTGTTTCTCACCAAGTAGCTCATGAGAGTGTTCTTGGAGTTCATCAGCAACACTAACAAAAATGAGAGGCAATTTGGAAGCTTTTATTCCCCTGCGGAATAAAAATTGCCCTTCCCACAGAGAGTCACTCCATGATCAGCACATTGATTTGAAATCTGTATATAGCTTTAAATCAGTAAGACTGTTGGATTTGCCTTAGATATTGACAGAGATTCCCACTGCAAGTGGGAATAAATGAGTGGTGATAAATAAGGGAGACAAGCTCAGTTGCATGATGCACAGGAAAAGCTGTAAACTCAAAGTTGCTAAATTAGACAATTAGGATTGCTGCATTGCTCCACTTGCCTGCATTTACCCCTGCTCACACACCAGTGGAGATCATCAGTGACAGCCAGTGCCTGCCTCCTTGCGGAGCGTGGAGCCAAACTGGCCTCAAAGCCAAAGTGGCTGTTGGTCGCTCTCTGTTGCCTGTCCACGCTAAGCCTTACCCCAAAGGAAAGGAAGAGAGGCCAAGAGAGTTGCTCTGAGGTCTTCCCAGGGTTGCCCTCATGCTCCACAGACAGACCTGGCCCTCAGGGCAGCCTGTGTGTCCTCAAGGTGACAACATCAGACCTTCTGGAGACACAGGGCCTTTCTCAGACATCCCTGGCATCCCCAGGCTGAGGCTGAACTCGTGCTTTTCACTGCAGGAGGACGCCAGGCTTGACACTGCTCTTCAGGGTGGACCTGGCAGGGCCTTATCCATTGTGGGGCCTTAGGACACCTCGGTCACCCCTTTCTGACTTCTGTCACAGGCAGGATGCTGGGCAAGGTGAACGTCTGGTCTGAACCATATGTCAGCAATCCTGCCTTGGGGCAAAATGATCTCTATGATGTACTGCAAGAGAGACTTCCCAAATTTTTATGCTGGCATGGAGAACTGGGGGAAGCATATTTGGAAACAGAGGCACATTCTTATGCAGACAACATTAGAGGTGACGGTAGGACATGCGGTGTTAGGGAGATTTGGGAAGTTAGGTTTCAAATTCTATTCACTGCATTAAAATCACCTTTGCAATGTACTTAGAATAGCATCTAGACATGCTAAAAAGACTAATTTTAAGTAGAATAATAAATGAATAAGTGACAAAACTACTTTTGGGGGAGTTTGTTGCAGGATTGTTGTAAAGGGGAAGTGAATACCTGTGGTGGGACCTCCATATCTGATTAACAAGCTATGAACATTCATTATGTCTCTCTCTGTCTCCAAGACCAGCAGTTCCTACTGCTGTGGACACTTTCCTTAGCCATTCTTGGAAAAATAAGCCCCTAAATACAGGCCAGTCTCCTAGAAAGAAGTGTGTAAGGGGAACCCAAACACTCCAATCTAATTTGGGGGTCTCTTACAATGCACTGCTTCACAAACTGCACCACTGTCAGCCCCAATTTGGGGGAGAACCACCAAATTACACAGGTCACAGTCCTCAAAGATACTCTTTGGACAAGCAATATTTACATATTTTTTAGCAAACATATTTTAATCAGCAGAAGATTTTTTTTCTCCAATGTTGTCAGCATTTGAATCAAGTGAGAAATCAACACAAAGAAGTTTGGCTTTGATCTGGATGCTTGCTGTCGAGAGCTCTTTCCAGGGATGATGACCTTTACTTAAGTCAATATGTGGTTTGGCTCAGCATGACCCCTGACATGATCACAAGAACTTGCCATTATCAAAGCCAGTAGACACCTCTTGCCAAACAGTTAGCAACAATGACCACCTCATTTGACAAGGATTAGGTAAAAAAAAAAAGCTATATTTATACATTATACTCCCTTTATCACTGGCTTCAGTTATTGAATTCAGATGCTGTGCACAAGAGTGTAGATATTTTTTATTCAGGATTTTATACAGCTAACAATGAGGCTAAGTTATCATAAATATGATGCAAAATATTGCCTTTTATGTTGCCCTGTTGCCCTGTTGAATTATGCTAACAGCATGCAGGGCAGAGAGAGCAGAATGAGAGTGATCGGTCAGGTCTAGAGAACATGACCTGCAAGCAAAGATTGAAGGACTTGGGATTATTTAGACTAATGATGAGAAAACTAAGGGAAGAAATAATAGAACAAGTTTAAGATGAGAAAAAGGTTAGTACCAAAGAAAGATTCAGAGAACAAAAATAACGAACTTGCATAACCAAAAACAGATACAGAGAAGATAGATACTGGTGAGAATAATGGTGAGAATGCTGAGAACAGATGGCGAGAATAATTAAGCACTAGAATACAGAGTTTGAATCTCCATCATCTGAAATTTCACAGAATAGACTGGATAAATCCCTGTGATGTATAGATGCTCCTGTCTTAGAGCAGGACGATGGACTAGATGACTCCTCCAGTCTTCTTCCTCACGTCTCTTTTCAATAATGCCATAGCCCAGGTAAGTCAGTAAGCACAATAAGACTTCCTGCTACAATGCATATCCATTTGTAAGTTTGGATACAGAGAACAAACAAAGTGTTAAGCAGGTAATAATAAATTCCTGATCAGGCTGCCTGTGATGAAGCCTTAGCACTAAGCACTTGCCTGTTTTCCATCTCAGTTGCCTTCTTAGTTTGCGTATTTGCTGCTCACTTTTCTCGATCTTTCATCAGTTGATTTCTTACCACAACTGAATATCTCCTTTACCAAATTTGCAGCTGTGGCATTCTAAGAGGTCCCAAAATCTTCCAAATGGAGAAGCAACAGACAATTTCATGTAACGCTGCATGAGAATCATCTGCATCCCCCCAGTAACAGCAGTGGTGGTGGTGGTGGCCTGTCTCCTCTCTGGAGCACTTCCTGTCCTGTCAGGACTAGAGACATCAACATCAGCAACATGACAGCATATACTTCTTATATATTTGCTCAAAGCCAGCAGAGATGAAGGATGTTTCTACCCAGACTGAATCACAGTCACTGAATCACATCTTGAAAAAAGGCAATTGTCCTTTGTGAATTATGGCAAACACCTACCTATAAGTAATGTCAGACATATTTATACAGAAATCCTCATAAACAACTGAGATCAAGGCCTGAGACCAAACATTTGTATCCAAAATCTGTGTATTTCAATATGCATTACCCGCTTGAAAGGCAATATTCGTAACAGTCTGTTTTCCTATCTCCTCCTATCTACGCAATGACCTGTGGACATGTCCTTGTGAAAGCTTTTTCAAAAAAAAATAGATCAAATAATCTTACAGGTTAAAATATAAAGATCAAAAATGCAAAAGGGGTAGATCAGACAAACAGCAATACCTACACTAAAATCTGGAATCTTAATACATAAGATCATTTCAGTGGATTGAAAACTGCTACCCCAGTCCTGGAGGGTACTATGTGCCCCAGTCCTGGAGGGCACTATGTGCCACCTATGTAACTCGTTGCCTGTACGCTACGAGAAGAGCGGTATCTACTGGTCTGCTCTCTTCATCAGAGGACAGAGTAAACCCTTCCTCTTCCTTTGCATCTGCCCTTCCTTATATCCAACGTGCTGGCCTGGATTCCACCTCCGTGTGGCAGTAGATGGCCTGTCAGGATCTCACTTCAAACCAGGCCCTTAGTATTCATGGCAGGTCACAATGTATTTAAGAAATTGAGATTTAGAAAAACTAGAGACTTCGATGTGTGGACCCAGACAGCTCAGGCACTCCGTGGGGTCTCTAAGGAGGCTGCTACAGAGAGCAAAAACGGCTCCTCGAACAGCTAGCAACATGGCAGATCCGTTCATTCAACTAGATGCTCTTCTTGCTGTCACTGAACCCCGAGGGACAAGTCTCACTGCATCACCCATAAGGACCTTGGAGAGAGGAGAATACTTTTGACTGCCACAAAAAAACGCAGTGTTAGCAAATTGGTGCTTCACCAGGAGGGACGGCCAGCAATCACCGCGGGACAACAGGCTTGGTCAACTGCTAGAGCGGGCCCACCTCGAGACAGGGTAGCCAAGCCAAGCCCCCGTTTTGACTGCATTCATGTTCTAAGGGTCTTGTTTCCCTGCCTTTTCTTTACAAAGCAATTTCTCCTACCTGTCACGTAAGAAGAGAAACATTCTGTTCTGATTTAAAGAGCTTTGCTTCCTCCATACCTTACTTAATCATCAGGGAAATGTGAGATTGCATAAATAGATGCCATTCAGAATATAAACATTGGAGTGACTTTGGTTTGTTCCCTTTTGGCAGGGTACATTTAAGAGAATGATGAGAAGAGATAACATATCTTGAAATTCCACCCTAATGAGCAATAAATTACCCTGCTGGAAGCAGACTTTTAAAGTACGATCCACACTACGTCTCAGCCCAAAATACAGCCAGATGCCTTGATGTCAGCTTAAAAGCAACAGTAGATGGTAAGACAAATAAAATGCCCAATAAATCTCCGGATATAAGAGCAAATGAATGTCACCAGAAGCTCATATTCAAAGTTTTTAAAGAGTGGGAGTTCTGAAGTGAAATACCAATTTTACTATCTTTTGTTTACTATCCACCCAGGGACTTAAAAGAATTCACAACATAATTAAAAGCTTTCTATGGGAAGAAAGATCTAAGTGGGAAAAATCAGATACTCAAAAATAAAAAGGTGGCTTCTAAATATAAAACCTTATTATTCATAACAGCTTTCAAAATTAGTTTCTTTTTAGCTCTTTTAACTCACTTTCTACTGGGATATATTCAGAAAGCTTACAGCTTTCCATGTCTAGCAGGAAAACATATAAAAAATAGGAAGATAAAATAGACACAAAGGATTTGATTTGTCTGGAATGAATAAAAAGGACACAGCTGCAGTTCCTTAGGTAATTCTGGGATAAATGAGAATGATGCTCACAACTGGAAAAAAAGAAAAAAGGAAAAAGCAATGAGCTAGCATTTTAAACATGAGTCTTTCTTCCTCTGGATGCTGCTGCTCCTTAGCTAAGAAACAGTAACTGGTTACCTGCATGTTCCTGAGATTATACACTAGGAAACAAAAAGATTCACTTACACCACCTTTGGGCTAGCAACTCCGCTTGGTAGCTGGCAAACTAGCACATAGAGGAGTGAAGAGAGCATGCTTGAGAAAGAAAGGTGTTGGGCTCATCTCTGGTGATTACTTTCTTCTGTTTTAGTACTACAGACAAGGAAAACAAATAAGAAGCATCTCTTAAAAAAAAAAAATTTAACTGAGCTAAGAATGAAGCCATCATGTTCCAAAAAGTAATTTATTTGCACTGTTATTTTTGAAATGATAATTCAAACCATGCTTTAAAAGAGGTCAATCTGTTCACACGCTATTCCACCTCTTTGTGATCTACTAGAGGACTGATAGGTAATGTCTCAGACTTTTACAGGAACTACATTCGCCAATACGGGGAGAATATGGGTGACGCTATGGCCAGAAGTCACATGCCATTCTAATGCGGTAAAGCACAGGCAGCTATGGCTGCCCCTGCAACCGGGCAAGATCTCACTCTTTTCCAAGATACTTAGTGTTGGCAAGGGGAAGGCCAAGGAGGTAGAACAGGCACCCAGAAAACAAGGTTATTTGCCAGGGGAGAGAGAAAGCAAAGAATTTGAGTTGGTACTGGAATTTGTTTGGGGAGACTGGTTTAGAAGCTGCCGTGCTGCCAATGCAAAGGTGACTTGTGCTGTTTTATTTTGCTCTCTTTCTGGAGTGAGCAAAACTGCGTTTTGCCTACACGCAGAGCTGGCTGTGCTGGGTACCAGCACAGAGTACCAGAATTGCCCTTAAGCTCCACAGAGATCACCTTAAAATTGCTGTAAATTACATGGGGACAAATGGGTGCTCGGACATCGTTATCATTTCTTGATTTCAAGCATGAACAAAGCCACCACGCTGTTCCACACCCTGTTGATGGAAGTGCAGCTTGAACTCTGTTGCAGACAGAGTCCCTGCAAGCAGCCCTGAGCCACTCTACTCGCGTCTCCCGACAGCTCCATTGCACAGGGACCAGGCACCGGTGAGAACCTCTGTGCTGAGGAATAATCGCACCTCGGTCTGAGAACCTCTTCCCATTCAACACATCCATAGCTTTTTCTGAAACTATTCTCTCAGGCATAGGAAAGGTTATTTCAAGGATAATCTTTCTTCCCATTTTCTTTCCTTCAGTTCACCAATTTGATCTTTGAAAGCAGCTTTCCTTTATATCTTTCACATCAGTCCGGAAAAATATACATTGGTTTCCGCATGTCGCTCTTCAGAACAGAGCAGCGTGACAGCACTCCTTGATGTTGTGCTCTGTGTCATGTTTTAGAGATGCGATGCCTGTCTGAGCACTTCCACATCTGCTGAAAAGATTATACATAAAGGTTTTGGATTTATATGCAACCACAAAACACCACCACTCATAAATGGTCCTGTGCAAGAACTCCAGACAATGGCTCTGACCTTTGATCATACCCCAGAAACGGAACAGGAGCAGCAAAACAATTTGGAGTTCACAGGACTGCTCACATCCACCGTCTCCAGGCTCTGATGCTGGTGCTATTTGCAGAAACCCAGATGAGCCAGGCTGTAATCCAGCCTCCTAGGCACATAAACAAGATTTGGAAGAAGCAAAAGAAATGCATGGAAGTCCTGAGGTTCAGACAATTTTGATTTAAGCACAAAGAGAGCAATGTAAACAGCATGTTGCTCTTACCTGAGGAGAGAAAAATGAGGAGCTAGGGAGTTCCTGAACACCCGATGTTTTATATGATACTTTGCATACCAAACACTTCCTGGCCAAAGACTCTAGTCAAAGTATAAATTCCTCTTCTCCACTGTGTCAATATGTTTGAGACCAACACTACCATGGCACCTTTTGTACCCCAAATGGAAAAGTTCAGTGGGATCCCTAAAGCAAATTTACTCCCAGCCCGAAACCAGCATTTAGCTCCTTTCGAAACAGAGATGACAGGTTTGACAACTGCTCCAGTTTAGAAGAACAGCTGGATGGAAAATTTCCTTTCTGTGCCTGATGGGGTTTGGAGCCCTTCAGCATTTTCCTTCTTGTCCACCAGGATTGTCTCCTCCATCTGTCAACAGAGCCATATCTGCTGAATCCTACGGCACCCTTGTGAAATCCATCTCACATCCTCCTATGTCCTGTACTAAATCTTTCTCCAGCCGAGCCTTGGACTTCCTGAGCTCAATTCCACACATATGAGCAATGTTTTAATACCTGACCTTCATAATCAATTCTTGCTCATGCTTCTTGAAAGCTCCTTTTTATTTATTTTGATTTTTAATTCATCAAAAGCTTATTTGATTAGGTTTTCTACTGAATTTTCCAGCCCTCCTGCTGGATAGGATAGTTTGCTGAACAGGATAGTTTGTTCCTGAGCTCCCGGTATGTTTTTCTTTAAAAACAAACCTTCTACAATGAGGCATCTCTCCATGTTATAGCAGCTTTCCAGGTGATTCTGTCTGATAACATCCTATACAAACAAAAGTCTAACTCCTGTTTTCCTTCCCACCTTCTTCCAGCTTTTGAACAACTCCTTGCTGTAAATAGTTTAAAATAGCTGTAACTGTGGAGGATGGGGCATATCATGAGAGCTTGAGACTAGGCTTAAATCTTCAGTATTGAAGTTATTGGAGAAAGATGGATCACAAAATCCACATTTTTTGACCAGGTTAGATATGAAGGCAAATTCAGTGTCAGCGACAGCAAGTCACAAAGTCAGAGACAGTCATACTGCAGATCTTGGAGCCAAAACTGTTCACACACAAACCTGCCCCGCTTCCTGATAAACACACAGATATAATCACGAATGAACTGCAGCTCCTCTGAACTGTTCCGACAGCTTGCGCCCTGCCACCCTTCCCAAGTGGTATATATCCCTCATAGCCTGCATAACTGCCACCTATATGAGGCACATGAGTATGAGATATGCTTGTGCAGCAAGAGCATAACTAGTGGTGTGTGGAGAGAACCACAAGGCACAGCTCTAGCACCCCTGCACCAGCCCCTACTCCTCTAGCACTTACACTCCCTGCCCTGCAGAAATTCATTTTAAAAGAAATTGCAGTTTCAAGCGTTTTTAATGGTACTGCAACCATCTTAATTTACACTGAATAATTTAAATGGTCTCATCATTCCATGCAAGTCTGGTGATACAACAACTCATAGAGTGACTCATATCAGCACAATAGGCTAATATAGCTTTATTTCAGAACACAGCTGAAATTTCTGCTAGTACAAAACTTACCGTAGTTCTTCCTGTAAGCATAAACGATTTGCCTTGGAATCGGTTAGATGGATGTGACATACAAATGTGTGTCTTTTTGCTACTGAAAGTAAAAATTGTGCTGGTACAAAACAGACAGAAGTAGTACTACATGGAGGAAGAAAGATTATCGTCTCTGCTATCCACAAAGCCATCATTTAGGTTATTTAAAAACCTTGGAAACCTTGGAAATTTATGCAAATAGACAATGTATTGGTGGTCATTTTCTAAATATTTTAAACATATTTATCTGGTTTAGATTTATAGTTAAAATTGTAAAAGATTGGAAACGAGTTTTTTAAGAGGACATATCTAGCATTGCAACAGCAAATGGTCTATGGAGTTCTCACCTTATGCTTCATTTGTATGTTCCTGCATTACATTATATTCTCACAAGAGGATATTCTTAAGACCAATTTTCTATCTAAAAATATTAAGCCACCCTGCCACTGATCTTGCTGCAGGACTCTGCCTTTGGCTGCTCCCCTCTGTCACCGGCAGAAGCAGCATCGCCCTCCTGCCAGAGGTGCAGCAGTCCTGGCACCGCAGGCAGTTCCAGGGAGAAGAGAAGCCAACCTGTCCTCGCTTCTGCCAGGAGGAGCCAGTGAAGTGCTCTGAGCCAGGGCCTGCAGAGAGCAGCCCTATTTCCACCGGCGGAGCTGTAACGAGCACCCGGGGCCATCATCTTTCTCTTCTTCTTCAGTTGCCTCCCGCAGACTTTTCCCTTTCCCGCTTCCCACGGTGCAGACTCACAGCAGGCTCCTGTGTGTGCAGGAAAGAAAACGTCCCAGCAGCTGCTTTCCCGACCCAGCAGGTGGCAGCAAGAAACTCTATGAAGTGAGTGAAAATGGGACTAACAAACCACTGAGCCAGAGTTTTGCTCCACAAATTTTCTGGAGAGATTGTGAACAACTCTCTTTGTTCTCTGTTCTTATTAAATGTCTATATGATGTCTTCTTTCATGCCTAGTTGCATCCTCCAACTGTGCTCAGATCTGCATAGTTTTCTGGAACCATCAGTTTCAATCTGTCAACGGCCTAAGGAGCTGGACTAGGTAACATATAAGGAAGACAATAACAAGTGGTTTTAATATGAAAGGCATAGAGGAGACACGAGATTAATCTTCTGTAGCCAGGCAGAAGAAAAATTGAATGGCAGGAAGAACTGTTGTTAGCATAGTATGAACAGAAAAGAGTATTTTTGACAGTAAAAAAAGTTGAGTCACATGATTACAGTGATCCATGTTTGGAAATGCAAGGGAAATACCAGCACCATCTAAGTGGGCAACTATTTTCTACATGCCTGGTAGGATGCTGTCAGTGCTCAAAAGGAAACTCCATTGTGCTGGTTAATACCGTCTGCATCAGACTTGCAGTACCGTTTATAACGTGACACCTACCTGCTGCATGGCAGAATGCATTTTGACTTCAGCTCCCAGCAATCTTCATCACCGTAATTTTGAAATTCTGTGCTAACTTGTTGTAATGAGTGCTTGTGCAAAGTGAGCATTTGTTGAATGTACTTAACTAAATCTGTGTGGGGAGAAGACAGAATATTCTGATCATCAATCAAGGAGTTTAGCTGTGCAGTAACAAATCTGTGTTCTCAAATGATTTAACACTTTAATTTTCCTTGCGCTTCTTAATTCAGTTCTATTGCCCTCTACTTCCATTTTGGTTCTAGCAGTTACCCTAATTTCATTGTCATATCCTGTCCTAAATTAAACAATAAATTCTTAGTACAAATGTTTCCTATGAATTTTTGCAAGAGGCAGCACATGTAACCAGATACTGATACATGACTGCAGTCAAGCTGTCAATGGTTTGACATCAGTCACATCAGATCATGCCTCTGAACCTCCCAAGGGTTACGACTATCCCACTTCATTCACACACATTCAGTAAACCTGAAAAGCAAAAGACAATCTCAGTCTTCACTTGAAAGCATTAATCTGGCCCACTCTTTGCACGAAATTAGACTTTACCTGAACCTAAGTGGCCATGATGCAAAGCAGGAACAAGCATACGACACTCACTTTACAACAGATTGCTTCTGGTGCTGACTAGAACCATCTGGATCATACTTAGATTTTGAACGGCCAGATTAACACCAGGGCTACCTGCGGGATTAGGATCTGTGCTGCAGGGACGAGTGCGGCCAAGGCAGGCATTGGGAGAGGCCAGAACAAGGTGTCCCTGGCTGCCACGGCAGGGCATCAGGCTACATTTTTAGTAAACGTAGAGGTCACTAAGATAGATGTAGGCCTGGCAGTGCACTAGTTGGGAGCCTATTTCGTAAGTTTTGCTAAAGCAAATTGTTGTATCTTGGTTGGGGGCAAGCAGAGGCCTACAGAATAAAATTTAGACCAGTGTCAGAGCCAAGTTTAGTGGTAAAAAAAAAAAAAAAAAAAAAAAAAAGCTTAGCTCCAGAGCAGGCTGCAGTTATGTATAAATCTGTGTTAGAGCAGGCCATTTTTAGAGTCTGCTACGGTCACTATACTTTTGGCTTACACAAGGACCATATCCAGGATCAGGCTGGTAGAAGCCCAGCGAAACCCCAGCACCAATTCTTGGAAAGAATGGACAAACGGCCCCAAACTCCCCAGGCAAGGCGACACGAGCTGGGGCGCCGCGGCTCCCGCTCGGCTGCCGACCTCTCATGGTGCCCGGGGTCCCCCTCACGCCTCCGCGCAGCCCTTCCCCTGCCCCCGCGCCGCTCACCCAGGACGGGGCGCGGGGCGGGAGGCTGCGGCGCCCGCGGCGGCCCCGAGCTCGGCGCCGAGGCCCGCAGGCCCCTCCCGCCGCCCGCGCCGGGCCGGGCCGCGCGGGATGCGGGGCGCCCGCCGCCGCCTCTGCTCCGCCTTGCTGCTCGCTTACGGCCTCTTCTCCCTCTACGCGGCCTACAGCGTCTTCCTGCGGCCGCGCCGCGCCGCGCGCAGGGACCGCCGCGGAGCGCGAGGTGAGGGAGGCGGCGGCGGCGCCCCGAGCCGCGCTCCGAGCCGCCCCTCGCTGGCGAGCGGCGCCGCGGCCGGGGTTGGCGGGGGGGAGGCCAAGGCGCTGGGGCCCGTCATGGCGCCCCGCGGGCAGGCGGCCATTTCGTTGCGCGGCCCGCGGTGGTGACGGCGGGGTGGTCGTGCCGCTTCCCCCCTCTCTCTGACCGCGTTGGGCGCCGGAGCTCCCGCTGAGCCCGCGGGAGCCGAACGGCGCAACCGGGCCGCGCTCGGCGCAGGGCCCTGCCCTTGCGCTGCCTCCTGCGCGGGCCGCGTGGCCTGAGCAGGGCCGTGACGGCGCGCGTGTCCCCGCTGCAGAACATGTCGCGGCGGGCGGCGAGGACTGGAACCCGTGGGAGGCCGAGGAGCGCGACGAGCAGGCGGCGGCGCGGCGCCGCCACGAGGCCCTGCGGCTGCGGAACGCGGCGCCCGGGCGGCTCCGCGTGCAGGTGTGGGGCAAGGCGGCCGTGGGTAAGCTTGCCCGAAAATGCGGAATTATCAGCTCCAGCTGAACTTTTATTTGGCATTACTGAACACATCATAAAAAATTGATGTATTTCAGTAAAGTTTTTAAAGCCTTATATTGCTCAGTGAAGTGCAGATTAGTATCTGCTCATTGTTAAGTGCTGTATGTAACAGGGATGCTAACAGGAGTGGTGGTATAAAGTGTCCTCACACTGACTGTTGTGACTGCCAACAATCCTTTCAAATGTATGTGAAAATACCATCCTAACTAATTCTAAATTGTATGTAATTGGATGAGCGAAGTTTTTATTTTAGCATTTTATTTAGCAAGCTCTGACATTTCTGCACCAATCTTAAGTTATTCATTTTTTTTCATATATCCCCAAAAACTGTAAAGTAGGCAAAATGCGTAATGCTTGCATTCAAATTCTCCATCATATCTTTACCGTTTACGTAGGTCTTTACCTCTGGCAACATATTTTTGAAGGGCTCCTTGAGCCAGCTGATGTAACTGCACAATGGAGAGAAGGAAGCCAAACTACAGGAAAAATGCATTTCAGGTACTGGCTGCATGATATGTGCTTACTTTGTGTTTACTTTAATCTGTATGTTGGAAACTTAAGGGGTATTAAAAAAATACACAAGTGCATTGTTTTATCTATCTCCTCAAAATTCCATTTTTTTAATACCTTCAGTTGCAAATTCCTTAATTTTCTAGTGTTTATCCGAGGTTTTTTTCTCACTTTTAACTTCAGTTGGGACACCAGCTCCTTTAAAAAAAAAAAAGTTTAAATTGGTACTAACATAGCAGATATTATAATTTGACAGACTGGTGCAAACGTACAAATCTATCTGTCCTTTAAGGATTAGTCTTTAGAAATTTAACAGCTGGAGTTCCATTTTCTAATCAAATGAGAAAATTTATTTGGTAAGTCTTTTGGTAAGGAATTTGGCTGCCTCCTGATACAAAAATTGTTTTCTGGAACTGTTGACCACTTTATTGCCTGATGGATTCACAGAATTTTTGGGGTTGAAAGGAACCTCTGGAGATGATCTGGTGCAACCTCCTGCTCAGAGAGGGTCAACCAAAGTAGGTTGCGCAGATATCCCAGATATCCCTGGAGATGGAGGCCCAACAATCTCTCTGGGAAGCTTGTTCCAGCATCCAGCCACCCTTGCAGTGAAGAAGTGTTCCTCTGTGCTCAGATGGAATTTTCTCTATTTCAGTTTGTGCCAACTGCGTCTTGTCCTTTCTCTGGGCACCGCTGAGAAGAGGTGACTCCATCTTGTTTACGCACTTCATCCTTCTCTTTCCTTATGCAAGAGGTTATCATAGAGTCAACATTCATGCCATTAAGTAATGACATGCCTAAATTTCTGTTCTTCCTAAAGGCACACCCTGTTCTAATACTCACTGCTGCCTTCCCCCAGCCCCTGGTAGCCCCAGTTTTTCAGCAGTTTTCTTCAGTCCAGTTCTTCTGTCACCTTTGTGCAAATTATGAACATCTATCAGATCACTGAGGGAACACGTATCAGTCCTTAGACAAGCTAGCAAAGATTTCATTACCTGCCAAAGGATTCCCCCAAAAATGTAATCTTCACTTGAATTAGTATCCCACACTTAGTCCCAGCAGAATCCCCTCCTTACTTTCTAGCAGTGTTTGCACTTCATATTTTTGCCATACTTCTTGCCTGTTTAATTCCAGAGAGTGGTTGAGAAGCATGTGGGAACCCGTGCACTGTAAAAAACCTACAACCAGGCACATGCTCCAGACTCTGCCTAGCGCTGGGAGCAGAAGACAGAAGCAACTCTGTAGCTGAGGAGCCTCTTAAGCTGCATTTGTGGTGCCTGGGGCAAATTAAACATGTGTGCGGTATCAAGCCCTGCACGGAGTGACAAGGTGATTTGGTGGGTGTTCTCACTATCTCCCTGTCGAAGCTGTGCCACCAAACAGCAAATGGTGACAGCTGTCACAGGGCCCGTGGGAAGAGGTTTGTGCAGTTGGAGCAGATAGGGCCTTCATCTGAAAAAGGGAAGAGTATATGAACCTGGCCACTGACTGCAGTCCTTCGTCCTCATCTTCCTCCAGTGTTTGTATTAGGGATTCTAGGAGTTACATCCCAGCTTATTCTTCCCATCAGTGTGTTACAGGTCTATCGTCCATAAATTTGTCTAGTTCTCTTGCGAGTCTCCTGTTAACTGTCTTCCTCTGCAACATATTTTGGCAGCAGATGGCAGATAGTCAATATGTGCTATATAAAAATGGACTTTGTCATTTTTAAATCAATCTCCTGATGGTTTCTCTCCTATTAAAACTTTACTTAATTGTGGAAATGCAGGTTTTGGTGGATGGCGGTCCTCTATTTACTCTGTCCATCCAGTCTTCTCAGAAGTGCAAGAGTCTCTGCCTGTAAATTCTTTCTTTCTAAGATTGCACTCCATCCCCTCAGGCATCTTGGTTGTCCTGCTCCGGATATCTTGTTATTCCATTTTGTCCTACTTGAGATGTGGAGGCCAGTTAATACTCAGTAATCAATTATATTCCTGATAATGTCCGACACTATTGGGCTTTTTTAGCTTGTTCCTGTACAGTGAGCGAGTGATAACAATAACTTCGCCATTTGATGTAATACTCCTGTGCCTTATGATTCTTGTGGCAGAGAAGAGGTGGGTTGGGAAGCTTCTGAGGTGCGTTTCTCGTCTCTTGAATGTCTTTTTTATACCCTTGTCATCCTGTGGTCCCATCAGTTCTATAGCTGTTTTCCAATTTTTCGTATATTTAAAGAACATTTTGCTATCAACTTTAGCATCCTTCTACAAGGCAATTTTCAAATTGCTTTTTAATCTTTCTTGATTTTTTTGTTAACATTCAATCTACCATGTTCTGTGAGCTTTCCTATCTTCCTTATTTGACCAAGCTTTTCACTTTATTTTTTCTCTAAATCTCAAGCTTTTCCCTTCAACAGCCTCCCTGTTTTTTCCCTTTATCCGTTTGTTTTTTTACTGGATTACATTATTTTATTTTTGATTTGTGGCACACAATTTACGTGGACTTCTTATGCAGTACTTTTTAACAGTTTACAAGCTGCATACAAGCTTTTTGTTCAGAGTACTCCTCTTAAGAGTTTTTATATAGTTCCTTTATTTGATATTGAATATTTCTGTCCTGGATTTATTTGATATGCTCTTTCCTGCTTCACTGTTAAACTTAATCATACTGTGATTGCTGTTACAGGGTGGCTGTCTGATTAATACATGTGAACTAGGTCCTGGATATTACTGAAGACACAGTCCAGAGTAGCATATTTTCATATGAGTGCTAAGACTGGGAAGAAAAAGCAAGGACTTTCTAGGAAGCAGTCATTCATTGCATGCAAAAATGCAATCTCTACCCCTCACCCTGATGAGGCTTTAATCTAATCTATGTGTGAGTGGTGGACATCTCTTAGTACTACTACTCTTCTTAGTTTTGCAGCTTCTCTTATCTCCCTCACACTTCCTCATCACTACTGTTCTTATGATCAGGAGTTAATAATACTATATTAATACTATATTAATAATAAACTTATGTTTTATTATTAGAGTGTGGAGTCCCCGTAGTGCTTCTTTTTTTTCCCCCACTGTAGTTTTATGCTGTTACACTTTGTGTTTTTTGTCATATTGGCCACTGCTTCCCCTTCTGCACGTCCTGCTATTTCAGTGAAGTTGGTGTCCCTGCAGTGCTGTGTCCATTGATAATTTAAACCCTTTCCTCCTGGTTTCTTTTTCAAGGTGGTCACTCAATAGAATATATATCTTACTGACTGTTTTAGGCCCTCTCATACTCAAGGTGTTATCTCTTAAAAATCCCAGTGATGAGAGGTTGCTGCTAAGAGTGTTGTGGTCCTTGTGCTTTGTGTTTTCACACTCTTATGTTAAACCTAGGATTTAGGCCTTGACTTGACTTATGTCCAGGTTGTTAAAGTCTGAGGCCTAAGTCAGAGGTCTCCTGAGCCTTGCCTCCAGAACAGGCTTCTGGCTCAGAGAGATTGTCAGCTTAGCTCAGGTTTGGAATACACTTGCATAAGGCTAATCTGTTTCAGGTGTCGTCACTGGAAGAATTTCTTCTGCTTTTGCTGTACATTTTCGTTTCCTTAACAGGCACGTTTATCCTTGAACTGAAACTAGTTGTAAACCTAGTTGCTTCATGGTTAACTTAAAATAAGTATGTATTTTAAGTTTAACTGGAAATTGAAAGCCTGTAGTAATGCACAAGACATAAAAGAAACTAATGCTTCATGGATTCCTGGAAAAAAAACTTGAATTTTTTCCCCCCATCACTCTTTTTTTCCCCCATGTTGTGTAATCACTAGTGCTTTGAGTTCAGTCAGTGTTCTTAGCCTAGTGATTAGCTGAAGCAGAAGCCAGCAAACACTGGTTACTTTGTGACAGTGTGTTAATAATGGCATTATTTTTTGAGGAGTCTTCTGTCTTGTCCTTATACAATATTTGTAATTAAGATCCTTAGAGGATGAGGTAATTTTGATAATCTGTGTTACAGGCATTTGGTCTTTGTATTTTGGTTTTACAGCTTCATCACTGGCCCGTCTGTGGTGCCTGGGTACTTCTCGGTGGGAGCTGAGCACGTGGTGCTGGTTCTGAACGGCAGGGAGGAGGCCAAGGTCGCCCACGCCACTCAGTGGCTGCTCTACGCCCAGACCCTCATTCAAACTCGCCAGATCCGGCACGTCGCTGTTGTGCTGCTTGGAAATGAGCAGTGCCACAATGAGTGGATACAGCCGTACCTGAAAAGAAACGGGGGGTTTGTGAGTCTTCTGTTCGTAACATACGACTATCCATTGACTAACAAGGAAGATATTTTCCAGTGGCCTTTGGGAGTAGCTACGTAAGTGCCATAGACACAAATTATAGTTGAGACTTTCTTGTTAGGTGTGAGTGAGGAATGGAAAATACCTCTGGATGTTAACTGCGCTGTCCAGAATGATGGTAGATTGTGGAGCATGCCTCTGTTCATTTTTCTAAATCAAGCATTGGAATTTTTAGAAATTACATTCTGAATTTAAAGTAGTAAATGAGAATGCCAGGGTTTAGGAACCTCTGTGAAAATTAAATTTTAACTAGTAGTGGGTTTTGTTTATATTTTGTTTAGTAGATCTGTTCTCAACATTTATAGTAACTGCTGATAGAACATGGGGATTCAAAATTTTTATATAATCAGGCTTCAAGTAGTGCTTGTTCAGAACAGAGAGGGCTTAGTACAGATTATAAGGTTATTGGTTTGTTTGGGTTTTTTATTTTTTTCTTTCCTTTGTGGCTTATAAGAAGAAGTTGCCTCTGCCCCCTCTCTGTAACTGGCATGGTGCAGAGTTGCAGTAACACTTCTTCAGTAGCCTAAGCCCGTTTCACTGCTTTCTCGCAGAAGCAAGTAGAAACAGGTTTAGTTCAGTTGTAATGGAACAAGAACCAGAACAATGAAAAAGTTTGTACCAGCTCCTCAGCTGAAGCAGTGCTTCACTGGCTCTGATAATGACAAACATGAGTGATTTAGGAGTAATCAGATTAGTGGATGTAGTCCACAAGTATCAAAGTGAAGTGTTCCTTTGAGAGGCTATCAGTGGTATTTGCAGCTGAGACACACGTTCAGAGATTCAGATCGCTGAGATGTTGATTCTGCAATAACCATTACCCTGACAGAATGTTTTTTTTTCTTTGATATAAAACATATTATTATCTAATGGGTATGTTCTCATTACAGGTACAGAAATTTTCCAGTTGTAGAACCCAGCTGGGCAATGCTACACAATCCAAGAACATACCTGTGCAACTTTTTAGGAACAGTTTATAAAAACTCTTCTAGGGAAACCCTATTGGAAGTTCTGAAACAGGATGAGCTTGATAAACTTTGCTGGATTGCAGCCAGAGAACAGTAAGTGCTTTGATTTACTTCATGAAAACACTCTGACTTTCTTTCCTCATTCATTGTTACTAACCTTTTCTTCAGTGTTTAAAAAATAGTACAAATGAACAGCCATAAATGAAATGGAGAACATTGCGAAGTCTGTTTGCATAGGTTGTAACTTAACAGCGTTGATGTTGCAGTATCTTATAGAAAGTATAATTTTCTTTAGTTTTAGCTCTTAGACACATTTGCTTATGGTGAGAGAAAGAAATACTTCTCTTGCGCATTGTGCCTATTAGTGACCTACTAGAAGAAGAAAAGACAACTGGGTTTTGTTTAGTTAGTTTTATAGAAAAGAGTGGATTTAATCTTCTGTTTCAATTAAGTAGACAGGTTTTTTGACTAATAGGTGTGGTGGTCTGATTGTATTTATTAATTTTTGCAAACAATACTTGTAAAATGTTTGGTAGTAGGCACAGTAGTGCTGAAGAAGACCTTGGCTGAGCTGATGAAGAATCTCAGATTCTATCTGTGCCATACACTGTACCACAGAAGCTCCAGGGCGCTCTAGACAAACTGGCGGAGTAACAGACTGCTTTACATTGTGGTTTTGAAGAGTAAACTTCTCCTGATTTAAAATATTGGGGCAAAACAGTTTCATCAAAAAGTCCATCAGATGTCTCCCAACATGTCTGTTTCTGAAGTAAATTTTAATAAATATGTTAGAAGACTATTTAATAATATTTAGGTTTAAAAATAAAAGCCTGGAGTGTGTGGGGGTGTGTGTAAAATGTTGACATCCATGCTCAAAAATTTCCCTTTAGTTACAATGTGTTTATGCCTGTTCAAAACTGTTCATTTTCAACCCCTTTGTTTTCCTAGGTGGCAGCCTCAAGAAACAAATGAAAGTTTCAGGAATTATCAAGATGCTTTGCTGCAGAGTGATTTGACATTGTGCCCAGTGGGAATAAATACAGAATGCTATAGAATATATGAAGCTTGTTCGTATGCATCTGTGCCAGTTGTAGAAGATGTAATGACACCAGGTGACTGTGGAAATTCATCAGTGTACCACAGTGCTCCGTTGCAATTACTAAAGACCACAGGGGCTCCATTTATCTTTATTAAAGACTGGAAGGAGCTTCCTTCTCTTTTAGAGGAAGAAAAAAAAAAGAGCTTACAAGAAAAGATTCAGAGGAGAAGAAAGCTGGTAGAATGGTACCGAAACTTCAAAGCATGGATGAGGCAGAAGTTCATTAATGCTTTGGAAAATGCATTTTTACCCAGTGATAAAGGATAAATTGCCTTTTTTAAATCTAAACTAGATTGAAAGCTTAATTTTGATTAACCTTACAATGAAGGGTTTTTTTCATAAAAAAGAAATCCCAAGCCGTTCTTTCTGATGTCTGCAAAGTTGCACTAAGATCTAAGTTTGGCCCTCCATCGTTAGCCATTTTCAGAGGGGATATTGACTTGGAAGAGTAGTAGCCTGCAAGGATGACAACTGTAATTTTATCGCTAATTTTACAGTTTCTGTGTTGTCTCTCAACTTACTAAAGAGTTCTTAGGAGAATACTTCTGAGCATATGAACTTGTTAAACCCAACATGAGAACAAGATCTGTGTTTAAAACGGATGCATGAAAGCTGAATGGTAAAGAATAATGGATTATCAAGGCATAGAAAGTATGGTTATTGTAAATCTAGCAGGTGTAGCACAGTCCTTAAGCTGTGTCCTGGTAAATGATTCTTTTAAAAATGAGACCTGATTGTTTGATTGACATATTTTGTTTGCAAGAAGAGCCATAAAGCTAATTCAATACTCCATGTGGAATAAAAAATGTTTATTTCAAGGTGAAAACTGAGTATAATTTCTTAACAGCATTTAATAGTGAGGTGTTTTTCCTTTAATATCAGCTATCAAAATGTGTTCATTTCCGTTTAATTTTAGGAAGTATCTTTCTGATGTTATTTTGAGGGCACCTTCATTGTTTGCAGTTACACCTGTATGGTTTAAAGAGTAGGTCTTACATGAAGCTGCACCTACCACAGTCTCAAAGTCTGCTGGACCTCTCACCTCCAGAGAGTGGTAGAAGTAGAATATTACATGTCATGACACTGCTTGTACAACAGTTTCAACACATTTTAAATGTGGCCAAATGAATCTGTTACTCGTGTTTATCAGAAATGCACATGTGCAGTGAGAGCTAGTGTAATCTACTGCTGAATAATATTTGTCATTTAAGGATACCCCCTAGTTTTAGAATATGTATTGCATGGGAGGACTTGTGTGAAAGTTTTCTTACATCCCATCCTGTGGAAAAAAAACCTACCATCAGTGGATTTTACTTTGCTGAGAACAGGTGATGCTCAGTGCCTGCTTTAGATCCAGTATAAGGTGCATGTCACATCAGGGCTTGTTCTTTATGTAGTTGGGAGAGAAATAGATGTTCTCAGAAGACAGAAATGAAAATCCACATTATCTGAGTCATGTATTGGCGTGTTAGATCATGTGCCCAGTAAAACTGCTGTGCTGCCTGAGCAGCTAAGGCAGCCCCTGCGCCGCCGTGCGCGGCACCTGGAGGAAGCTTGGGGGTCCCTAGTCTTGGTTACACTGCACGTTGACACTGCCAGGACTGTTTTTTTGTCTACTAGAGTCCAGATGCAGCACTGCAGAGTGCTAACCTAGAGAAGCGAATGCAAACTGGAGGCTGAAGATCTGCAGGCTTTCCTGAAGGATTTAAAGGCACTGCAAGAGAGAGCCAAGGCAGGTAATTCTCTTTCAGTCACAGCAGATGCTTGTAAAAAGGTCTGTACCTCCTAAAGATTTTAAAAGGCAAATCTAAAAGTTTGAAAAAGAGATTTTTTACATACTCGCCAAGGAAAGACAATGTCACTCATGTTTATTTCTGAGCAGGCATGCACACGAGTTTATTTCTAAACCCTCATATGGCAAGAAAATCTTAGGGGATACCAAGACATGCAGAAGAGTTGGCAGAATTTCACCTTGCAGCAGCTTGCCTGCTCTTAGATTTCAAACAGAAGTGATTCACGTTACATCCTTGACGTTTTAATTCACCTGCTTCAGTCCAACAGAAATTGGTGCTAGAAGGGTTTTTTTCCTTGCTCAGTCTATTTCTAGTGCTAATTGAGCAAAGGATGAAAGCATCGTGGAACACCAAGTTCTTAACACGTTAGGCAGATTGCTAGTATTTTTATTGCTTCCCTAGTTCACAGTCCAACTTGTGAGAGAGAGGGCATCTTTTCTGCCTAGATCCAGCTTCTCCCTTTGTTCTTACCCCACAACCACCATCGCCTTATCTGCACCATATGTAAATACTGCCCTTCTAAAGGACTGTCTGCCCATGTGGGGTATTGCCCCGGCCGGTCATCTGCAAAGACTTGATGGGTCAGAAACACGTTTTTTTGGTCTACGGGGTTCTAGCTGCATCTGTTTGGCAGGTAAAATATTATCTGTTCGGTAGTAGTGTTTTGTTAAGTGTAGGGGCATTTTATGATCTGGAAAGGGAAGGCCATGCAATTCTGGTTGTTATTTTAAGGACATTCTGAAGTGGGATCATCGCTGTGGAAGAACCTTTAAAGGAAGAGTGAAGGTTTGAAGGGCAGAAAGTAGTTCAGATGGCCCAGGCATAAAATCCAGTGTACTATGAATTGAGGAGGAAAGTGAAATGTAAGAAGTTGGGAGAACTGGAGGCCTTTACAGGAAAGGAGACAGTACTGTCTGAGGGGCCCTACCAAGAGATGGACAAGACCGAGGGAAAGAGCTTAATGTGGGACTCAAATTGAAGCCAAGGTCTGATCAGTGGTGGAGGAAACTGGAAAGAAGGGAAGTAGTTAAGCTACTGGACAAAAAGACAGATAACCCCTGCATAGAGAGAACTGTTAACCAGCCCAGCTGCTGAAGAGCAGTGTTTCCAAAGATTGACCAGTTCTTGTAACAGCTGATAATCCCCTAGACAAGGAAGTAGCTTGCAGAAGAACAAGCTGTTGATGGTTACCATTCTCAGTTGCTGTAGGTTACTAAAGGAGATTGAGATTTCAGTATTTTTAGGTATTGTCTTTCAACATCTGAAAATAAAAGTGATGCAGGTAGGAGTTCTGCGGTCCTATGCATTAGGAACCCTGTGTGCCACTATCACCAGTTTCTTTGGCCATTCTCTTCACCAAAATGCTTGAGAAACCACAGAAATAAAACTTGGTTACTTCGTGGCAAAACTGCACTAGTAATAACTTCTGAAAGACTCAGAAGCAGCTCCCATACTACAGCGTCCTACAATACTGCTAAGCCTTCCTACTGGAGTGAGAGAACTCAATGAAAGATGAACCAAGTTACATTTATTTCTGTCCTATTCATGTAGACTGACAATGGGAGAGACAAGTCTCTCATATACCATTCCAGCAGTGCTGTAAGAATCTGTTGTTTCCAAGAAAACTGATACCCTAAGGCAAGTTGAAACTGCCATTTTCCAGCATTAAGAGGGATTCTAATGTTTACACGTGGCTGTGAAACCTACACAAAGGGTTTCATGAATCAATCAAAACCAAAAATGCCTGACCTGGCAAGAACACATCTGAAAGGACAACTTAAGAGCTTACATTGGATCCCAGGACTTTATACTTGTTTTGTTGCTTTCTGAGTCCAGAAAGATGAGTTAGATAGGTTGTACAATAAGATTTCTTGGGGTCAGTCTGGAATTTGATGCTAAAAGGCTATATTGTACAGCAGAAATTACTTTAAACTCCATTTCTTTCTTCCTATCCCAAGGTTTATTCAGTTATAAACATTTACATAGATTTCTTATTAATCACCAGTCCATAAATCATGACTGGTGCTTATTCAGATACATAAAATAGAATATAAATATAAATAAAATACTAATACTAATAATTGATAAGAGACATAAGACAGCAGATTGCAAAAGGTCAAGCTACTGCTTATTTATTAGTCTTTGGCACTTCAATTCTTCGGGTGTGTCAGATTTCAGGACTCCTTCAGTGTCACCGAAACAAGTGGAAACCAGTAAATGAGTATATGCTTTCAGCTCATTAATATAAATACTTTCCATATTGGTAATACAAATCTGAACATTAAGGGCTGCTTGAATGTTAAGATCGCTCCATGTGACTACTTCTAAAGAACTGAAAAGCTGAAAAGGCACTAGAGAAAAAAATCCAAAGACCAAAAGGAATGCTCATCAAAAAAGGTTCATACTTATAAAAGTTTCTGATGTATTTCATTGAGAGCATTTCAGGCTTATTTCCTCAGAGAAAATGCATGTAAGTAGTAGGGTTACAGATCAGTAAAATGCAGTGGCTGAGATATTCACGGTAGACCAGGTAAAGCTAGTCCTCCAACATCTAGTGTTTTAGGATGCACCAGCCTTTTAAGTGTTTCTCATTCTAGATTCCATAAAAGGGCCTCGTTCTTCAGAAAATGCTACAGGTTTTACAATCAAGAACCGTTTGTGATTTTTTTAGTTAAGTATCCAAAAGAACAGGATCCAGGTTTGAAAGAAAACAGCCACCGAGCAAGGCATTTGTCCGTATTATGGTAACATATCTTGCCTCTGAAGTGCCCCTGGCAGCCACCCACACTCTGAGGATCTGCACCCTGAGGATCCTGGTGGCGTTGCAGGGAACGCTGTTGTCCTGAGGCACGAGGTGTTTCTGCTCTGTGGTCTCGTACCCCGGCGTGTTTCGGAAACCATGCCGTGCTGCATCATGACACCTCTCTGTCAGTCCAGCACCAGCCTGATCACGGAAGGGCACTTTTAGGAACGTATGCTCAAACTGCTCCCTCTTTGATGCTCCTGAGTCCAACAATCTGAAATTTTTACTTTCCATGTGGCAGCTTTCACTGTTCCTATGATTGATTTATTTGTTTATCTTCAGCAATATGTCTTTTGTAGCTTGGTCTGCATTTTTCTCTAGCCTTTTTTTCAAACATGCAAAATAGAGTTGAAATTTTACACACAATTTCAGTCAAATGGACGTGTTCAAAAAAATGGAGCGTTCAAAATAAATGCATCAAACCAAGATGAGTCATTCGCCAGGGTTCAGACCCTGAAAGCACATGGGAAAAAACAAGTTTTGAAGGTGGCCAGAAATAAAGAAAAATGAATCTCTGGATGACTGAAAATAGCCCGATTCTTCCAGATGACGTTATTCAAACAACATAACTATGACAAATGTCATATTTTGAAATTTGCCAGATATCAAAAGTCTTGGGCTTAGGGCCCAAAATGCAAAGTTTGTACATATACTTCTTTTTCATTTTGTTTTCTTCCTCTGTGGTGTTCTTTTTTAAGATTAAGGCTGCTCTCTTGACATGAGAAGAGATCTACCTTGAGTAATATTAACACTAGGAAGGGGGAGATGCTAAAAAGCCCCTCCTGTTCTCAGGTGGGAGTTACTCGGGTTTGGGCCTTTGGCCTGAGCTGGACAGTGCAGGTCCTGGTCTGCCAGGGGTCATCTGAGGGTCCTGATCTCAGGTGAGGGCTGCACTGAGGCTCTTTGGTCTTCATTTTGCGTCAAAATGGGAGTTTCCTGTGGGGGATGGAGAGCCAGGAACAACAAATCTGGAATATTTTTATGAGAACAGGGCAACTTCTATGGGAGACGGTGAAGAATCTCTGCCTGAAGAAACCTGTTGACTTGAAAGACCAATAGAAAGGAAAAAAAAATCTTTCTGAAAGTCTCAACAGGCCTCTAGTTCAACAGTTGATTTTTCTTCTCTCTTTCCATTTCCTCTTTCTCATCTAAATCATGAGCCTTAGGTTGAATGCAAGTAGTTGTTGTCAAACAAGATTACTTTGTTTGCTACTGATTTTTAATGAAGTCTTTAGAAAAGTAAAATGTAACTTTTAAATAAAAGTTTGTTTATGTGGTATTTTATTACAATTTCTTCCAGCATCAGAGAGAAGTGTGATGGAAGATGGAGGACAGATTTTTCCCCCCGAAGGGAGTTACCTGTTCCTCTGATTCAAAATCTCCCATTTACTTCCACTCTCGCCAGTGGGATCACCTCAGCTTTGCTCTCCCACGTGTGCCAGAGTTCCCCAGTCTGGTCAGGGCTGAATGCCCAACACTTTCCTCCAGCCAAGCAGGAACATCAAACTCTGTATTCTCACGTGTAGCTCCCTTGGGGTCCCAATCCATTATACGTGTCCACAGCCTGCCCATTGCACACCTCAAAAGTCAAAGGCACTTGGTTTTGCCTAGAGAACAGCACCCAGGACGGAGGTGCTACTGCTGTTCTTCCATGTGCCTGTTGAGGGCAGAGGGCACATCCCCGGGTTATGTGAGGATTGGACTTGCTTCCATTTTCCACCTGTGAAAACTTGAGCTCACATGTTCCAACTCATAGATTAAAAATATCCAAAGTGCCAGCACAGGGTGGACTTTTCTCCATCCTCCAGCACATCCCACTCTCCACTAAATCTCCAGCATTCGCTGGGATAGAGGATGTGCATACAGCAGGTTCTTTATGTTTTGGCTATGGCATTCACCCAGAGCAGAGGCATCCTGAGTTCCCCTTCTGCTCCAGGAGATGTTCCTGCATTGACTGAATAATCATTAAACAGAAGGGCAGCTTCCTGATCAAGGTGTCAATTATTGCAACGCCCCTTGTACGGCACCTCTGTTTTCTAGGGATTTGGACATGTAACTCTGTGCTGTGTATTCCCCTCCAAATGACACACACCTAAGTTAGTCACTCAATGCTGAGTGTAAGGCCACGTACATGCCCATGCTGAAGGTTACTCAGCCACCCTCTGTGCCTCTGGAACAGTGCAGCGCTGTCAGCTCCGTTCTGACAGCTGTGGTGCTGCATCCCGTACGCATCCAAACGCAGCGGCACGTCCAGACGCCTCTCACATGGGCTGCAGAGGAGCAGCGCTGGGTACGGCGCCGTGTCCCTGCTGGCTCCTGCACTTGTTACACACCCTCAAGCACAATGTGAATGTGGGATCAATTAGGCAGAAGTTAATAAACATCTGTTTATTAATATTTTGGAAAGAAACAGAGCAACTGGAGAACTGTGTCTGAACAGCGATTCCTGAACACCTGAGTTTTAGCTATGGCTCTTTCCCTAGTATGTTTTGGGCCTGGAAAACAAATCCCTGTGTGCCAGGTCCCCTGCAAAAATAGTGCTATTTCTCCCACTTCTCATGGGTGCCACCTGCAGGAAGCTGTATTGATCTGCTAGTGTTTGTTCAGTACCCTGATGATTCAGATTGTTATACGAATTATTCTTCAAATTAAATGAAATATAGATGACTATATGCTTTTAAGCTTTGAGAGTTTGCGAATGGCCTTTCTATTACACAGCAACTTCTGCTTCAATGTGTATTTTCGGACTGTAGTTTTATATGTGTCTTACAAATGCATTAAAGATGATCTCCCTTAAACACAGTTGACAACTGGGCACAGTGATTTTCTGTTTCATAAATAAACCAAGCACTTAACTGGCTTCTGCGCCTACAAGCAACAAGACATTTCTGCTGCACATAGCAGCTCCCCGCTTTCTCACTGCTCACATCAGTGGGTGACTCAGCACATCCTGTTATAGGGACTCAGCACTAAACGTTTTATCAAAGGTTCTCAGCTTCTCCTTGCTGAATTCACACCTAGCAGTGACGCCCTACTCTCTGCTGCAGAGCCGTATGGTCTAGTCACCCTCAACAGTCTAATCATAATCATGGCTATTCCACCTTCTGCTACAAATAGCAGCAAGAGGTGATTCTGAAGGGAAACACCATTCAGAGAGCGGTTGTCCGTGATCCAGAGTCTTACAAGGATTATCACCATTTTGATATACTCAGTCTCAGGATGAGGAGTGTAAACCTTTCAAAGACTGTTAGCAGTTTCTTGGCTGCTTAATGAATCAAGCATAATGTAACATCCGCGTGAAGGGTGCATTAGAGGGCAGAATGCAAACAAGTTTGACTTAGCCCAGTGGACAGAAAAGAGACAGAAACAAATACAGTTACTGCATATTTTATGAACTTGCATCAGCACTTGACAAAAAAAAAATCAAGTTGCTAAGAAACAACTATGACTGGACCAAAATTTGTGAAGTTTTCACCTTCATATTTTCTGATTTATCACCTATAATCCATTAGCAGTCTGAGGTCTGGTGACCTTATTCACGATGTAAATGTTCCTGCATATCTGATAATGTTGGCTGAGGAGACATATTGAAGCAAGTGTGGTCATGAAAACTATAGATGTTGATCAATATTTTTAGAATTCTCCTCCTGCGCTTTCCTGTTTGCAGGCAGGTTCTGGTTTGTGTCTCCTAAGGAACAGTCCCCTCTGCGTGCTCATAAATCCTGTAAACGAGGCTTTACAGCTGAGTAAATGCACACTGCAGATCTCGGGACCAAGCTGGCAGGCACTCGAAGATTATGCCAGTCACAGAAATACGACATCGCTCGGAGAAAGCCATCTGTTTGTCAGATCACTTCGACGCACTCATTAGTACAGAAAGTCAGCCATGCAAACAGTCAAGATCATTTCATTTATCCCCATAGAAGACTGATTAGTTGATTGCAGAATTGGGAACTAAGCTGTGAAGGATAGAAGAACAGAATCAATTAGCCTCAATAACCTCCCTGGAAAGTCTCCCCTGCGCCCAGCAAGACCTCCTTCAAGCTTTCTGCTGGAAGGCGATGGAAAGGCAGAGCCCCTGGACCCTGTCCTCTCAAAGCACTGCTCCATGGACACAGCTGCAAGCTGTTATTGCAAGGAGAGTCCTGTTCACACAGCAGCATCCCCACAGGGTTGTCTTCTTAGAAAGCAAACAAACAAAAAGAACAAAATTAAAACTGCCCCACAAACAGGGAGTTGTTCAGCTTTCCATGGAATACCAAAGTGAAATATGTTCTTAGGAAATAGTGAAATATGTTCTTAGGAAACTCCCTCTAATTATCTCATTCCTTTAATGAGGAAATAAATATATATTCCTGGCTACCCTAACCTTCTTGATGTTTGTGCAGAAATGATACTGAAAACCTGTTCCTAGCACAAGACAGCACAGACACCAGAGTAGGCAACGCCATCGCCCTGGTTGCCTGCTCATTCCCTCCCCTGCCCTAGCAAACCCCTTCTCCTCTCCAAGAGACTCCTCACATCACACAGAATTCCTTAGCCTGATTTTTATTCTGACTCACATAACCTCATCAGTCATACTGCTTAATAAGCCATGCCTCTTCAGATACTATATTTACAAACAAATCTCATAAATATTGTAGCCATTTGTTTCTTCTCAGCATCTCATAGAGGCCCCGTAGGGCATCTGAGTGTAATGAAGGATGGAGTGGGACACAGCTTGCTTGGGCTGAGTAGCAGCCACATGCAGCTCATGTCAGAACACTCTCTCATATCCTAGTAGCAGTAGAAATGAACCTACTTGTTTTTAATTATTAAATAGCTCATGATATTATTTCTGAGAGCGTTATAATTGTATTTAATTTCCAAGAGCGCCGGGGATTTCAGCTTACATCTCACACGGATGGAACTGGGAGACAAGCCTGGAGGACAAGCAGGACAGCGACCTGAGGCTATGACGAGATGTCAGAGAAATGAGGGCTGAACTGTCTGCTCTAAGTGACTTGGTAGAGTGAGTTTATTGTCACCCATGTTACCCTAAAGGCCGCTGTGTCTGATGAGGTTACTGCTGTTGGGGAACACAATGCTAAATAGGCTCCTGCCAGAGACAAAAGACTGCCAGCACCTGAGGCATGGAGGCTTTGGGCAGACCTCCCCTGGGGCTGTCTGGGCGTCCCGTGCCTGGTCTCCTGACAGCCAGCAACACGGGTTTGGTGAAAGCAATTGCAGCAGCTGCTAAGCAAGTCAACAATGTGAGGATGTAATGAGATTCTGTGCAGTCCCAATAACCCCATGGGCAATATTTGTTGTATTACTAATCATTAAATAAACAACACATGTTGCCTTTCGTTGGCGTGGCGACCTGGTTCAGGAACGGCTCGGCGACTCCCCTCTCGTCGTCCGGTCCATCAGCACGCTAACACCAATGTGGT
>PTEX01000234.1:943343-1192808 GCA_003342815.1 Eudromia elegans | reverse complement strand
CATTTGCTGCATCCTCATATTGGTGTCTGTGCGCAATGGCCCTGAGGCGGGGGTAACCTCAGTGCAGTCCAGCAACCGAACGAGGCTTGCCGATGCAAGACGGCAACACCCACTATCAAGTGTCTTGTGTCTGATATTCAAAGACTAAGTTAAAAAACAGATAGTTACTGTTGAATATGATGCCCTACATGTAAATACAAAAGTTGAATTATAAAACTGGGGAATATAAAATTGGGTATTAATATGAAAATCCTCACAAGTACTGCTTTTCACAAATCTTGTCTGAATTGATGATCACTCGCTAAAGTGCCTTTATCCCTAGAAGCCCTTCCAAAACTATCCTTTCCATGAAATTTGAATTCTAACCATTTAAACAGGTTAAATGAAAACATAATATGAAACAGAACATGTTTCTGTCAGAAACAACAGTAATTTATGCAGTCAGGGAAAGAATCAGATTTAGACTGATCATGGAGTTCAAGTTCTGTCTATGAGAAGGAATAATCACAGCAAACCCTTTCAAAGCTTTTCCTAAGCACAGATTTATGTCGACACAACTCTTTGCTGGAGATTGAGCAAAGCAGTTAGCTTGGCAGTGTGCGCACAAGCAAGAAAAGTTAATGTTGCCAAATACTTTCTTTGCTGTAAAACATTTGACCAAATACATTAAGAGTGTTTTTATCCCTGTGTCCTGTCACATTTTAACAACATTCTACAATACACATGCAGGATGCAGATATGTGAATGTATAACAGAAAAAAAAATGAAATCAATAGTTCATTCTTCACTCTGTCCTTTTAGAAAGAAACAGTGACCCTTGCTCCTAAGTGGACACGGGTACCTTATCCTTTGTGCATGATAGCCACATCATGCACAGACATGCATAAGGAAAGAAGTCTTTAACACCAGGACAAGCTATCCTACATGCAGAAGAGGTAGAGATAAATCAGATGTGCAATGTAAGCAGCTTAGTATTTACACCTGAGGTATCACATATATCAGCTGAGCAGGAGGGATATTCTAGGAGAGAAGCAGTGTCAGCTACATGATGTTCTGGGACTGCTGAGTAACTGGGAAATAGGCAGTAGCCACCAAACTGCTCTGGGGACACGGAAAGCTGCAAGCTGTGTTTTTGAGTACTTGCATTCATAAGTAATGTCCCAATATAATCAAAATTGAGTAAGAATTGGTGCATATGCAGAATTTCTAATTCAGTATTACTGAGTTCAGAAACAAACCATAGTCTTGTGCTGCTGGGACGGCATCCCTAAGACTTATTATGCCCATACATACAGAGTGCAACTCATTTTTCCAAAGTCACCAACATGGATTTTTGGAATAATACTGGATATGCAGTAATAACAAGACGACTGTTTATTTCTTTGCCCTAGTAATGATCACATATGATACTTTCTGATTTCGGAAATAATGATGTTGGCAATATTATAGTGTGATATTGAAGGTAGTTTTAGTTAAAAAAATACTAAACGATAATTACACAGTGTAGTAGATAATATTTACATCTCTCAGGACAATACTGTCTTACTGCATTGCAAATAGTGGTTTGCATTACTGATTTCACAGTCAGACCTAAGAGCCAAGTCCTGGATTTTTTCTAATTCTGTCAACTGAATAAGACTGATTTTGCCAGTTTAACTGATTTGTCTCCAAAGTTTTCTCTTTTTCATTTGAGTTAATAATTCTCACACATATTTAAACAGAGTTTGGAAATAGGAGTTTCAATGTAAGTTCAGAATAGCAATATTATTGCTACTGCAGTCACCATAAAAATGTCACCATTTACATAAGATATAGAAGGTGAATGATAGCACCATCCTTCTAACTAACTAATGTCCTAATGCATCAAAAATTGTATAAAGCTTAAAATAGTTCAGAAATCAAATAACACTGGATTTGCTTGACTGTTTAGATGGAAAGAATAATATGATAAAATTTCTTATTTTTGAGCTCTAGTACCGAATTTAATCCTCCATTTAACACTGGCAAAGCTTAGTGCATAACCATAAAATATATTCTAAAACATTAAAGCTAATTCTCTTTCTCCTTCATTCACCAGAGTTGTAATTGCAACCTTTGATGTCAGACTTACTTTACAGGCCATTTAAATACAGGGAGAACTTTTGGTCAGTGACTCAGAGGAATAATATCCCAAAACTTCACAAAAAATTGTCTGTTACTTGAGAAGTGCACCTTTAAAATATGCCACAATACCACACAGAAAGAGTTAAATCCTCTAGTCACACTATGGCATCCAGTATCAAGCAATTCACATGGCTATAGAACTTTTTTTAAGAGACATAAAAGCCAAGGGATCACCATATTGACATCTCCCCTTCCCCCAAACTACTATGTAAAACCAGACGACACCAGAGCAGCTACATGTTCCTTTATGATGATGCGCTTTTACTTTTTAGGTAGCAAAACTTCAAATGTTGGCAATTGACAAAGACTCAGTAAGCCCCTGAAGTCAGGCTTGATCTGCAAATAAAGCTTCTTTGACTAAGATGCTTACATAGGTGTCTACAAGACAGTGCAATTCCAAGCACCTGGAGGAAACAGGGCATTCCAGATGTGGCATTTAATAAAGACTGGCCTGTAAGTGGCCTTGTAAGTGACTGCTGCATACCCATGTAAAAGCAAAGCACACTGTTATTCATCTCTATCAGTTACTTCTTTGGTAACTTCAGCCTTGCCCAGGTTTTGTTGCTAACAGCAAAACTGTTTTGCAGTACTTCATTAAAGTGAAATCATTTTTCAATCAGCATGAACATTTGCATAAACAGAAGCCAGGATTTGCAGTTAGTCTCAGAAAGCTGATTTTCAGTGGCAATAAGTTACAATATGGGCAATAAATTGTTAAATCCACAATGCCCAAAGATAATTATTTTATCCTGTTTTTGACACCACCTCTGTTGTCAAACTCAGAGCTGCCACGGCAATTCCCCATGTGTCACCACTGCTTACAGCCACTGAATACAAGCTGCTTTATCACCTCCTGACAGCGTCCTCTGCTTGGGTACCTCTTTCGGGTCCTGAGCTTCCTTCGGACTGTCTATGCAGCAATGGCCATGAGAAAACATGAATATTTATCAGAAGCCCTCACTATCACTTCCCACTACTAAGCTTTCTTTCCAGAGAAAAGATAGAAGCAGGATTTCTGGATCTATCAGGGGTCAGATCATCTGTGAGGTTAATTGGTTTTAGTTAGGTTCCACTGGCTCATACCAGTCAAGATCCAGCTCCTCCTGTTTCTTTCTGTTTTGCAGCTACTATCACACTGGCATTTTAGCTCACAGAACTACAATGTTAATGATACACCGATACAGCAAGATGATTTTGTTTCCTGACACCTAAAGTATATTTTTTTAGATGAGTACCTTTGTCAGGGAAGTATTTGGCATCCAATTGCTTAATTAGATGATTTATTATTAAATGATCCTTTAGTAACATTCTAAGATAAAATAACAGGGCAAGGGGGAGAAATACAAACGGAGACGTATGCTCAGCAACCAGTTTCCTTTGGCAAAAGTTCCCTCTCTATTTCAAATACTGTATTTTCACTGTTCCTCCTTGCTCAGACTACAAAGAGGAAGGTGAGATATGCAGACTGATAGCTCTTTGCTTTAGGATATTCCTAGCAGAAAACAAGCAGCCCCAGCACAGTGAATGAAATCTGAAATGAGTCATGGAGCAGGAAAGCATCCTTGAGGCTAGAGTTGTCAAAATACATGTACAAATTCTCTAATATCATTCCATTAGATCCCTTTCGCTGATGTGCTCTTACACAACCCACCTCAGACTTACCCAGCTCCCAAGCCCTTACACTGTTACGTGGTGACAGGTGAGGGAAATTCTTTTGGTTCAATACTTGACTTTTCCTCTTTAAACAAACAGGCTGCTAAAATTCTACATGTGCACATAGGATAATATTTATGTAAAATTTGGCTCTTGGATTCTGGGAAATAATGTTTCTTCCAAAGTAATTATAAATCCCTGTATCTTTTTAGGCAGCAATATAGTCTGACAAGATTTTCTCAATGTTTTTGTTAATTTTAACTTTTATTAATGAAAACTTTCAACTGATATAGAAGCATCAGCTCATAGTAATAATCGTTTAGCTGATAAAGCTGTTAATTGAACTCATATTTGAAACTCTGCTAAGCTTATTGCCTGTGTGCCTGAAAAATACCCAGTAGAGTTATTAAACAATATCAAAATTGATCAGGCTCTATGAAAATAGGATTGCATGTTTAAAGAAAAATAGATGAAGAAATAAATTTAGTGCCAGAAAATAATATTTAATCTTTTTGTGCATGTACCTAATTAGGACATCTTTAATATAAATTAAATATTTGTTAGTAATTTTTCCCACTAGAACTTTTTGGTAGTTTCTTCATGTTTTTCTGTGATATTGACATTGAATCTACAAGGGGAAGTAACATCCAGCGGATGATTAGAAATCACTGCATTTTCCTACAGTTTTGGAGACTCTGTTCAGCGAGTGGATGAAAAAAGCTTTGGGACAGAAACCCACAGAGTCCTGCAGATTTTCCATGGCTCACCTTGCAAGCCTAAGTGCTTTTTCCTTTGCCAGGCTGATTCTCAAGCCTGGCTGGGATGCTCAGGAGTCCTCGCTCATGGCACTTCTCTAGCCTGCCACTCAAATATTTATTCTTTGCTCCATTTATGTTTCACGAATTTGAGCAGCCAGCATTACCGAGAGAGGCTTCAGAACGCCTCGGAGCGGCGGCGCGTGCTTCAGATGGCCATGCTGAGCACGATCCCCAGCCCCGCACAGAACTGCAGACACGGCAGCTCACCCGCATCTGCTCGCCAACTCCTGGGAAGGGCCGAGCACCCTGGAAGCCCATGAGCAAAGAGGGAGCTGTGCGCAGCTAAACCTATCAGCTCTCAAGCATATGGACAGAACACCCTTGATACAGGGAACAGTTACAAACCTCAAAGTACTGGTTTTTTCTTAGGTATTTTGTATGCCATGACTATTTTGTGGATCTTAAAATGGGAAACTGACATTTCTGTGATTGCACAATGAAAAGTTATGTCACCAGTTTAGGCAAGGTTTTTCACTTTTAAGCAATGTTACCTTCCAAAGTATACTTGACTCACTTTATATCTTAAGTTCTACTAGAACTTTATGTATTAAAAGTATATATGAAAATACTGCATATATCAAAAGGACAAGTAGTAGTTTGCCATAATGAGTGAGTAGCATAACCCCCTAACTGAATAAAGTTTATGCAAATGTTATCAGCTACAAAATTAAATAGAATTTAGTTTACATTTAATAGACAAGCAATGTGTTTATGACTGCACAGGCTGACTTGTGAAATAATGATCTGTGCATTATCTTCACCTACACAATGCTGTTGCCTTCTGCCAAATCTTACTGGCGTTTTCCTAAGCACCCTCCTTTATCTGCTAAGGAAGAGCTTACTCACTCATTCTGTTTGTTGCATTTTCACTAAGTTCTATTTTCATGCTAATAAGCCATCTTTAATCTTCATGCCCATGGAAACAAAAGGCTTCTGCCAATGCACATCACTACAAATATCTCCCTCTCTTATATAGTTTATCTGCGTTGAAAAGTGCTATATAGTACTTAAGTAGCTCAGAGTCACAAATGCCAAATGAAATACTTGTGGGAGATAACTACAAGCACCCCTTCCTTCAAAAGGGATCTTAAGGGGATCGCATCATCTTATGCGAGGCTTAAGAGAGGCTCTTCCTCTCTTTCCATCCAAAAGCTCATTTCCCTACCTTTATATCATTAATGCTTTATTTTTAGTTATGAACTCAGCATATTATTTTATTATTTTTATATTTATTTTATATATTTTATATATATTTATATATTTTATATTTATTTATATTATTATTCTTCATTATATTTATTATTATCTCTCTCTCCCTCTCTCTCCCTTTCTCTCCACCTTCTTCCAACCACTAATTCTTTGAAATCTTACAGTAATAAAGTTTCTCTCTAACTTGCATCTTTCTATAAATTTCACCTGAAATAGGCTAACAATTTTAAAGAATATTATATTATTTAATATATAGGAATATATCTTATTTAAAGACTATACAAGAAAGAGGTAGAGATACATATACACATATACAGAGTATAATTGCTTATGTAGGAAATCAGATTGAAAAGTAATTAAAAATTAACCTCAACTGATTATAACCTTTCTTAAGAGAACTTAGTGATTCATCCTTGATTCCTTGCAAGAAAATAAGATGTTCACATCATGAACTGGCAGACCAACTGCTGCAGCTCCATTTGGTGCCATTAAGGGATCAACTGTCTTGAAATTGTTAGCTTCTGAAAGTACCTTTTGTCAGTGAATACAGTGAATACTTACTATTTGCATAGGTTGGTTTGGAAAGGAGGATGAATTTTGTTGCTATTGAGAAGAAATGTTGAGCTGCAGCATGTTCTTTTTTTGCTTTTGCTTGGCAGGTACTTTTCTTCAGTACTCCCAAACAGACAGCTTTGACCTTCATTTTTGTCATGCTTTTCACTTTGCATACGGCATTGCCATTTTCAGGAGGGGTGACATGAAGAAAGGCAGTGGCCTGCCTTTTGGTACCCTTCTCCTGGTAGAATTATAATATGCAGCAAGAAGAAAAGAAGACCGCAAAAATATTTTTTTTTAAAAAGATGAAAGTGTTTGTTTAAAAAAAAAAAAAAAAAAACCACACCATTTTTAACCATTTAAGGAGTTGCCTTCGGCTTCCAGGAGGAACAACCTACTACACAATAAATGTATGTTGTTTTCTGTTTCTCTAAGAACAGGTTTGCCATAACTGTTAGAAGAAATATCTTCCCTCTAACATAACTACTGCTAAAAAAAAAAAAAAATGAGCAGCACACAGTGAGTGACATATATACTCTGGAATGTTAGCACTGAAATCAGTGGCAGTAGACAGCCAGAAAGGCAGGGACTCAGTTCTTCTAACTATAGCCATCAGCCTTTTGGGTGGCTTGTCTGGTGTTCCCCTGTATGTAATGGAAAAAGACAACCAAGAGTGGACAATTCAGTCCGAGGATTTTCAGGACTGAAGTACAGCAGGAGGGATCCTCAGTCATCTTTCCTTCTCTCTTTCTCTCCTCATGACTACAGAGAGAGTATAAATGTCTGACCTGGAGTAGCTTCATAGCCCTTAAACATCTAGCTAACATTACAGTGACTACAGTGAATCCAGGTCTACAGCATTTTTCCACACAGAGGTGGCAGAAGCAATTGCTAGTACTTGCTGGGACTCATGAGGCTGTATTTTTTCATTCGAGATTCGCAAAACGGATGCACTTCTCCAGTTACAGTAACTGCAGAAGGAATATCATCCAAGATATAGTCAGAATTACAAGTAAAATTAAAACTGAGTGCAAGGGGATTGTCTCAGTGCTTAGAAATAATTTAAACATTTCAAAAAAGACAATATGAAATAATTTCTCAGGATGGTGCAAAAGGTGACAAAAATTCTCTCTTTAATAGTTAGAAGATGAAAAGCTTCCAAAACAGCACATGAGATTACACCCCTTGCTGCTGGTCTTGTTGGCACTGTTTCCCCATTTAATTGCACCTTTTCAGATGTGCAATTACAGTACAATTGTGAAACTGTTTTTAGTGATGTACAGTTACACAAGCGGGCATGGAGAGCTAATGACAGCTGGAGAGATGTATAAGACAGAGCAGCAGTGATGCACAGCCTACATTAACATCAGTGGGATCAATACCAGTCCAGTCATCTGGAAATACGATCTGATGTTTCATAAATGTCTTCAAATTAGTCTTGATGTTACCACTTCATCTAACAAAAATAATTCAGGCAGTTCATTAGTGGGAATATTTACCTATGGCTGTTTGGAGAACAGATGTGGCAAACTAGCTTTTTAATTACTTTGCCAGAAAGACTTGTTCCAATGAAATGTCCACTGGTAGCTTGTAAAAAATGTTGTTACTGTTCAATCTTGCATGCGTTCAGATGAAAACTGCATAAACGCCAGCCAGAGAGGCAAGTAAATTGAAGCCAAGCTCCACATTAAATGAATTCAGCTCTTGATGGCTTTTGAAGAAAAGATTAAATGGTGAACTCTAAGACCTCACTATGGAGAGCTGTAATAGACCCATGTGTTAAGAAGTCATCAGTACATATTTTAAATGCTCAAAAGAAATATGAATTTTCTGAGTAAATAGTATTTTCCAGCAGAGTATCCCTTAATTTCCCACTCCTTCCATAAGAAACATAATAGTTGGAGCAGTGGTGAGGATATTTCCTCCGAGTACAGTTGACTTGGGAAGGGATTGTCATTCTGCAAATGCTGACTCCATAGCAGCTGACGGCAGCTGCCACGGGAGGCTCCTGTAGGACAATTGCTCCAGGTGACCATGACTGACTTGTATGCAATGCAGGAGATCAGCTCTTTTTTTAAAGCAGAAGACAGAAAATTGACTCCAGTTAGGCAGAGGTTGCTAGGCCTTGGCTGGTCAGTTGGTTGTCTAGGTAGACAATCTTGAACCTCAAAATACGAAGAACACCCTCTAATATCTGTATTTTTCTTGTAAAAGCAGAGTAAATGGAAGTGATGAAGAGCTTCCTCAGTTTCCAGCTTGCAAACCGGTAATGGCAGATGAAGAAGAAATCCTCGTTATTTTGTATGGCTGATATTTTTAAAATGTGTCTTTTTTTTGCTCTTTCAACTAGGGACTTGGGAGAGCAGCCTCATCTACTGCTCCACGCCATGAAGCCTTCTAGCCAGTGAGGTCCAGGGCAAAGGCTCTGTTTCCTGAAGCTTAAGCAGCAGAGCACTAAACATGTTTATCAACACTGCTGAATGCTGCTGTGCTTCAGAATAAACACAATCAAGGGAAGGATTGGAAAAGAGAAGAGAATTTGGCTGCTGGTAATAATTTCTAGTCGTGGAGCAATTATTTAGATAGCAGATTTTAGTAAGAGAATAAGGACTTTAGTAAGTGCTGGATTTGCATAATAGTAATACATGTCACTTTATATTTCCTCCTGGCATTTTCATGCACTTTTAAAATGAATCCTAATTATAAATGTTATACAAGTCCCACATAATATGAATTTACTTGTATGCACATTTGCATTATCCTCATTTTTAAGTGTGCTGATGATTAACATTAGCAGCCTAGTTATACCATTAACTGCATGAGTATACTTCATATTATCTTTAGGAAATTAAATATTTTGTGCTACACACAGACAACATTCACCTCTAATCACGGCTACTGCATGCCCCCCTTAAATTAAACCTGGCTGCAGGCCCTCCTTTTTTTCCTTCATGCATAAGGGCAAATCATTATTTCCTCAGAAAAGGGGTTGCAAAACATAAATAAATTTATTTTGCTCTGTTTCAGGTGTATCTTTAAAATCCACTTTAAATCACTTTGTCTCATGCTCAAAGTTAGTACAGCCATGTCTCAACTACGATGCTTAAACAAAGCCTTTTTTCTTCCATTAAGAGTCCCAAATGACCCAAATCAAAACAATTCCTTTCCCATTCTCCCAAGCACAGAAACTCTGCAAGCCAAACGAAGAGAGAACACCTCTGCATAAGTTTGCAAGTAGCTGCCCTGCCACCAGAAGCTCTGTGAGTCCCTTCCGTGCTCCCTTGAACTGCTCTGGAGCCTTGCAGTGCCACCCATTGCTGGCACATCCCAGCTACAGCTGTAGTTGGGATTATGAGTAACACGTTGGGGGACACACTGTTTAATTCTCATGTTCTGAAAACACCAAATTATTCTAATATTAATAATAATTAATAATGTTATTTTCAGTTTTCTTCTTTCAGAGAAAGTTTTAATATTTAAAGTACGTTTTCCTAGCATAGCTTTTGGCTATCTAGTAAGGATGACATAGATGCTATATGGCCATTATATCTGAGAAAAAAATAAAGACATGGGATGAGTTTCATCTTCACTGCTGAGGAAAGATGCTGTAATATTTCTTTCAGTTGATGGGGTTTCAACCAGCACCATGTGGTAGAAAAGATTCAGAACTACCAAACCATAAAGATGAAACAAGGCTGACAGGTAGATGCAACTGAGATGCAGTAAAGCTTCCTTTACAAGCCAGTGAGGCTTTTAAATCTGGTAGACTGCATAGAAGGGAAGGGAACTCACCTAACAGGTGTACACAGCTGTCACCCACAGAACCAAAGCACGTACACAGCTGGGCTATGTTCTGAGCTGATACGTTTGACAGACTCTCTGCAAAGCGAGAGTTCAAATATTTCACCACACGGTCCTTGAGATTTTCTTACACAGATGAGCATTCAGTTTGATGGAAACGTTTATGAATTTATATGACCTTCTGCACCTATTTTGATGGTCACATTTTCAAGCTGTCAAAAGATTTTTAGATCGTCCAGTACTCAACAAGCTCCCAGATGACCTTGTAAAAGGAATCAGTAACTAGAGTCTGCCTTAGGTTCTAATGCCTGTTTACTTTCTTTTTAAAAATATCTAGTCATTAGGAAACAATTCATACTGAACTACATTCATGAATTTCAGTTTCAAAATCTCAGTTTCTGAACTGATACTCATACTGATAGACTGAATTAATGCAACTTTGTCTTACAGTCTACAGTTATGCTGAAAATTAGAAAGACATGGTCATTTCGAAATATATTTTTCATCTTTCTTATTTTAAAGCTTGAATATTAAAGTGAACACTGTCTTGATCGGGTAGCTAAATTACACTTTTTTTTAATTGGAAACATTAGGATTAATATAATCGTATCCATAGTGGAAATCACCAAGCATTCTAATTATTTCTCCCCTCTGGAAATTTGCTAGTGGTATCAGAAGATAGAAATATGGTATTTAATATGGTACATCAAATAAAGTAAAATAATAAAAAACAACAACAACAAAGTAAATACAAAGAAGGCTTTTTAAGGAACACAGTTAAAGAAAACATACAGAAACGCATTTCTTATATGAATTAATAGGCTAAAACACTCAAATTACCATGTAAGAGGTACAAATGACATGGAATTTCCATATGCAGTACTGTCCTCAGTCAGAGCATTCTCCAAACTGAGTCATTACTGCCACCTGGAAGGCAGTGAACTAAATTAAGATGTTTACTCCTTATGCAAAGATTAAAAAAAAAAATGTGTGAAGGGTAAAGCCACTGAGGTGAAAGGTGAGGGAATGTGAAGACATGGATTCCTCCCATGTCAGACCAGTGAAAACAGTGGATTCCATCCTGCAGAATTCACTAAATTCTTATACAAAATACGTATTTAAATAGAATCAGGATTCATCTTACATTAAAAAAAAAAGATTTGACTGATCACTCATTTTTCCTGTTTTGTCAGCAGGGTCTGTCTGTAGCCTGATGTAAAATATGTGAAATCTCTCCATTAGCATCAGTAAGCTTCCAGTCTGGCCTACAGTGACTTCACAGCATGAATATTTTCTAATCCCTAAATCATTCTTGCCATCACTTCCATTTCTAAGGACAGGCCAGGAAACGGGAATCATAGCTATGTGTCTGCAGATAACATGGAGAACTGGATTTGCAAGGAGTCGGTTGGCATTTGTGGAACGAGAAAAATTGTTTCTTACAGTCTATAGCATTGAAATTTCCTCAATAAATCAGATGATGCAGTGTCTCAGTCAGGCAACAGCTTGGGAAAAAATACATTAGCACATGTTTAGTATTGCATTCACATACCCAGCTGCCTAATCCAATTACCCTAATTTACAAGAAGAATAATTTATATTTTTTAGTGAATACCATGTAGAAACTGTGCTCACTTTCTGCCTTTTCATAACTTTAACGAAAACTACAGAGAACCTAGTGAAATAAATACTTTGAGTTAATAAACCTTTTTTTAATATTCTCGTGGACTTTAAAAAAAAAAAAAAAACACCACTTTTTTAGGAAACTGTTTTTTCAAACAGTTGGTCTTGATGTGCATCCTTAATACTCCTTCCCTTACTGACAAATCTACTACAGGGTGAGAGGCCCTGGCGCTTGGAACCTTCCAAGCTCTTGCAAAACGTGAGGGGCGCGCGTGGGCTGCGCAGCTCACAGCGATGCAGCACCCTGCACCCTGTGGGTGCTGGCGCAGCAGTGGGCTTCAGCTCTGCCCTTGCTTTCAGTGGCTGCATCCCTCCCAGGAGGGGGTAAGGCAGCCCTTTGGACCCTGAGCTGCAGGAGCAGCACTGATGTCACACTGGCACCTAAGCTTCGCTTCTCTAGCTGGCTTCTCAGTCGTCTGATACATGAAGTTCAGCATGTTCACTCCTGAGCTGCAGACCCCATTATAACACTGGGATCTGCCCTCCTTTGGACAGACACTTGTACTTCCTCTAAAGTAACACATTTTGAAATAACTTTACGGATCTGGTCCAGTAAGTCTGCAAGTAAAGAAAGAATATACCAAACATCCCTCCTCAGAGAGTGGCACCATTGAATCTCTCCCTTGAAGCCTGAGGGGCTTGAGGGGCATGAAACTGTCAGTGAACAAACTCCAAGTGATGTTTATGAGACTGGCACACAGACACTGCATCACAGGTATAAATTAGACTAGAGGGAAAGATGATGATAGCTTGTTTGTTTGAACTCTGAGAACATTCATTGCAGAGCATGCCTCATCAAATTTCTTTATCATCATTTCTTTATCATTTTTCATTTTTTTTCCCCAAATTTCTTCTTAAAATGCATAGCCAGCCAATCTTTCTCCCTTTTCCTCCTCAGACCTGCTCACATAACTCCTATTCAGCAGGTACCTTGTTCATGTTCCCTTTTGGAGCTATGATCTTTGCAACCCATACACATTTCTTCATGTTTTTTTTAACAACCCTGTTACACATCTATACAAGAACACCGGTTTCAACTTAGCAGAGCTAATTGAACCTGAGCACACAATATGAGCTTGAGGTGATTTCCTTTCAGAAGGAAAAAATTGCTAAAAACAAGAATTCTCAAAGAAGGAAGTGACCTGAAAACAAAATTAACGGTGCTCTGAGTTTAGTTCTGAGAATCATTCTCAAGCTAAGGTAAAAATAATAATGGCAATGCTCTGAGAAGCAGATTGCAGGTAGCTCTACCTTTGGATGATAGGGACTGATACATGCTAACACACAGCAGTCACTCTAAATGGATAGAAGTGGTTTACAGTATGTGCTTTTCTATTTTGCTTGCACCACCGATTTCAAACAATACAGTACATTTTGTAATTGAAGAAAACTTGCTCTGAGCCCTTCTCAGTCAGAATCTGTGACACACATTAGCCTGCTCTGATCTTGAGTGAAAGCTCCGCGAGCTTGTAAGGAGATCAAGCCCAGACAGCCCAGACATTTACATTGAAGAGAGGCAGCTTTAACACAGAACAGCATCACTGAGTGATGGTGTGAGCAAGAAGACATAAACAAAAAGAAAACTTGAATCAAGTCTGTCTATCACATGCAGAAAAGGCTTATGATAGGGGCATGGGTATTACATAACTCCTCAATATGTTTCCTGAGCATCTACTTGTGGTATTCAAACAGCACGGCTCCTTCAGAAACAGTGATACCAGTGATATTACAGATATCATTCTTTTCTTTTTGTTAAATTATCAATTTGTGTGAATATTTGATTAAATGTATGAGCTCAGCTATTTTATTGTTCAGGAAATAAGAGTTCATTACAAACACATTATTGGATGTTTAACCAAAATATAATTGATAAAAAGGTATTAAAAGTTTAAGGTTTAATGATCATATTTGTACAAATTGCTGCTAGAATAACATGGCTCTTAATTTCATTTTATATTGTCTTAATAAAACATTATTAAGTGTTGAATATTACTAATATATTTTAACATTCTCATCTTTTATTTATTCAGCAAACAATGAAAATTGATTATGTGCAAGCACTTGTTTGAAATCTTTTTATAGATCACATTAGCACATAAAAGCAATTAACACCAGTGCACAGGAGATTTTATCAACAGACTCAAAACTCTTTTAGGAAAGCAGCGTGGATCTATTCAAAACTTTGGATCTTAATTTACTCCGAAGAGCTTAATCTGCACCCTACTGCAGGAGTACAGAGCGCCCTTCCAGCGCCGGAGCACTCGGAATGGCGCACTCATGCTGCGCACTGCCCTGTGAGGGCCACACAGGGCTTCCCTAAGCAGTGGCAGGGCATGGGCATCAAGAATATATTCACACTCTCTACTTTGGCTGAAATTAAATACTTGGTTTTGCTCATGAATCCGCTTCCTATGAAGTCAACGCATTTTGAGGGGGGCGAGGGGACACGATGATTAGATTTGTTGTTCAATTTTGCATGCAATTTAACAGTTTTGCATCTGCATGAGATGCAGGCAGTTCTGACTTAGCTGTCTAGTGTCTATGTGCTAGCACTTTGATTAGCTTCATTAACATTATATATTAATTATCTGTTATATGCAGACAAAAGCCTGCTGATTCAATAGCCTTCAAAAGAAGGGATAAGTAAATCAGATGGTTTAGTCATCTCCATAATAAACCAAAGTCCAAATGTTGTCTTGTATCGTTCAGTCTCACAAACAGTGAAATACTAGAAAATTCAAGAATATTTTGTTTGTTCTCCATTTTTTCTTAAGCAGCTATTTGTGCATGCTGCAAAGAGGCTTGGAAACAAGCACACTAGTGAATATGGATTGTGTGTACTGGGGACACTGTTCCATCTTATGATTTGCTACCAGAGTAACTGCATACTCCATTATTATACCAAGAGATTACACTGTACTGTATGTTCTGTGAGTCACCTTTAATTTCCATCAACTCCCAACTAGCTACTTGGTAAATTACTGGGGTGAGCTAAACTTTCAGCTACCACAAATGTTACATAATTCCTATGGGTTGCCTGCATAGTCACTTGCCAGGGAGAAATCTGCTGTAAAAACCACAAACCACAGTAAATAATAATATTTGAATAATTGTAACAATAGGTATAAAAAAAAGGTGTTCAAACTCCATTGTAGGAACCTTAGATTCACTCTTAATTTTAAGACTATGAGTGTTGCCTTTGATCACCATGCTAAAATCACTACAAATTTAAAAGTCACCTCAGCCAAAGACACAGGCCAATGAAGTTATTCACTAGGGAGCTTTCACTTAGCTCCAGTCAGAAAGAGATGCATTTCCTAACATTCTTAAAGGCTGCAATTTCTTCTTCGGACAATTATTTGAAAGCAAACTTTATTTCAGGGATTAGGGAATTGAAAATTTGAGAGGAATTACTGTAGTTTGCTAAAATTTACTTATCTAGCCTTCTATAGGTATGACACTAGGATAATTGGCTTCCCCAAGAAGAGATACAATTCCCTAGGTATGCCAGACAAATATGCCATGACAGGATGGAGGCCAGATTCCTCTTTCCTCCTTTCCATTGCCTGCTGTCAGGAAAAGACAACATATTGCAGCACAAGGAGCACATTGCCCCAAAGCTTCCACCAAAACTACTTCTGCACTTGCCCAAAGCCATAATGAATATTAAAAAAAAAAAAATGTAACTGAATGAAACTTAAAATATTCCTTTTAAAATTCCATATAGAAAGGTGCTGGTCAGCAGTTAAAAACTGGAATTCTTCTCACTTACACTGCCTTGACATGTGTATTTGTAAATGGGGACTGTGGTAGAGTCAACACTCACCAGAGTTCATAAACGCCAGGAGGAAGGGAAAACAGAGGTTTGCATGTTCCTGCTAGTAGGAAAGCAAACAGGCTGAGTGCTACATCCACCTCAAAAGAAACTATAGCTCTAGAAGAAAACAGAGGAAGGCATCATTGTTGCCCTGAAGTTTCTAAGACCTCTGATTTCTTTATTTGCAGAGCTGTGAAGTTTAGCTAGTTGCAGGAATTTACAGGCCAATCTCTTGGCAGCCTCCAGGTCTCTTATCAGACTAGCATCTGCTGAAAAGCTTTTCCAGCACACTAGTAACCGGTTTCCCTTCATTTTCTGAACAAAACAACTGCTTTCATAGGCAATGGTTCTATTATCGGATGATGCCACAGTAATAGTATGGCCTTGACGGCATTTACTTTACTCTTCATTATTCTTGCACACCTGTATAAAACTAGTTATAGTATTTCTCTAAAAAAAAGTGGCAGACTGTATTTATACCAGGTAGAGAAAGAGAATCAGTCTGGGTTGACTTAGTTCACTCCTACCAGAAAAAGACAGTTGGACTTCACAGTTCATTGCAGAGTCAGCATCTGTTTGCAACATGTCTTCTTTGCAAATGCAGCTTATGACACTCTCCAAAATGTCTTTACTTTTATACTTCACACACTTCTAATCAGGAAACAACTTTATCCAAATTTTCACATTCCTGTTAATTAGCATTGATTTAATTATCATTTAGGTATGTGTTTAAAGTTAAGTAGTGTAAGATTTTCTGAACCAGGGCCAACATGGCTATTTTGTGCCAGACAGTTTGCATATTTACAAAACTATGAATATGAAAACTTAAGTTCAGTAATGATTTGAATGAAGAAGATATTTTTAAAGATTTGAATGGAAAAGCTATTTTAAGATGTGCCATTAAGAAAAAATTACCGCCAGTAAAATTATGCTTTGAAGAATAACTTCATTGGTGTTTTTTCTTTAAGAAACTTCCATTGACTAGAGATAAAGCAGGATCAAGGATGATGCCTCCATCTTCTTTCCCCCTTTTCTGATACTTTACATTGGTGAAGCAAAAGAGAGTCATTAAGTGAGTGATAATGAATTTCTCCTCTATTAAAATATTTCCTCACTAGAAATTGTGTTCCCAGCTCATTAATTGTAGTAATTGTGTGTACATATTTAGTTCCCCAGCAATAGTTAGGATTCTTATTAGATACTGTGCTTCAATACACAGCACACTGCAACAGTTGAGGGGCAAGAAATAGGACTGTGGAGAGCTAATAGATTTAATTTTCTAACTGCACCTAAACTATTCAACAGGAACAGCTGGTTTCTTCCACACATTTTGATTTGCAGATGAAAATATTCCCTGGCACAGGATCTGTGCCCTCAGTACCAAGCACTCTGCCACAGCTCTGCATCTGCAGCTCCCCAGAAGGCTCTGGTCACAAATTCTTTCAGAGGGAACCAAGCCTTCAGTTTCCCAGTAAGAAGATTTGAAAAATGGAGGGACCTAATTCTGGGAGGACCTTTAATGGCCACTAGAAGATGAGGAGTGGCAAGTGCTTGTATCTCTGAAAAGATGCTCAGTGCTTCCAATGATTGTGTTATATTTATAGCACACAGAGATGATGAAAACATGTATTATTGATGAAGGGTAGGCTAATGCTTTCTCCTTATTTCCGTGTTCAGTGCTTTGATTCTGATTCTGCCAGCCTCCACACGGTGCTGGGTGGCACTCACTGCATGATGAAGGCTTGATGAAGGCCATCTCAAAAATACCTACATGCTTGAGGATGTTTTATGTGCTACAGATTAGTGGAAAAACATTGAATAAAATTCATTTTGACCCACATGTTGATATGGAGGATCACATTTTCTGGAAGCAGATTGATAAGAATGCAAAATGTATGTTCTTTACCCTTTTAGGCAGTCTTTCTAAAAATATAATTAGCTAAAACGACAAGTTAGAAATCGTGTTAATATTAATTGTAGCAGATGGAATTTTGAGGGAAAGGAGAAAGGCTAATTTCAATTTCTTTTAATAAATCTAGTTAAAAATAGAGCTGTAGCAGCTGCAAGTTATTCCCAGCCAACTTGTATTCACTGAAACTGAAAAAATACTGACAAGCTCATGGGCAGTCAACAACTTGCTCGCAAACCTAGAAGCAGCAATACAGGCCTCCTGAACTTGTGATGCATTGCACTCAAACCCTTCCTCCCAGAACAAGAGCGTTGTGTTAAACTGTGTCAAATCTCAGAGAGATTTATTTTGAGGCTGAGAATTTATAGCACTTGTCACCATAGGTGATATTGCCAGAGCTGTGCAAAAGATCAGCAATTTGCCTATCCTATAGTCATAGCTGCATGATACCCAATCCAGGTCAAGCAGCTATAAATAATTCTAGTTGCTATAAATAAGGTGCTGATTTACTTAAAGAATCTCAAGCCTGATTTGGCAAGGTACTGAGCATCTCAGATCCTCCAGGCTTCCAGAGGATCTGAAGGTTCTTGTTGTTTCATTAACCAGGCAGCATCTTTTACTGCAGTAAATGATGTGTTACAAGATATTTGTGAAATCCTCTCTTGCTTTCTAAATTTCCAATCCCATACATACCAAAGGCAGCTCAGGTATCAGAGAAAAACTTTCTTGGCTTATTTTTCAGTGATTCACATACACATTTAGACTCAGCTTCCTTCCTCTGAAGCTTACTTACCTCTAAGCTACCCAGGAGTTAGTCTTGACACTTCTCCCACTACATTACAGATTGCCTCACCTCTGTGGAGCCAGAAATGCCACTTCAGCAGACCAGGTGCCACCTCCAGTAGGTGACTAGCCTACAGACTTGACTCAGTGCAGTCCATCTTCCCCCACACTGTGACTCAGCCCGTGCATTGCAGCATGAAGCACCTCTAGTCACTGAACCTTGTGTTTTACATCTGCTTATAAACTGCCAATAACACCTTATCCAGCCTCCTTCAGCAGCTTATCACATGCTGGTTATTCCCTCTTCTTATCTGAGACCTGAATGGATGGACATTAATTGGTCTGGCATTATAAGAGTTTGCAGTAAGAGGTCCTCAAAACCTCTGGAGGAAAATGGTGGAATACGTTTGTGTAGACAATGGTTTTATCAACTAGATTAAAACACTAGTATTTTTGAAGCAACAGGTACCCACATTCAATACCCCATGCTGTTGGTATTCAGCAGGTTAAATACAGGGTCTAATTCTCTAAAGCCATCTACCTGCCAATGACAAATATAACAATTAGCAAGAATAAGAATTAATTTTATATACATGTACACACATACATATATACTTTATACAAGTTCATCTCTTTCACCATCAGATATTAAGAAGAACTATAATACCAATCTGATTTATTATTCATATATACCAAGAGCAGCAACCTAATCTTTCTGAGAGCAGGAAACACATGAGCTTCCCTCATTTCAAAGCCATAAGGACTCATGGAAGTAGGTGAAAAGCAAGAGACCAGAAAAAGGGAAAAAGGCCAGAGGTCCCCTTTTGTTGTCACACATATTTCCTTGCTCTAAAGGACTACCACTGTACAACCTACTGCTCTCCCCTAACTCTGTGTAGGACAGGCTTTTTTTGCTGTAATAATATGTGCTGTGATACATAACTTTTTCATTAGGCTTACTTAGAGATTTTTGTTCATAATACTCTTAAAGAACATCTCCTCAAATAGCCACAGAATGTATTAGTTAGTTGGAATATATTATCACAATTATTTTATGTTAATGTAGCCTGAAGATGTTTCTTTCTACTTTTTATTCTTGAAATGCTACATTGCTGCTAATGGGAGACATTTAGCTGACCACTTGTGTCTTCTGGGCCATAAAATAATTTCTCTTGAGACAAAAACATTTCATCATAGCACAAATATTAGAATTCATTAGAACATTGCCTCTTTTTACCTATTATAAAAGTCCTTTTGGAATCCCAGTGAGGAAATGAAAATCAAGTTTATGAACATGTTTTTAGTGTAACTTACTCTTCTTCCAAATGGGGTTCATCCCTCCTTCTTCTGCCTTCTAAAAATTAGGCATCTGGCTAAACTAGTCAAGCTCTCTTTCTTTTAAACAAAAAGAAATGAAGCACTGCCAGAATGTGATTCCTCCCCTATTATTGGGGCTGTTTAAAATAGCTGGAATTAGAGAGAGAGCATCATTGCCCTTCATTGCCTAGGAAAAGCTCTGACTACAAAGCAATGAACTTCTATATTGCTAACATAAGTGATAAGGATCTCATCTTTGTTGCAAAGACACCTAAACTAAAGCCACAGCATTCACTTACAAATGATAACTTTTATATATGCCAATAATATCTACATGGACAATTTGATAATCAAAAGATTCAAAAGCCCAAGCAAACATTTGCACAGTTTAAACCCTGCCTCTGTGAAGATTTCATAGAATATTTTGAAATTTCATAACTTGCCTAATGCCTTTAAAAATTGTGCCAAGAGCACATCACTTAGCTGTTCACAGAAAATCTGCACAAAAATTGAATAAATAAAAAAGGAACAAACCCAAAATCATGCTATTAAAGTGTCCGAGAAAATATTTCTGATTTTTTTTTCCTCAGGGTCCATCTAGAGTTCTTATATCCATATATAAATATATTTAGGTGACATTTGCACTCTGAAGATAATTCTCCTAGTTTTGAGAGATGGAATTTTTCTTTTCATGGCAGGCTACAACTCCAACATGCTTGCCCAAAATTCAACAGATTAAATAGTTCATAATACTACTTAAAGAATAAGTTTTTGTACAGTTACAGTGACTAAATCATAAATAAAAAACTTAATAAATGGAGATGGAAATAAAGCTGGTGTGGACCTCATCAGCAACCTGTTCCTAGAAAGTCAGCATTCCATTAAAGGAAAAAAAAATAGAAGAAGTGGAAAACCATGCTCCAAAGAAAAGCCTGAATTACATAGACGGACTCATAAGTTGAACAATCCAGTTACAAAAGACGTCTAATTTAACTGCTGCTTCATGACAATATGCAAAAAATAATATTAATACAATTGGCTAATGAAATCTCTTATAGAACTTCAGAGATGAGAAACACAGGAATTGTTGTACTGCATCTGGGCCAGTTGCCCATGCAGCTCTGACAGAAAGCCTAGAATATGCAGCATAGTATGTGGGGCAGCCATCACGACTAACATAACTCATGAGCTCCATCTCTGAATCATAAGCTTTTTTTTTCTTTTTTTCTTGTTCAAACTCCTCTTTTAACTCTTGCCCCTTTACTCTGTGCACATATGGGCTCCCTCTTCAAATTGTCTGGAGTCCTATTCTTGGCATGTTGTATGACAATATCTGCTGTTCAAAGCAAACTCAGTGGATTGGTTTTAAGTTTGTTTTCTTTCCCATTCCTTATTACTTTTTTAATGTATTGTATAGAAGAGTATAATCTAGCTTATTTGTATCATTAATTCTCTTGCATATTTTCAGAATGTGCTGTCCTACAAATCTCTATCATTCCTTTTTCTTTTTTTTAATCCAATTTATTTTTTGCTGTTTTCCTTTGCTTTACAATGTGTCAAGCACAACTTGGAGACAAGTGGTTTGGTGAGGTCAAGGAAAAGATGGGACACTTTGCAGTGAGCATTTCCTAAGAGAATAAAAAACTAGTAAACATTTTACTTGGAGGGTTAGGTCATGAAGTGAATTTTGCCTCAGGTCAGGAAGTATTATTTGTATCACATTATAGCCTGGCGCAGTTCAAGGCATTATGAAGTTTCACATTTTTCTGAGTCATGACCTTACTGCTGATGGGCATCAGGATGGTCATCTATGTTACCAATTGCTCCATTCTAATACAAATGAATCTTGAGCATGATTTGGATCTAGAATCCTCTACGTATTATTTCCTCTATTACAGGATGACAACCCTCTATAATCTCCCATATTGTGTTCGCAAACATTCTCGACATCTTATTGACATTTCCTAATCCTATCAGCACATTTTTTTTCCTTGAAGTATGCACAGCTTATTCTAATCAGCAGTACTTTGAGTCTTGAGTTTTTTTCCTTTCTCTTCAAACTCTTCAAAAGCTGTTTTGTTTTTCTCTAGAAACTCTACAAGTATTACCCACAGGCAGGTGCAATTTTTAACATCTCCCTTAAGTGTCATAGCAGGTTACATCTGTCCCAGCTCATTAGCTTAGAAATGACACAATCTGAGGAGACATCTGACCATGGGTAACATTGGATGCCACATGGCAATTGCCAAAACATCAGAAAATGTGCAAATTTTTTTTTTTTTTTTGAATGACAGTCCCATACTTGAAAGCTTTTCTCCTCCACATATCTAAGTAAACCAATGAGTTCTTTTCACACTAAGTTTGAGTCTTACTGTTTTTGGTAACTTTCAGTTTCTTTGCATAGTACTTTGAAATTTCAGACTATAATAGCGACTTCACTTTTTAATTTAAAGACTGCTGTAATAGTTGTTTTTCTGGGAAAGATTCCCATGTTCTAAACCACACCATAATGAAGCCAGGAGCCTCTAAAAAATTCTCTGTTATTTATATCTATTCCTTAAAAAAGACATACTTCCACTTCCTCTATGAATTATGTCTAGAGTTAAGACATAGACGGTCACAAAATGGTTGATAAAAATACCTTAAAATTTACATTCAAGGTGTCTGAACAAAGAAAGCCTAGAGAAGATTACATGTAAAATCTGGATCAAAATTAAGTGCAATTTTATGTCTAAAGAAAAGAGAAAGAGTGTCAGGTCAGCTCACATCCAGATAGGACATAATGTGCAGTATACACAGGCTTGTCTAACACCAGCCAAGTCAGAGTACACGCAATAGGAAAGTCATATGGAAGAAACAGTTTAAATAAGCTTTTTCTCTTTAACATTTCTTGTTTTCAGCTTCTCACTTTTGCTCCTTTAGCAAATGAGTAAGGCGACGACCTGACCCCCACCCCAAGAGCCAGATTAGAGGCAGAGGGGAATAGCTAAGCGTATCCCAGGCGAGGACGGCCGAGGTGCCACACAGAAAGGCTGGGAAGCTCGTCAAGGGCTACCCACACTAAAGGGGTACTCTCAGCACTTGGGCAGGTGTCTCCCTACTGATAATGATCTGCTCTACAAAGTGATAAAGGCCTTTGAGGAGTCTGTTTTAATCTATGTCAAGGGAAGAAATAAACTCAGGATTATGTCAGGAAATGCAATTTACATGAAAAGTGCAAGTTGTATTAAATGATGCTTAGCAGTGAATTTGGGCCGGCATCTTTTTTTCCCTCCGAATACTAAGTGGTAAGAAAACACATCAGATTTGTAATTTCATTTTGTGTAAAATGAAATTAGCAAGGAAAGGTAATTTTTCTATATGCGGTCTGCTTTTTTTTAAAAAAAAAAAAAAAAAAAAAACCTGCATAAGCTTCATCCTCTTTCAACCCTAATTAAAGTCCCCCTTAGCACCTATTCTGCTCCCAGACACTTTTTCTTAACAAGCTCAAATGGCAAGGAGAGATCTCTGGGGAGATTTGGCTGACGAGAGCCTTGTGGCACCATGGCCACCAGCACAGCCCGGCACTGCAGCAGAGGGACGCTGGGACCGAGCTGCTCGCACAAACACAGCCCCTTCGCCCACCACACAGAAGTGGCGGCGGTGTTGGCACCGTTCAGCATTTCACCAAGACAACCCAAAGGAGGGGAAAGCATTTCACAGCAAGAGAAGTGGAAGAGAGTAGCCTGCAGAGCAGTTCATAACTAGAAGCAACACCCTACAGGTTTGGAGGTCGCACGCAGGTTTTTAGTGTTAAAACCGTAACGGTGCTACGTAAATAGAGCCAGCTCAGTGAACAGCAATCAAGAATCCTACGGAGGCATCTACATGAACTGTCCATCAGAAGGGCTAGAAAGTGAGATGGCAACTCTCCCAACTACTGCAAAAAATGTGTGCTCTCTGTAAACACTACTGTTTATTTCCAAATCCTCACTAAGATATTCCTTCTCTAGCTTGTTTCCTCTTGTACAAACTCTAATTATATTTCTTAGTAATATTTATCTGAATGTTTGACAACATATTACCAAAAAGAATATTCCCAGGACTCTCATTTCAAACACAACAGCTTGTACTCCCTTACACACAAATGTAACCATTACGGCAAAGGTTAAAAACTCAGTTACAATGATGTGTTGTTCATGTTTCTGATAATGACTTAATTTTTTGAGGATTAAGCCATTAAAGAAGTAGATGACCTCCAAACTTGATACGAGTGTAAAAAAATGGTGTCATTTAACAAAAATATTTTATGAATATATTAATTTCAACAACAGCCAACACAAGCTTTCTTGAGTTAATGTTTTAGTGACTTTTATATGGCATTTTAAAGTTACCCCATGGCATTAATCTTTTCAAACTCTGAACTTGTGAGGGAGTGTTCACTAGAAATGAAGTTGTATTCATACTTTTTTCTTTTAACAAAATAAAGAATGAATGCTAGTAGAGAAGCCATGAGTTGGCAATTTATACATGATATAAATCATATCATTTTGTAAAACAGATAACACAGTATTTTACTAGTCTCCAAGGTATAAAGGATTCTTTGATCAAAAGTTCCTATGACAAACAACAGTTCTTTACCTAGCTGGCTGGACCATCTCAGGATTGTAACAGTATAGTAACTCCATGCTTTAACACGGAAGAGAAAGACAACACAAGCTTTCAAAAATGGACACACAGTTCAGCTGTAGATAGATGTGTCTGTTCACTCTATCCCTTCATAGGCAACTCTAAGCAGTCAGCTGACAATTCCTGTGCTTTACACTTAATTCTCTTGACAGTATCTCAGGTGTGGGAAGAGAGACGAAACTGTAATTTATGGTGATCCATTGATTTTGTGTTTATTCTTTTTATAAAAGTTAATAGAGATATAACTATTCTAAAGTAGCTTAATTTTTAAAGAAAGTTACATTCATTAGATAATAGGCGTTATTTCCTAACCTCACTGCCTACAGATAGCAAAACATTAATGTTGATAGATAGTGATAAGGGATGACTCATCCTAGTTCACTTTCAATCATTTTTGTTCTAAGCTTGTGTTTCAGCTCCCAGAGCTTCTGTATTGCCAGTGCTGCTCATCATCTTAACTTTTCAGAGAGGCAGAGGGGTAGACTTGAGTCCTGCTCCTATTGACATTTGTTCCAGGTTTCATTTCCCTATTAATTGGAGGCCATTCTACACAGCCAGACCTATGAGCTACACAGACAAACCAAAAATGAAAGGATCCAAAAGGCCTTATGAACATTTCCTTTGTTTTTACCCTCACTTCTGCAGCATGTTAATCAACAGTGTGACCCAAAGCAGACAAGATTCAAGCAGAGACAGACTGTATTGAAGGACATCAGTGATTCTGTGCCCCTCTCTGTCTGAGGACACTAGTGAGCCGGATGGGTTAGAATATTTTTTATCTTTCTGATCTTTTAACTTATCAATGTCCTTTGATTTGCTCAATGGCTTATTTTAAGAGGATGGGATCAGATGAATTCTAAAGCTGCTGTAACCTTTGAAACAGAATTTTAAAAGATGTAGTGTAAAAGGGGAAAGAGGGAAAGAAGGATTCAAGTGACTGAAAAAGCTGTTAGGGGAGAACACTGGTCCCTGGATAAGCAGCACAGAGGAAATCAAATTCTTGTAGGCAATCTTCACTCAACTACAAGACAAGCAGTTAAAAGACAGTGATTTGGACAGAAAAAAAGGCTTGCAATTATTTGAAGGTCAGAAGAGTAAAAACTAAAAAGGGAAAAGAAGGATACTACGGGAAAGGAAAATATAAAAAGACCATGAAACTGGGAAGAAATAAAGTAGACCTATTTTGAGGAAGGTATATATGTGTTTAGTTCACAGTCAGAGCTGCATTCAATTCTTCATAAATGGCCTGGCTTAGATAAATTTAGTATACATTACTTCAGTCAAATATTCCTAAGCGGATTTAACCAAACTTTTTCTCTGTTCTAAACAAGGTAGAACCACCCGCAGATCATTACAGAAAACACTGTGTGTAGGCATAAAATGTTACTGAAGTCATTATCTTCTTCCCACTCTGTCTTTACACTAAAAAACAAAACAAAAAAATGAAACAGATAATGCAGTTCTGCAATATTGTAAATATGAGATCAAACCGTGCCAATTAAATATTTCAAAAACAGATGACTTCTAACAACTAGACATTACAATATAGTCATAAACTATGGCTGAAGTTTAAAGTCATATAAATTTATTCAGGTCTTATATTCATGCTGACAGATGTAGATGACAATTAAATAGCAGTTTGGATGATAACTGCAAAATAACCCTCTATTACATCTCTTAAGGAAAAGTATTTTTCTTATTGAGTATATTGAAATAAGTGACCATGGAAACATCCATTTCCATTTAATAAACTTGAATTAGGAGACAAGGTTTACATCAGAAAGGAAACAGATGATTATCCTTCAAAAAATAAGAAGCACAAGGTATTTCCCTCTTAAATCAGCTAATTAACCCCAGGATAGATCTGCAGATGACCTACTGTATCTGAAATGTGTACAGAGGGATGGCATAATGTGATTATTGCCTCTTTCTTCATCACCATAATTGACTGTTAACTATTGCTACTAAAAATTTCATCATGCTCAAGCTCTGTCTTTTTTGACAGAATAACAAAGATACTGTATTTTAGTCTAGAAAATACTACAGTCACCTTAAGAACATTCTGAAAAGTGCCAAATACCACTTCTTCACAAGTTTGGAATAATTCCAGATTCACTAATAACAAAAAAGATTTCAAAAATCATGAAAACAGATCTGTTAGGAGTAGGACTTCTTACTTCTAACATGAAGACTGTACACAACAGGATAATTACAGAGAAGGTCGATCACTACACCAAATGCCTCTCTGAAACATGAATAGCGAATAGAGGGAAGAATTCTAGTCAAGGTTTCCAGGCTTTCCATACCAATCATTGATATGATGACCCCAGAGAACTATATTACTTTATATTAATTGAAAAGTGTTAGCTGTAATCTCCTACAGTATGAGAATACTGTTCTACACTGCTAATGGGGCTTAACGCATAAACCCATTCCTCTCTCTCCCACTGTTCAGAATTTCCTGGCCAAAACAGTGTATGGCTGCAGTATCTCATCTCACCCATCTCAGTTTCTTAGCGGAAAAGAATCCCAGTTAAACCACAAATGGAGCTCCTACAAGGAGACCTCCAAAAGAAGTTCTGCAGGAAAAAAAAACCCCAAAAAACTCACAGCAATAGAGGAAAGAGGAGAGGCCAAGTTATTTGTCCCCAGAATACTCTCAGTTCTTACACAGATGATTGACTCGCGCTGAATCTATAATTTCATTCCTTTGCTGGAAGGACTGATAATGCATTTTTAATTTCATCTGATGATCTTTTCTTTTTCCCCTTTAGTTGTACAATCATAACAACTGAAACTGGGGAAGAAACGGGTTTGTGGTGTTTTTTTTTTTTTAAAAAAAAAAAAGAAAAACCTTAAGAATAGTGAATCTCATAAATTCTCATAAATCCCAATTCTTTCTTAAAATCAGTAACATGAATCTTCTCTTTACCTTATGAAAATCAACAAGTAACATTGAATTAAACAATTGAACATAGTCACACACTTGCAAATTTTTCATTTGTAAGTAACTACGGAGATGCATTGATATACATATCCTTATTTAATCAATTCTTGCTCAGTCGCAGAAATTCCAGCAAATATGAAGTGTCAGTGAAACAGGAAAAAAAAAAAAAAAGTCAGTCTAACAGAGGTCATGGGTGAATATATGCCAATAATTTAATAAATAATGCAAATAATAAAGGAGCACAGCCTTCAGAACACGTGGGTGACTCACTCAAAGCCAAATGCAGTCAAATGCTGCCTGCTTGCTAGCAGAAGAGCTGCGTGTCTATGCAAAAGAGCGTCTGTGAAAAGATTGACAGCTTTACTGATGAACACTGGAAACCGCTAACTATTGCTTTTTAATTTCTACATGTTGTCAACCAATAAAAAAGATGCTGCCTCATGACCACTATTACTAAGAAAGATCAACAAATGAGATGCTGCAGTAGAAGATGAGAGACCCCATGGACCATCAGCAGCTGGTTTGATTAGACAAATCAGAGTTCCTGAGGCGTGTGGTAGTGCACAGCCCCCGAACACTGTGTCAGACAAGAAACGGATCAAAGAAAATAAGAAATAAGGGATCTCAGCTCTCATGTGATTTGCTATCACCAGGCAATAAAAAGATTAAGTAGACAAATGTTCATAGACTGGAGAAGAAATTCATTTGGCGATGGCTCTTAAGGATATGCAATATCCAGTAAGAAATCAATTAAACTGTGTTGTGGGCAGAGCACACACATTTAGATTATACATTTAGCATTTAGATTATGCTCTCACTTGCACTGTTTTAAGACCATGTTAAGAGCTGTAGAACCCACCTGAGGTAGTTCAGTTTAAATATAACTTTAAGTATCCGAGTAGCTCTGCTTACTGTAATGTTAATATTCAGTTAGTTACAAGTGCTGGAAGAGAATCCAACCAGAGGGCTGTATTCCTTATAGAACAGTAAAAGGATAAAATGCACTGAATTCTAATTTTTTTATTTGAATTTTTCAGAAATAAGTTAGTGTTTTGACTAGATTAATATTCAAATAAGAATTACTATGCATATTCTTCCATTTATTGAGATAGTATTTTAATTTGATTTTAATGATGGTAAAATGCTCTGAGATATTTGCAGGAACAGGGCTCTATAAGCATAAGTGCCTGATTACATTATGAATTTTTAGCATATCCGTTCTAGTACAGAAGGAAAAGAGCGAGAAACCTAGCCACCAGCTGACCGGAGTTCTTCAGCAGTGAGGTGACCAAGAGGCCGTGTTAATATTCTGTGCAAACCTGACTCCTTTTGTCCTCTTTATTTGCACGAGCTCCATAAAAGTATGAAAAGCTATTGTGCAATCTACTGCACACAGTCACTGCTATTCATGATTGATTCTCACATAATCTGGACATCTATTTAGCAGGCCAGACTGTGAGATTATTATTCTATGTACATAACTGAGTGTTCATCATAATGAATCTCTAACATATATGTATGAAAACACCTGCACAGCTATTTTTACCTGAAACAAAGATGTATTACACAGTAGGCATTTCATTAGGCCCTGTTATACTTAGCTTTGAGTAACAGCACTTTATATGGGGTTGTTTGGTGTAACTACCAGCCACTGGCTGAAACAAGCTTTAGAATTTCACATATTCACATTTTGTCCTCAAAACGGTCTGAGTTACAGACATTGCCTGAACACTGAAAAGGTGGAAATGACTGACTACACAGGACTGCGCTGCTGAGCAGTGATGTAACTTAATAGTGTGACTGCTGGATGCCATTGCTGCAGCATGTCCCAACCTCACCATGCTTCTGCCAAGCCACTTGCTTATTAATGTCCACTTTTGGACACTTTTCTCTTGCATGAAAGTCCTGTACGACAGGAACATGCCGATCCAAGTCACCAATGGAGATGAAAACTTTATGCTAGGTATGCCAGAGTTATGTTGATCTGTGACAGATGAGAATTTAGTTCTTTACGGATATTACCAGCTAGTAAATGCATATTTCACAGACGACAGCATCTAAACACCATAGCTGGACTCTTACTATTTCAACTGGTGATATCTGTTTCAAACTGAAAAACCATGGACAGATTTTTATATGTTAATGTATATTAAATTTATCAAATTTGGAGGAGCCCATTTTACAGGCTTTCAGTATTTCTATTAATCAAAATATATTACGTGTGCTATCATTTTTACTTAAGTGTCTTGCTGACTTGAAGGTATCATATTTCTGAACATAATGTTTTGCTTTTGGTGTAGCACAATAAATTGTACAATTCGTAACACGTTGTGTACTTATCTATTGTTGACTCTGCTGACATTTACATGCTTGGAAGAGTGCCAGGGAACAGCATGAGATTCATCATTACTATTTGCATTTCAAATGTAAGTAACTGTCTTCCTATATTTCACCTGAGACAAGCCACACAGTTAACAGGTATTTCTTTCCTTTATTGATTTTTGCCCCAATTTTTGTTACTGGGAGGCTCATCTAGAAGACAGTTCTCAGAGTATGCCGTGGCTTCTCTACAAACCAATGATAGTCATTATTTTAATTCAATTTTAGGAGTTATATTAATCTACACATGACCTCAGACCACACATTCTCATTTCAGATTGATCTCGTCTACAATATCCTTGCGGATAGCTGTATTAAGATCCTAAATATTTCTTAAAATCAGAGGTAAATTATTCACATCAATACCTGCATACATTCAATGCAAACGGCTCTGGAGTGAGCCATTTTCTATCAGAGTCTGATCCAGCCTACTGGATATTTTTAACCCAGTGTGTGGGTTAATACATGATCTGATTTGTACCCCTTTCTTTCTCAAAACAGAAAATTCTATTTTCCCTGTTTAGAGAAGCAAAATTGAAGCACATATCATTTAAAGTCTTCCCACTCAAACTCAGATCTCAAGTCAGTCAGGGTCTATACACGAAGCAGAATGAATTGGATTTCCTACCAATTTACCCCACAGCCTATAGTAATGAAATAAACGCTTTATTGGGTTCTTGTAAAGCTGAAACTGAAAGGAGTGATGTATTAGCCTATCTCCTGAACAATACCTATGGATCATATCTTCATGCTTCAGTATGAATGCTCTGTATTCCCTCTAGCAAAGGGATTTTAAAACATCTTTTTTTTTTTTTTCTCCCCTCTTAAGACTTATTTCAGGACTTAAAAGTAGGGAGACAACTCTGTGTGTGAGCATGTGCATGTGAGAGACATTCATGGTTTCATTCACTGGCTCATCTTCTGGGGAAATCTTATCATTTGCATCCCTATTGTTCACCTTGCCTGTCGGGGAAATCCTATTCTGAAATTATTACATATAGTTTAAAACAAAAAAAAAAAACAAAAAAAAAACCCCCAAAACCACTATTCCTTTTCAGCAAGGAATCCCTGTGATCAAAGAGTTAGAGACATAACTCTTACTGTATTACTCATCTGCATATTGAAAACTGTATAAAAAAAGACACAAAGACTTGAGCTAGATGTGAAACTAAGGACTTCTGCTATAACAAGTGCAAACCTATTTCATAGCAATGAAAGACAGTAACAAAACTACAGTAGAGGAAAAGACCTTGCTGCCCTCAGAGCAAGCAACAAGGTCTAGCATTTAGTATGTTTGATCCCTTAGTACCTTTATTTTGATTTTAAGCCTTTTTTTTTTTTTGACTCAGCCATACAGTTGTGACACCTCTCCAGCAGTTCTGCCACCACTCATGCATTTGTTACATGTTTTATGTTAGTCAATCACCTTCTTAAGACCTTTAATTTGTTTCTGAAGTAAACTGAAATACATAAACTTCTAGCCCCTACAATTGCGGAGAAAAGCTTCAAAATGTGACCTGTGTGCAGTATCCAGAGTCACAAGAGGCTAGGGCTTGAAAATGAAAAAAGGCATGAAAATGCCCAAGGTGTTATTAATTTTTAATCTTGTAATTTTTAAACCAATGATGAATTTTAGACTTGTCGTTCACAGTGTGATATCACCTACTGCATATTTAGGTAACCATAAGGACTACTCAGTCTTTAATTTGGAGCTAGAGCACTTCCAAACTTTCTTTCTCATTTTAAAGAGATGAGGAATTTGCTAATTTTGAGTTTTCAAACTTACAGAACTGATAAATTACAGTAACTTCTTCCTAAAAACAGAGCAGCTACAAATAATTCTGGCAATTTCCTTTGCAACCTGTTCATTATATTCAAAGGAAATACAGGTAGCTGTATGGAGCTGTGTACTATCGAGCTCCGACACGCAGCTTCTCTGCTCCAGATTTCCCCACGAGGGTGTAGCAGGTTCTCAAAGGGCACTACATGCTCTCTGCTTAGACCGAACCGAGCCCTGTGTTCGCAGTGTGGCTGGAAAGGTGGCAGTCATCCCCAAGCAGAAGAAAGAAGAAAACCCTCTACCTCATGTCACCATCTGCACTTTTTTAATCTTCCTCTGGAGAAAAGAAACAGAATTAAACTATTTGGTCTTGGAACAGCAAAGTACCTATGTTGATACAAGTGGATTGTACCTATTAAACTCCATGGAAATGCAGATGAGTCTCACAGCAGTGTTAAAACAGGAAAAATATATTACAGTTAAAATTCATGATTTTAAAATTAAGAGTGTAGCTCCACAAAAACATTTAATGACTCACTAGATTTGACATGAATTCTTATTGAGAGAGCAAGCGCCAACAGATCTGGCTCCTTCCTTCTCCTGTATGCTCTCAGGTCATGGTCTAATACCTCTTCTAACTACCTTTGAGCCAGGGAGACTGTGTGGGGATGAGACTGTTCAATCCTACTTAGCTCCAGAGTTTCCAGTTCAGTGCTGCAATATGGATCACAAAAGCTGATTTTAGTTTTGCCTGATCAAATTCTTAACCTATGTTGTAAAGACCCTTTCCTAAATCAAACTTAAAATTCAGAAACAGACCTAGAACTGGCATTTGGAATATTATTCTTTGGGGGAGGAGTCTTTTAAATTTTGGTACAGGACTCTATCTCTAATACTACTTGGATTGCTCTGCTGAAATTCTCAAGGGCATCAAGTTCATGTACTCAAGATCAATGTTTGCTTCAGTTATTCAAGCAGTGAGAGTGGTCGATGTTATCAGCTGCTTAAAGGGTGAGAAGTCCTATTTACTTCCTTAGAGAACCTGGGGTTTGCATCATTCTAATTTTTGTTTGTTCGTTTTTATTTGCAACTGCAGCTGCAGAGAATCTCCTTTTACCCAGAAACTCCCATTCCTTTTATAGCACTTCCAATAATCTTGGCCTCAATCAGACCTCATGGCAATGAATGTCACGGACAAATTACACTACATACCACAATATTTCTTTTTAGTCCTTTTAAAATACTTGCTATAATGCCAACTTTATCAACAGTTAAAATCAAATGGAATTAGTGAAAGGAATATTCAGAAGAAAGAGTTGGGAGATATTTCCAAAAGTTGGGAGAATAAATTATACCGTTATAGTGCTCCCAGTGTTCAAACACTGCTGTGAGCTAGAAGAGTCCACAGGACAGAGCAAAACCAGCTATGTTGCATTTCACTATTTCACTGCCTACTAAGGATTCAAACTATGAATATGCCTTTTTTTTCCCCCCTCAAAACAGAGCTCCTGAATTTTTTTTAATTTTATTTTTTTGTTTCTTCTAGAAGTTCAGGAGTCAATCATTCTCCTTCTCACCAGGCAAAGATGCCATTTGGCTGAAGTCAGTCATCATTCTCAGAACTAAAATCAGAGCTTCTTTGAAGCAAATAAATATAAGTGAAATGAAGTTAAAAAAAGCATCACAACCATATAAAGTCTGCCCTTTATAATCCAATTTTAACACCAAAAAAATTAAATGTTTCAACAAGAATTTAGTATGTGTTCACAGATTTTAAGAAACCTTGAAATATGAATGCTTTCAGGGGTTGCACAATGCCAACTCCAAGTACTGTTTATGATTGTGTCAGTGTCCTCCTGGCAGGTTGATTTGGATCGTCCTTACAAACATTTCTAGCAGTTTTATGCTGATGGCCAGATTTCTAATCAGTAGATGCCTGACTGACTGTTCAGATAGGCAAAATATCATTTCCGTGGGGTTTTGGTGCCAAGGATCTTTTGGCATCCCCCTGGCATCTCTCTACATCTTTAGAGAGGAGAAAGTAAAACATATATACAGATATAGATATACATATAGATATAGATATATGAAGCAAATTGAAACAGGTTCAAAGACCACTCAGTGCAGATGACTGTCTGCTATTTCTCCCTTCCCATCCTTCGAAATATTGTAAAAAGAGCTCCATGGGTACACTGGCCTTGTGCATCTTCTATCCCCTTGCACCTTCACTTATAAATTCACCAAGAAAAGGATGACCTGAGGGAGAGCTCATTCATCAGACAGAGCTCACCCTGCAGGAAGATGGCTCTCTAAAGGTTTCTTCTTCTCAGTTTTTTTAGACTATTGCAGAAAACTATTGGCTTTTATTTACTTCCTACTGTCCTCAAGAAGCAGGGAAAGATTGAAACAGAGATCTCTGCCCAAAGGTATCTGTTGCCACATTTCCACACACAAGGACTAGTCCTAAATAATTGATTTAAACAGACTCAGAATTAGATACTTATTGGAGGGCCTACATGACACAGCTATTTTAAGCTTAAAAAACAAACAAAAGAAACAAAAAAAGGGTGAGATATTTATTTAAAGAATGCTTGATTAGAGACTTGGAGAAGGAAATAAATGTTACATATGTGACATTGGAGGTTTGGCTGAACTACACCTAATGAAATTACCAAGGTTTGACACTTCACTTCCAGGACCACCACGTCACACATGGCATGAGTTTGCCTGTGGGCTCCCAGTTGCTCCTCCCTATAGTATAGCGTGGGTGCTCTCTGACGATGTGTTAGCTCCCTTTTTTCTGTTTCCTTATTCCCACCCAGTCATTGGGCAGATTAAACACCCAACAGCCTTTATGCCAAACCAGCCCTACCACTAACCAGAACATGCCAGCAATGAATCACACATACATGAGCTCCTGCAGAAATATGCTATTCCAGTATTAGGTCTTGAAAGGAAAGAATGATTCACTTTTTAAAAAGATGTTAATATGTAATTTGTAAACAGGAAATAAATACACTTCAGGTGTTGCCTTACTCCAGTTTGTTTTATACCATCTAACTGAGAACAGAATTAAACCTCCATACTTGAAATTTATCTGTACCTCAGCATTATTTATATACGAAAAAAAGACCGTGAAAAGCCATATATACACTTCTCAAGGCTAAATGTATGGTGACCATCTTGATACATGTTAAATTCAAATATAACTTTCCTATTCTTCCAAAAACCTCTCCAGATTGCTTCCCAAAGATATACAAGTTACAGCAGTTTTTGGTATGGTATGAACTTGGATAGCAGATAGCCTCAACTGACAAGAGCTTTTCCTCATATCAATGAAGAGGTCTGCCCTTCCCAGTAAAGAACAGTATTTTTGCCCTCTATGCAAAAGCAAGGATTAGCTACAACATCACTAAACTAGCACTTTGAAAGTTAAGGGCTCATGATAGTGACAAACAGGCATTTTAAAGTAAATTGGTGTAAAGGCACTTATTTTTAATATACAGCTCTCAAGCAAGTGAAATAATATTGCAAATTTCCTGAAAATCAAATACCAATACGACATACATATCTACCTACCTTCTCTCTGTTCTTTGCAATTCTCTTCTCCAACATCATGCAACTCCATGAGTCCACTAACATATGAGCACTTGGTAAAGGACCAAAATATATGACCCAAACTAATACTTACACATCCTAAGCTGGAGTAAACCCTTACAGTTCTGTTTGCCTCATTCTGAGATGAGACTCCTATATTATAGTTATTTTGTGAACCACTGGACTTCCCTTGCTAATTTTTACATTGACGGTCTACACTGGGTGTTTCAAAATAATCCCATTTTTCAGGTGGTAGAGTTACTAATCTTTCAAAATAACATACACTATAGAGTGTAAATCCAGAGGAAGAGTCTGGATTAGTAACAGAAATCTAATCACTTGTTCTCAGTATTGGAAATTTAAACATCCTTTCTGTTCTAAATGGAGAATTAGCCCTGATGAGAACATATTTAGTAATAAGGTCATGTTCAACAGCCTTACCTCCCAAAGGATCCCAAAGCCTTGGGTGGAACAGCAGGCCCTCTCTGAATAGCTCAGATGCTCGCTGCCCTGAAGCTGAAAGAAACGCAACAATAAGGACAGGCCCATCTACTGACTGCAAATAATCCATTTTTGAGTCACGGAAGGTCTGAAGAGAATTAGAAAAAAATGCAGAGGCCTAATCCCAAATTATCAAGATTATGGAAAATGTATCAAGTCTGATTTTATAAACTCCCTACACATAAAGGTAATCACATGTGAGTTACAAACAAGAAAAGCAGAATGACTCATAAGAAAAGGTTTGTGCTGGCGGGACTTTTAGGAGGTGATCTAATATGCATCTTTCCCCACATCACTTTTATCTAGTCCTATAAATTCCTTACCAATATTTGTTCAAGCTATTCTTAAAAGCTGAACTGACTGGAATTGGCAACTTTTCTGGTGGCGTTCCATCTCTACCATAAGAAACTTCCTCCTCGCTACAAACCAGGAACACTATTACGTGTCCCACACTCCTGGAGAATAGATTATTCTCTTCCTTCTCTGCACACCCTCTTTAGGCACAACAGCAGCAGTTTGTGCTAGGAACTTTCCCCTCTGGTCCTTCAGCATAACGTTTTTTCCATAGCTCGAAGAAAGCTGATCCCAGCAGCCCTGTGCATTTGTAACTTTGTTTTCTTACATATATTAATCATTCCTACATGTGTTCACACGGCTTTTCTAGGTAAGGTTAAAACATTTTATAGCATTTACACTCAATCTTCTATCTGGATATTCAGTTAGACATAAAGAAAGAAGCACCTCTTTCAGAACAAGAGTGAACAGAAGGGAACAAAGATCTGGCAGTCAAAGAGACTGTGGTATAGAGGATGTTGTAATAAGGTCATATATCCATAACCTCTTGTAATACTCAGAATACTTGTTACCTGAAGAGGTCCTTGACTAAAGCCTTAAGTCCTGCTCTTCAGGCCTTTTGCAATGCTCTCTACTAGCACACAGCAGTGACCAACAGCACTCAGGGAATTGCTCAAGTTCTTAATGCTTCTAACAGAAACATAGCAGCTTGATTCATTTGAGTATCATGTTGGATTTTGCAACCCAGGGGGTAGGGCTCAGGACTTTGTTCATTCATTTCTTTGGCCCAGTTTTGTTTCCAAGGCTAGGAAGACCAGCCTAGGACATTCCTGTCACTTGCAGCAAATAGGAGGATCTGGGGGACAGCACCATAGACAAGTCTCTGTCCACCTTTCCCTATACTATGCAGGTAATGGAGTCAAGGTGCTTAAACCTCAGTCACAGACCTCATGCTTCCAGAAAAGGTAATGCAGAGTACTCAGCTGTCTTCTCATGTGGGACAAATCTTCCCTGGGACCATAATTCTTTCTTCCTTTTGTAAGGTAAAATACTGTTCACTTAATATCAGCGTCTTTCACTGTGACGCCTTGTTTTTGGGATGTCTTTTGTGGTTGGTGTGTGTTCATATAGAAAGGAAGGTTATCTCATGTCAGCCATAAACTGTTTTTAATTTCTAGGGGGTTTTTTGTTTGTTTGTTGTTTTTTTTAAAAATCCCTGTGTAATGTATATTCTTTTCAGAACAGGAAACCTATCAGCTTGAGGCTCCTTCCACCAACTCCTTGCCTCTTTCCTCCCCTGCAACTAGGGTGCAAGATAAATCACTTCTGCTCACTAGGAATTTACTATTTCAGTGCCAGTATTGTGACATGTGCATGTTAGTGGTCCCCACTGCTCTTGGGGCAATGCAGTCACACATCAGCAGGTCACATCCCTCCTGCTTACAAAAGGGCTGTGGAAGGTTTTGGGGCTGAGAAGCCAACAGGCTGAGACTAGCCTGAAAACAGACCTTGTGTCTTTCATCGTTCTGTTTCTTCATAAAGCCAGAGTATCCACTGCTATTTAGAGAATGAGTTATATGACTTTGCCTTCACACAAAAGCACAGAACAAGTAAGAAATAGGAAATTTTCAGGAAAAAAAAAAAAAAAGAGAACTTTTTTCCTACTATTTTTCCATCGTGTGGCTATCGGGAAAGGAGTTTTCTTACAGTCAACCTTGAAATCAATCTGCTACCACCTGGGAATTGCTTTCCAAATCCTCCTTCTTAAATTTCATAATTTTCAAACCATATCCTGTCCTGTCAATAGCTAAATCTCCTTTAACTCCTGTGTTGTACGTGTGCCTGAAATAGCAAAGGCACATTCCTGGAGTCCTGTTGGATCCTAGGAAACGTACAGCAAGCAGGGCACGGTTTAAGCATCATAGCGTAATAGCACTAATAAAAGCACCAGATACCCAATGTACTGCAGCAGTGCTTGCTTTGCAGCACATCATTTCAGTAATCTTGCTTTTCTAAAGCACTTGTGATTGATTGCCACTACAGACATCAGTCCTGAAACAGTGTCACTCACCCATTTGCATTTATATTCTGTTCTCATCCATCTAACAAAAAGAAACGCTTGCATATTTTTGACAATGATAAATTATGACTCATTGAAGAGAGCAAAGACTTTGTTACTCTTTTAGAAAATCACATCCTGGACAAATATCTGCATGGCCCAGAGGATCTGAGCAGGCCTGGGCAGCAGCAGAGCTGGCAGTTCATCTCCTTTCTCTTTCCTTCCAGATGCACTCAAGGTTATCACAGGTCCTGCATTCTGCTTTAGAGCAATACAAATAGTAATATCATCTACAGCAAACCAGGTGAGAAAAGCCAATAAAGGAACTTCAAGACTCATGAAAAACATGCAGGCTGCTTAATTTCTGGTTACTGCTTTAAAACTAGGGTTAAATGGCTCAGCTCTGAAGATGAGAAACAGTTCACGGTAACAAACTAATGACCCTGTAAAATAGGGTTGGCTAGAAATTTTCCCATCAAGATGTCCATATGTTGACTCAGAAATGTGAAATCTCTGTTTGATAAGTCTTCCTCAAATGCAAAAAGTAGCACAGGAATAATACACAAACTGAGCCCAATGCCTTGGCTCATTTCTTTCTGACCATGACTACTAAACTTTTAATTTCACTTGTAAGATTTAAACAATAAAAAAGAATTTTTTTTCAGAAGAATTCAGTATTAGTTCTTATGAGCCCATATAGCCAAAATAAAGCATTAGAGAAGGAATTACAGAAAAACAGAAGGTTACAATAAAGACTATATTTAGAAATAATTTGTGATTTTCTATTATTAGGCTGTGTGTTTTAGCTCATCAGCTCCATACACTGTCTCATAAAACATTTTTTTTCCAGTTACTTGCGCACGACATATCTGATATAATGAATGAGCAAAGACTACAGGATCCAACAGCCACCAAGTAAAAAGTGACAAATACATTTTCAGTGTGCCCAGTCCTCCTCTCAGGAGACCTCTGATTCTCAAGTACGGCTCTTTCTGTGCGCACTGCTAAGGATAAAACATGACCAGCAATAGAGAATCAAACACTCACATAAGCCTATACATCCCTACAGCTATAGACAGCATCTTATAAACATAGCTCCCAAAATACTAACAGCTTCAATTTGCCTTTCGACAGCTGTATTTCTATAATGAAATACACAACCATAAGGACTTTTGGTTGCAGGTGATAAGCAACAATTTTATTCCATTGCAAGAAAAACACAGCAACCAATTCAGGGCAGTCCCAAGATAAAGCTCATATAAATGTTTGTAAAAAGCAGCAATCTCAAACCTTCACCACAGATGCTCCTTCCCCATGCCCTATGGTAGCTGCCATTAACAAAAATTTCTTTGCAGCAGGACCTGTTTCTACTGTGGCTCTTCTCCTGCTTACACCAGAAGTAGCGATGCCCATGGAATCTCTGCGATTTGTAACCTTGCACAAATCAAAGCTCCCCACCTAGCAATGAAGCCGGGGCCTTTTCTCGATCATTTTCTCTATAATCCTAGAAAGCCAAGGAATTCCTGTCAAAACACACTATCTACATTAATGCATGAAAACAAATGAAGTATCTCTTCCTCTGTAAAGCAATATTAAGCAGACACTGGTATTTCTGCCATCTCTTGTGACTTTGGAGGATAACTATCTTTACAGGGGAACTCCAAAAGGAGGGACAGTATCCCTGATTGATGAATATGAGCAGGTTTATATAAAGTCATAACTTAGGCCCAAGCCATCTTTTCTACAAACATAGGCACCAGCAACTTCTGACCCTGCAGGAAGGCCTTTGAAGAGCCAAGCTTAGCAGTCCTGCAGAATTCAAACCATGCCTGGTAGCAGGCTCTGAGAATAAGAAAAGTGCTTAGCATTAAGAAGGAGAAATATATTGTAAAAAAGATATTCTAATCTTTCCATTAACTGCAAACAAACAAACAAAAAAGATCTGCACTAAAAAAAAAGCCTTTGATACAGTGTTAATGACAAAGAATTATTAACAGTCAGCTAGGAAGGTGTCACGAAGCAGAGAGGACAGAGCAATCAATTTTTTATTTGAATGGCTGAAGTCAGGCAGCTAAAGCTGCAAGTGGACATGCCTTGCCAGGAACAATAACAATATTTTCAGGGCACAAAATTGTAGAAAGTAATGGGGTTAGTCACAAAAAGGAAAGGCATATAAAAAAACTAGATGGATCAAAGCCATGAACATTTGAGTGGGTGCTTCCATGATTCCATACTTATCAAAAATTACTATAAAAATATTGAGCTGTACATGAAATTATTTCCATTTTTTCACAAAACAGTATTTTTTTTCTTGCTCTGCACTTTTTTTTTTTTAATCACAACCTCCTCAATTCCCCAAAGTAACAAGAAAAAAAAAAGGTGTTTGGGGCATTAGTCATCATTCCCCAATCTTGCTTTAGTTTACTCAGAAATAGTTTCAAAAATTCTTCCATTAATAAATTCCAAATCAATTTCATTCCATGTTTTGATACAATGGCCTTTTTACTGTTTGAGCTCTTCAAAGAGATAAGGAACTATCTATCTTAAATAGATAAAAATAAATAAATAAATAAAGGAAAAGTGACCTTTTTGGTCAACTTATCCTACATCCCACTGCACTATCTGCAGTCTAAGTGGTACAACCTGTTTGTACTAACCGAGCCAACCTTCAGCTTCAACTTTCTCAGCTTTCCTAACACATCACTTCTCATCATCAAAATAGTGTCCGTTGTTTTCCCAGAGATGTCATTAGCACATATGTGACAAACAACATGAAGCTCCATCTAACATTTTTATTATCCTTTTCCTGCAAATTGTCACATTTGCAATCCTGATCTCAGTGAAGAGGTTACAAAGAGAAAATGGCAGGCAATATTTTTCTTTTAAATGTTCCAAAGTCTCAAATATTACTAAGTTGGAGAGGGTTTTTATTAAAGCTGAAAAGACAAAAATGGAGAAATGAAGAAAGGAGATTACTGTATTTTTTTCCCATCACTAAACACTTCTACAAGGTTAGAAAATCTGATGCCAGAAACTTGCTGTAGGTATTGGATCTAATTGCCAGCTCTAGTGAATGTAGCAGTGTACAAATGAATGCAGCAGTGTACAAATGAAAGAGCGCAGTTCACACTTCTCCAGCCGGACTGGGGTCGGGGAGCAGCTCCAGCTCCGGGGAAGGCAGCATTTACATTCCCGACAGGTGTGGGCACCAAGGAGAGGCTCCAGGGAGCCTAATGCAGCAGAAAGGAGGCTTAAGCCGCTGGATAAACCATGGAGAAAAGATTGGGAAGAAAGAAATGATGCATGATGCTCCCATTAAATATATGTCCATTACTATAATGGACGGAAACAACTTTAAAAAAATAAAATCTTGATGACAGATACTGGTATCTAGGATGAAAAGGACAGCAATGTGCACATCAGCAGAGAGTTTGTGTGCGAGGCAGATGGCATATTACATTGTGTGGGAAAATAGTGGGGCAAAAACAGAGTACAATACCCCTTAGCATGGACAAATCAAGTATTTATGACACTGAATTATGAAAAGTTATTACCTATCCATAATACAAAAGACCTCTAAATATTACACAAAAGTATTCAATAAGTCAGTGAAAAATAACACCAGTTTTGACTGGCATTTTCACGATGCCTTTATTTTCGTACGCAGAAAGGCTGAAACGTACGCACTGAAGTGGTAAAAATCACATTTCCCCGGGCCTCAAGCCCCTGTGCCAATCCTAGCACGTTGCAGCTGTTCTGCTTCAGGGAAGTCTGAATACATTTCCTCAGTGAGAGAGTAGGCTCAGGAAGAGGCTTCTTGAACAACACAAGTGAAAATACCTTATCCTTAACTAGAGAAGCGGTTGTTGGCTTCCCTGCACTCTAGAGGGCCAGTGCCCTGCAGGCTTAAGCACTATGCGAGCCAGCTGGGAGCCCCCAGACCAGGAGCCACAGATGCTGCTGGGCAAGCAGAGTTTCTGTCATTGTGTGGCTCAGTGCCACAGCAGCACCACATCACCATTTCCTCAAGAATTAAACTAAATAGCCTTGGTCTCAGCAACACCACAGATGAGAGCTTTAGCTTTGGCTGAGATATATATATATATATATATATATAGCAATTTACTCCCCTGCCATGTGAGGATACCACCACCATAGCCATGAGAGTAGACACACGACTGGATCTATTAATTAATGTCAACATGAAGTGCTAGTTAAATTAGATAGTAACTATTTCAATGTTATTTTAAAATACAAATACCATATTTGATCTGACAAAAACATTTGCAAACTGCCCTGCCATACTACGTGAAACGTGCATTCTCTTTAGTAATTTTTAGATAGAAACACAGTGATTAAAAGTGTTTCATTCAGTTTCTGTAGAAGAAAGAAATTGACTTTTATAAAAATCTCCTTTCTTCTTTTGCTCTTCCCCACTGTACATTTTCTTTCCAAGAACTAAAAGAGCAGTGAAATAGATCTTCCATGTACTTTTAAAAAACAACTTCCTACTACCAACAAAGGTGAAAGTGAGAAATGCAGAAAAATCTTCAATCTTTCTTACAGAGGACAACTGGACATTTGTCCTTCACATACATAAGCGAGGTGTAGATGATGTAAGACTCAGGATAGACATTGCCAGACGCTTCTGACTGTGGTTTGTCTGGACCAAATAAGATTTTTCATACAGTAGCCTACATTTTAAGCAGGCAACATATGCGCCTGCAGAGAGAGCACTTACAAAATACTGACACTTAGTTTTCAGCACTGCTTCATGACCAAGACACTTGCAGGCAGAGTTTAAGCAGTACCTGGAAGGAAGATGTGCAAAAGGGAAAGCAGCAAAGGAAGTCTGTCCTGAGAGCCAAGGGAGATCCATACATACACACAAATATTACTCAGAAGCCCTCTATGAGGCTACACAACCTACATGTGAAGGGGTGAGATCTGCATAAACACTGCATGGCCATCAACTGACTTCTACCAACACTAAGATGAAGCTGTACTTGGATCTTTCAGGTCAGAAGTACCTGTTCTGCTGACAGGGGAGCCTTCCCATTTGCCTTTCCGGTCCCCCCCAAGGTTCTGCCCAAGGTCTGCCTCTACCCAAGTGACAGAATCAGGAATTTAATTACATTCTCTGGAAAAAAATTATATTCAAAGTGAAAGAGCCTGAGCTATTATGAAGAGAAAGGCATTGATTTATGTCAGCAGGGGAAATTGTTTTACAGCAAATGAAAAATGTCTTTTTCACCCATCTCTATCTCTTGACTCCAGAAGGTGCAATGCCGGATGTCACTGGGAGATCGTGTTAATACAGGGCCCACAAAGTGGCCTCCAGAGAACAGACCTTACGTGAAATTGCAAAAAGGACCCACATTATTTGACAGAATTATAAAGCGCAGAAATAGATTAGGCCAGTCCTAGGAGTGGAGTCTGCTCAAAAAAATGGGTGCTTTCCTAAAAGGCTTGCTGCTCCCGCTATTTGAATAATGGCTATGATAATGAATTTCCCCAAATTAATTAATAACTTTCAGCAGTTGATTCCTCTGCCAATTTGGCTTATGTAAAAATAGTCCCAGTTTTTCATTAAGATACAGAGGACAATGATAAAAATACAAATGCTGCTTTAATACAGTGTGCTGCATGGATGCAGTGATCATTTCAAAATGAGCACGACTACAAAGCAGGAAAATAAACACAACACAGAAAAGCTGCAAACTTTTATGGATGAACTAAGAGGTTGGATGCCCTATTCCTCATTTTCCTTACATAATTTGTTGAAGTTAATTTTACAGATAAGGACAGAAGAAACTTTATTTATCAAAGAAAGTGATGAAAACCAATTCTCTTCTTTGGGAGCACTCCATTGCACCCCAGCACTCTTAGTTATTTTGCACCCCAAGAAGAATGTGCACATTGGGCAGTAATCAGCACCCTGGGTGAATTCCTGCTTGCCTGGATAGGTCTGGGACATGAAGCACCATGGACATGTTGTGCTCCCACACAGCACAACATTGACATTTCCTCCTGCTCAACAAAGCTTTGAGATGGGGACAAGCAACCACTGGGGGGCTGATATAAGTCATTATTATAACCTGCTATTTTTTCCTCAAAAACTTTTTTCTCTACCCCACCCTGCCAAACCATACTTTCACTTCAAATCATTTAGCAGCCCACTTGACATTTGTCTTCAAATAGGCACAGCAGAAGAGAGGGCACATCCAGGCAAATAAGCACTTAAGTGGCATCACTTGCTACTGCTGCTAAAAGGGGAGCCCTTGCTGACCTCCTAGCACGCAACTCAGATTGTAGCAAACATCACATCTGCCTTTGCAGCTGCTCACGGTGAGCAAATCACCAATTTCCAGAGTGAATTATACTGATTTCTGAAGCTAATAATGAAATTTTTGGAGGGCCATCCCCAAAACACATATGCTAAACATTTTCAGCCAAGATGTGAAATTTTGAAAGAACAGAGACACCCAGTTCTGCTTCATATTCCCAGCACAGGTACCAACAGACCAACATCCTACCACCACCGTAAAGGGCACTGGTTGGCAAGGGTTACTAAATAAGACACTGCAAGGGAGTGGGATTTCCAAGTCCTATTGATCTCCCAGGTTTCTGTTAAAAAAAATCTGATAGAGGCAATCAGAGAAGAGACATTCATCAAATGTATTGAAGTAAGTTACATAATATGGATGACAACCAAGCTATGTCAAACAAATGCTTCAGAGTACAAGCATCCACTTAGAAGTTTAATTGCACTTTCCAGTTAATCAGTTAGCTAATCAGGCTTAATTTGCTTGAATCACTGCAGTAGAAGAACCTTCAGAATCTGAAATGAGACTGAACCCACGTTTTCCACACATCTCTTTCTATATACGTATGACCTAGACCACTTTAGGCAACTGAAATATTTGTAGGAATTTTTTTTTCCCCAAGACACAAGTCTGTAATATGTTTGAAATTATTGCTTGAACAGTGGCTGGTGGACTTTCTCTTAAAACATTAACCTTTCAATGAAATGCTGTTTTGTTGCTGCATTTGTCCTTATTTCCTTTGCGTAACTTTTCTAAAGTTACCACAGGGATCCAGTACACAAAAATCTCTACTAGATCATAAAAAAGGCTCAGTACCCTAAAGCTCATTAAACTCTGAGCTTGTTGTTTGTGGTCCCCTAGGACTGGAACTTTCCATGGCCCCACATTCAGAATATCCTTGCTCTGATACAAAAAAAATCTCACATCTCTGCATACTGGAAGCACAGCCTTTAATCCTCTTCTTTTTGTACTAAAAATTGACTTTTCATACTCACCTCAAAGTCTACTGCCCTCTTAGTAAGTGTAGGCAAAGGGTTGGTAGGAGAGAAACACTTCCCATATGTTCTGCATTTCAATTTAGTAACAGCCTAATTTGCTCAGCTTTGGTCAGATCTCAGCTGGAATACGACATCCAGCTTGAAAAGTGATAAGAATGATGAATGACTAAACAAATTAGTGCTGATTAGTTTAAAGAAAGAAGACTGAACTGCTAACAGTCTTTAAAAATCTAAAGCAGTTACAGAGAAAAAAGAAAATAGGTACCTGTCCTACATGCTGCATAAGATAAAAAGGAAAGGTATAATGACTGTGACCTTCTTTTTTGACTCTATGTTCACTCAGCCTTTGGTGCTCCCAAGCCCACAAGTAATAGAACTGGCAGATTCACCCATCTTTAAGTGAATGCCACTATTTAAATATCTGTAAGTCCCCAAAGGTTTAAAGGGTTGGGTGCTTTGTAAACAAGTGAGGAGCCAAAGACTCTAATTCACAAAGAAAACAGTTGAACTATTCTAAGATACTTTATCAACTCACAGCAGGCACTGTACTTTACACTTCCTTCCTGTATTTTATACATTACTTGATTAGTAGTATATATAAATCTTGCAGTGTAAAGCAAAGATTAATGAGAATCATGCAGAAACTGTGACAGCAAAGCATTCCAGATTTCCATATGCTATCAACATGGATGTTGATTTCTTTTCTTCTGAAAATTCAAGCTTTATCTTCAATGACTTCAAATTCAAGCACTTTAATATAATATAAAAACTTACAAATGAGTGCAAGATCTACCAAATAGAAATTCTAATTTTATGAAGATAGTTGTTTGAATTTTTCTGCCCTAAGGGCAAGAAAGCGGTGCTGTATTTCTGAAAGAAAGGAGATCTAAGAGAAACTGCTAGAGGCATTTTTGCTACGTAAGCAAAAGAATAACAATAACTAATCAGTAAGAGAATAAATCTGAGTATAGGATTTGATAACTTTTATGAAACAGTGTTTAACAGCATCTTCATTCGTGAAACTGAACACATATTTTAAGAGAAACTGAAACCAGCATTCTCTGAACAGGTATTAAATCAGTAACTGTAAACTTGATAGAGTTAAATTATAAAATACATTAAAATTCATACACAAAGTATATATAACAGTAGCAGCTGATCATCTAACTGCAGGGCCCAAAACAGGATTCAACTTCTACTTTTTTCTCCTGCACACAGATCTCATGAATACAGGGCCCATGCTAGTGACAATTAATTCCTACATCAGCATTTCATGCTAGCTTTTACCCAATATTGTTCCATAGCTTAATCACCTGTTTCTGTTCCACTAAGGAGTCTAGACTATCAAGACAGTGAGGACAAAGCCCAAACACTACTCTTCCTACCCACACCACGCTCTCAAGTTTTCCCCTTTAAAAAGAAACAAAAGAAGAGGAAGCTTTGATGAAGTGAATATTACAAATCTTCCATCTTGAATATTTTCCTTCGTATTTTTCATCAAATTTATTTCTGCTGCATTGAACACTATTTTAAACCTCTTTTATTTGTATTTGACCTGCTTCACAGTTAAAATATTAATTCCTTCATTGTTAGTTACATTGATTTAGAAAACAGTTCTACATATTAAAAAGCTATTTGAAACTGCATGAAGATACCTCTAGAAATAATTCTATTGGCATATTTTATTTTCAGGAGAGGAGATGTGGTTTGCGGCTGATTCTCTCTTTTCTTTTTTTTTTCTTTCTCCTTTTGAACATAGTCATGAAAGGAAATAATAATTCTACATATTTTTGCTCTCGCTACTTAATTGCCATTTGAAAATCACAAGACTCTGCTAGCGATACCATAATCAACACCAGTAACCAGCAAGGAGGTTGAATAAGTGTTCCTGCATATCTGTAAGCGTGCAGTGAGGCTATGAGCAGATGGCTGGCTAGACCTGCTGCTTTGTCGCACTGCAAGAAGGACTACGTAGTGAGGTCAGTTCAGAAAGGGGCACAAGCCAAATACACGCAAAAATCACAGGCACTGACTTTATCTTCCTTACAGAATGAATGAGCAAGTGATAAAAGCACTGACTGCTCAACTCCCCTTGTTTAAGATCCTATTCAGCACAGGTAATCTCATGAATATAGATTGTCTCTTCCTCTGTCCTGCAAATCACATCTGCTTTTTTACACATCAAGACAGAGCTTTGTCAAAGCTTGTTAATTTTTTAAATGAAAAAAAGAGATGAGGAGAGCAATTCAAGGTAAGTCATGAGTGTTCCCTAGATATATACCATATGTTTCAGTGCTGTCCCACCTTTATTCCCCACTAACTTCCCAGTGTGAAATCACAAATAATGGGGGGGGGGGAAGCACCATCTCTGGGACTACAAAAGACAAGAATACACCTCAGTAAAGGCAGGTATCTACAGAGAGGCAGACAATTTCAGAAATAGCCAACGGCTCTGAATTTGACCTTAACCTACACTCAACACGTGCTGTCAGATTCCTGCACTATCTGCATGGGATGTACAAAGCATTATATCTGTCTTTGGTTTGAGGCATTTAGCTCAGTGCCTGATTTTTAAAGAGGTTTAACAGATTTAATGCAAAAGGGCTTCTCAAAGCCTCTAGCTAAACAAAATAGTTTGTCATCAAAGATCAATACTTTTCATTTCAGAATTAAAGGCATCTTCCAAACAGTCCTTTCAGATAAAATAAGACAGCTCTGTGCTAAGAAATCCAAAATAATATAAAAGAACCCATTTCCACTAATGCCACCTTTACTTTTAAGAGAGTAATTGTTGCTTAAACCAGTGTAGACAATTTTCCCCTGTCTCAGTCCACTTCTGTTTCATATCCTATCTGCTATTAATTTCCCATGACTTACAGGAGTGTTCTAAGTAGGGGGGTATCTAAGTCGACACATACTATTTTTAATGAACGCATAATGCAGAACATTCTAAGATGCTTTGGTAGACCCTCTGCATGGGAGCATAGGTTCTAAGCCCCTGTATATTGCTCCCAGATGGTAAGCTTTTACTTTTACTTATTGTACTTCCTTCAGTTTTTCAGTTGGATTATTATAAATTAACTCTCCAATTTGCATCTATGTGGAATTACTTCTCCTGGTATTCTTCCATTAACTATAACAAATAATTAAGTATTAACTGATGTAATTACATATTAATTAATGTAAATTATAAGGGGAATTAATTACTGAAAATAATTAAGGAAAGAAAGAAAATACCCAGCCATAAAAAAAAAGGCAAAAATTCCTTCAATGCTTTGTTTTACATGGAGGTTTCTGATGACTGCTACTCTTCCATCTCACAATTTTGCAAGATGAAATGTTCTAACCACCCATCACAGTAATCCTTAATATCTCTGTAAGTCCTGGTCTCCAACAGTCTATGAAATATCAAGATGAAGGGGGAAGGATTATCTTGAACACTTAACTGGAGTATGCAACAAACAGGATTGTAAACCTTATTCTGCACAAAATGAGTTATATAGAAAGAAGAATCGAAGAAGTAAATAACTGTAAAGTCAATTTTAAAGTAAATGGAAGGAATTCCTGTTCAATAAAAGATACAGATTTATAAGCGTAAGCAAAATCATTTACAAGGCCTAATTTTCAGTATTGCTGATTAGCTGTAAATCTTACAGACTTTTGCTAGATCTGTTAGACATCCCTGAAATAGCAGGCTTGTGATTTTATTGTCTGTGTTCTCTCCTAAACTTAGAAGCACAAATGACAATATTCAACACCACTGCAGACAAAACGAAGTCCACAACAAAGCCGGAGCAAGTAATACTTGAGTCACTACTAAATACTCACAAGCAAAACAAAGGGACCAAAAGAGAGAGGCAGAAGGCAAAGAACCTGCTGGCTCCTTTACCAAGGAGCACACCTGTGTCAAAAGGCTTCCTAACAGGCAGGCAGATGCACCACATCCTGCGCAAGGCCCAGTTCATGGCCCAGTTGCTGCCTGTGGACACTCAGCACACTGATCGTCTCTTTGGAAGGAATAAAAAGATGTCAGAGTATTGAGGGAATGTGGGAACATGCAGCTGAGAAGGATCATGAGCTGGATTTGGTACCAGCAATTGTGAAGCACACATGTAGTATGCATAGTCTAAAAAGGCTACTAGGACATACTTTGGACACCGCTCTAGGTACAGAAGCCATAGCTCATGATGTACAATCCACACTATTTACAGTAAAGTAGCTGTAATTGTAAAATTTCTCAAGAATTCATCTGAATTCAACCAACTTTGCAGCTAGATAGGATTTCTTCAATGACAACAGAAAGCATATTAATCTAATTCATAAGACCATTTAAAAATCCCCTGTGGTCAACTTCCATCTCTAAAAAGGAAAGGAAAGAAATATAAATTGGATTTAATATAATACATGAAATTTAAATAAATCAAATAATTCATACAATAAAAGATACATCATGCTGTTGCAGAAGGATCTATAGGATATGATTTACCTCCCTTAATGGAATTTTTTTTTTGCAAACTATTTTACCGTTCCTGAAGATGTGACAGGAGATGTAGCAAACCTAGGGTAACAAAAGTTTAGAGTAAGTGGACGAGCTTCACTTTAAAGTCAAAGAAGTAGATAGAGGTTTAGAAGGAAAAAAAAAAGAAAAGAAAAAAAAGATGATTATATTTTGAAATGAAGGGGGAAAAGGAATATTAGACAATCTAATCAAGTAAGTTAAACAGAATCTTACTTGGAAATCAACTCAAAGGCAAAGCACTTTGAACCTATAATAGTTTTTCATCCATCATAAGAATTCCTCAGCAGCAACCACTGCTATAGTCATCGTCTCAAATGGTTTGTTTTTTAACATATGTAACTAATTAGTGGAGTATAAACATATCTTAAGAAATGTTAAGACACTGTAATTTTATAATTTGACTTATACAGGTGATAGGATGAAGTAATTTAATAATCCTCTGCTTTTATAATAAAAAAAATGAAAAAGAGAGGCTGAATATCTATCTGCCAGTGTCTGCAAAAGAAGGGTATATGTGTCAGGAGTAATTTCCTTAGCAAAGGCCTGAGAATGCTGACATTCAGTGAAATAAATATTCAAGGAAAGCAAAAATACCAGGAAAAGGAAACAAATAAATGGAAGAAAAGAATTACAACTTCATTTATTTAAGCTCTTCTTTAGTGGATTTAGTGTACAGGTATACATGAAGCTAACTGAAACAAATGGTAACATCACATGATGTTTTTCAGAAGGCAGAGGCTGATTGACACCTAAGTGTTTTTTATGTTGACTTGACTTCAACAAAATGTAGGTATAACCAAAATAATTGACAGCCTATTGAAATCATGAGAATGTGCAAGCCAAGGAATCTCCTCATCTGTCTAAAGCACTCCTGCATCTTCAAGCAGAAGCCCTAAGACTTAAAGTCTTCTGAAGGAACATGCTGGATCTGCTTCCAAATGATAGGACACAAGTCTGTTCTGCACTCAGAATTTTACCAAGTACTGAATGCTCTGAAAAAGATAAATACCCTTTTTCTCCTGCCCAGAGCTATCCACAATATTTAATCTCTCCAGGAAGATGAAACTTTATCTTAGGATTCCCTGTATTTCCTTAGTTAAGTATTTTCATATGAAATTTTCATTCTTTTTTATAGATAAAATTGAATAACTGTCCACTTTTTTTTTGATTGGTTAACACAGGCTTTACATTCCCACCTACCCATCTTCTTAAACAGCTTAACGAAACTTGTGGCATTCAGAAACAGCAAGCATCCATTATGTGACATGCCACATAAAACACCCTGTAAATATTCCTATTAAATGTCATTGCCCACGTTTTCCTAAAAATGTGTTAAAAATGTATTTTGTATGTCTGCTTTTTCTTTTTTAAAGAATAGTTTGAGCACTGGCAGAGAAGACTGTAAGATTCCCCACACCACCCACACGAGGGTGACTCAGGCTCGTTACAGCGACAGCACTAGCAGCACTGCGCAAACATTCAGCTGCCAGGCCTGCCTGACTTGCGGGTGCTAATACTATGACCAGCCACAGAGCTGCCACACAGTGTCATTATGGCAAATTGGTGACACTGCAGTGCGGAAAGCTGCCCTCAAGCAGTTGGCTTCTTTCATATTCATTGAGGAACAGCCATCGCTGATGACAATTATTTGTGTTAACTTAGTCTAGATTTGAATTTATTAGATCAAAAAGCAAGAACATTGGCTTATTCTGACCTCTCTAAAACATATGTTCTGCTAATAGTGTTGGGCAGAGTCAAAATCATTGAACTAGATGATCTCTAGAAGTCCCTTCCAACCTTAACCATTCTTTGATTCTGTATCATTCTGTATGATTAACACCCTGTGAGGTTTTGACGTTTTGGGGTCTTTTTCCTTTGTCTTCCTTGCTTAATACACATTTCCACACTGTATAAATACATAGTAGTCCATCTCTCTGTAAAACCTACTCCTTGCTTTGTAATTATTACTCCATCACTTAACTTCTGCAACACGACACAAGGGCTGTGGTTACAGAGTAACGAGTACAGTAGCACAACAGCTACTGTACTTCTGAACTGTAGTTGAGAAGACTAAATAACCTTGTCTTGCGTCCCGCATTGTTATTGCCACTACCTGAAAAAAGCATTTTCCATCTCTCTCCAAACTCCACTGCAGTTATATGTAAATGTCCACACAGTTTATTAGACCTCCAGTACTTCTGTTTAGTGAGCTGCCACACAGGGTGATTCCGTACTGTGCAAGGGACCTTGCAGATGTGTCTTTGAGCTGGGTACGAACTCAAGATTAGGGTACAGAATGTCGTGATAATCAGGGAAAGGCAAATCCACAGAGCTGTGAATTGACAGTGAGGATTTAGTGGTTCAAAACCAACTGTAACTTCAATTCTCCAGATGCTAAACCAGTGGAGATACTGATTTTCAAAAACTGACTTGGTAAATATATTGTCCTAGCTCATTAGTGGCTGGTGAGTGGGTGAGCTCACTGACTGTCTCACTGGAATAGGATGAATACCATACATGAAAGGAAAACAACCAAGACTCTTAGCAAAAGTCCTTGGTCCAAGACTTGAGAATGATAAATCTGTCATTCTTTGCAGGCCCACAGGACAAATGAAAATAGAGACTTCAAAAAATATTGGAAATATTGTAACAGAATAAACCTCTTAAAATAGTCTTCTTTCTATCTCAGTAGTGAAAAGGAACATTTTATTTTACTGATCACTGCTGGCAGGTTTAAGCTATGGTTCAATTGTAAATTCACAGAAGTCATTTCTTCTTAGTCCTGCAATCCAATGTGCTTGCCCTTTTCTTGTTCAGTTCTGCAGAATCTCTCGTTACAAGCCAGACTGAAAATGGTGTCCTTTATTTTCTTTTATGTTTTCAAAGGTAGCACAGAATTTCAGAATTTTCTGACTGCCTCTCTGATGCAAGTAAAGAATAGGACAGATTCTAATTAAAGCCAGTTGCAGCATGAAGCCTGACCCTCAAGGTCACTGCGGCAGACACATCGCTCATGCGGTGTGTGATGGCAGTGTGCTTCCATATATGTGCAGCTCTCAAGTGCTTCCATTTTGCAACGGTATTGGGCATAGTAAATATTTGGATACAATAATTAGAAGTAACTGTAGCTAACTATAAATACACACTACTGAATCATGCTATGCATATCCAAAAAGAAATGACGCACAGTGTTTGTAGTGGTGCGATGGCAGCGATCCTAAGCATCTCAGAGTATTGGGTAGGATGTGTGTGAAATTCTCACCTCCCACTATCCTGTCTTACAGGTTCCCTCTAATTCCTACAGGAAAAGCATGAGTCTAAGTATGGCAATAGTAAAATATCAAAGCACATCCACTCCTATAAACTTTTTTCAGGGCAAAAGGATGAACAAATAGAGCAGTTACCATTCCCAATCAAGCTGCACAGATTCTGCCTAGCCTGCTACTGAAGATGGCTTTCTTCTCTGCAGGAGCCTCCCGCTCCCAACACAACCTTTGGAATCCCACAAATAAATATCCATTTAATTAAATCACTTACAATGCAAGTGGAATTAGATCAGTTGCAGAATAAATTTATATATATAAAAAATCTATGCCTAATGGCCCATGTCACTAACCCAGTAAACAAAATATTGTTGCTAATATAAATAGTTTTTTTCATCTTTAAACCCAGGTGTGGGAGCAAGAAAAGAGTGCGGTGCTAACAAGATTCTTTGAAGGGACACAGTCCCGCAGCAGCTCCCATTCTGTGAGAGGGGACACACAAGTATATTGCACTTGCCTCACATGAGATTCAGCTCCCACCACTACACTCCCTTCTTCACCTTCCTGCTCTTTACCTGCTAATGTAGACAAGGTGTGTTGGGGCTAATCCTCCCTCCAAGCTGTACCTGCAGTTTAATCTGCACAGGGTCTATTCAGTCATCAAGATGATGACTGTGGAAGGACTGGGCAGCTGTGCAGACACAGACAGGATTCCTCCCTACTGCCTCCCTCCTCTTGGCTTGCTGCATAAATTCCAGAAAAGCAGGAGGAATTTCTCTAATGCTAAATAATGCTAATGCATGTGATTAGCATATGTTTTTGTGTTTTCTTTGTCAAATACACTTATCAACCCTGTGTCTCTTTAAAAGCCTCGCTGTCAGATGGCTCCAATTCACCTACTTCTAAATTAAAAGAGTACATTGGTGTGCTTATAATGAATCAGCATATGAATACCAGTTAGATTATAAGAGATTAACATAAAATCGAATTGCAAAAAAATGGAATGCAACAAAAATCTGCATTGTGCTGTCAGATTTCAAGACTGCTCTAAAGCTTAATCCTAAAATTAAAATGGTGCAGAATGCCACTGCGTGTCAGCCCTCTTCCTCCCTTACATATGATAATGCTGTCCTCCATGCTTGGCCGATACTGGTGTGACTTCAGGTAAGAAAGGAAGGAGGAGGAAGTTCACTCAGCATGTATTTAGCAGTAGCTAAATGCTGGTGTGAGAAGCGGGTATTTTTCTTCCGTTACAAGCAAGAGCAGAAATGAAGACTAAAAGAAAGGGATTATCCTGTCATAGCTTATTCACTTTTCATCTTGCTTTAATGTGCAAATCAATCCACACGCTGCTCTTTGCCAGTTCCTGCTGAGTTAGTCCGCCTGGAGGAGTGGGGAGCTTTCCTGCGGCTCCACCGAGCCCTGGCTCAGCACCGAACGGGGTCAGCTGTGAGAAGCTGCACAAGAAGCTAATTGATGGAGGTCTTCAAGGGCTGCAGCCACCAGCTACTTGTGTAGGTAAATTAAAATGAAACAACATACGGTTCATTAGTTCGTTAATGGAAATTATTAAACAAACAGTGTACACATTCAAGGTCATTTGGGGGCTCTTTTCTAGTCAGCTGCTCCCGTTCTCCTGTAAGGTACACTTTTAGGAATAGAGAATGACCTCTTTCAAGAATCTCCAAGGTGGATTCTGGTGTAAGAGTTCGCTCTGTACATCTCAGATTTCATTTAAATCAAAATAGGTTTGAATTTTACATGGCTCCTGGCAAAGATATAGTTTTCCCTTCTTCAGAGTTAAACAAACCATTTGGGTTTTCAAAATCACTTGACAGTTTTTCAGAATCTTATCCCCCAGAAATCTTATCTGCACTCTGAAAAGAGGCTTGTACACACACCTATTACAAATCTTCAAGGCAAAGGAAAAGCCCAGTTCAAAGCATCTTTTTAAATCATACTCCATCTTGTTTCAATACAAGAACTTTCCTGAAAGCCTTTACCTTTGCAGAAACTCTTTGTATTGTTCTGTTGTTTTATATTAAAGTATTCTCTTTCCAAATACAAATAGGCACTTACAATCTCTGAGAATTTGTGCTTCTTATATGGGAGTTCTGGACTCAGTCAAAACAATCTCCTGTGCTCACAACAACTCGAGTGCGATTCAGCAGGTCATGTCTCGTCTTTTGCTCTCACTCCAGGACTAGGAGGTGCTGCCCTAGATGATTACGGTGATTTATCACAATAGGATCAATTACTTTCAAAGTGATTCCTTCTTTCAAAAAATCTAGGGCTTGCCATAGCCAGAACATCAGTCCTGTCTGCTGAGCATTAATTTTATTTTATTTTTTTCTTCAGAGATTCTTTCGTGCTAGATCAAATTAAGTGTAATATCAAATACCCCCACAGAATTCAGTGACTCTCTCCTGCCTCTCATGGGAAAAAAATCAAGGCTTCTTCCCACATCAGGTTTACCTCCTTAGAAGCATTGAAGGCTACTCATACTCTTAGTAAGGAATGAGTTTAAGTTCTACAGGAGATCCCTGTGGTTACTGGGTCCACATATGTGATCTACTAGCTTGTTATCCTTAGAGGGCAACTTAATAGCCGTTTGTTGTAAATAGTGACTATTTACTGCAGCTGTACACATAGCACTACTATGAGTGCAAGAAGACTGGTAAAATCAAGAGGGTTCTATTTTCTAAAACAGTCAAGAAAGAAATCAATGGTAAGAGTGAAGTGCTTCACAGAAATAGAACAACAATCACTGGTTCAGAATATGAAAATATTCTTTTCAGATAGTGAAGAAAACATTAAGCTATGAGTACTTAAAGTATTCCATACATTTATTTTGCTGGATGGTGAAGAAACTACCAATCTTCTCATAGAAAATTTCATGCTGCACATAGTATACAAGCACATTATTAAACCAGACAGATTCTCACGGTGGATTAAGAATGCATAGTATAAGGAGCTGTATCTTCAAAGACATAAAGCTTGGCACCGATTGACAATCTGGATTCAAATGCCTTATTTAAATTCATTTCCATGAGTTACATCAGAATTAAAAAGATGACATCTTCACTAATGTCCTGAGAATTTGCTGGCCTTACCAGCAAATTCAGCATGTGAGAGAATATCAAAACTGATGCAATTTCCTCCACTTGTTACCTCTGCCAGAGCAACATTATTAACAATATCAGGCCCTCCACTGTAACCCTCCCCAGACAATAAAATACACCCTTGAATATCAGATCTTCCTCCAGTCCCATTATGTTCCGTTATCCAGTTCCACTAAGCCAGCTCCAGAAAGTATTGCCTGCTATTTACTTCTAATAGTTGGGCTTCCTTAAGCAAAGATACTCATATATCATTCTTTTCTTTTACTGAAAACACTAATAAAGCTACATATGCTGTAAAGAAACTTTACCAATGTCTATGTTTCCCATGCCCCTGCCCTTACCATTCTATGGGATTTTCAGACTTAATTAGATTTTTACAATATATTCCTCCAGTGGGAAAATGTGTCTGAAAAATTACATCTTCTCTGTCTGCTGCATCATGATTGCTCATTTTTTTAATCAAGACATTTAAGCAAATTTTGAAGACCTTCTGAGAGAGCTTCTCTTACAAATTTCACGCTTTTTCCTTTTTGTGCTACATAATTTTCCATCAGAAATAGCTGGATAATGAGAAACAAGTTTGTATTTGTTTTTTCATATGGTACTATATGACAACATAGGAAGAAGAAAAAACATCGACCCGTTTCCTTGATTGAAAGTATATAAAAGCAAAACGTTGAAGTATGTGGTCACGTATGTTTGGGTTGACCACATACCAAGGAATGCAAAGGAAGTGAGAAAATCAAATGCAGAAATCTTTGCTGAAGTGCAATAGCTGCAAATTCCTATGAGTAGAGGCTATAACTATAGGCTATAGTAGAGGCTATTAGAGGCTATAACAAATAACTATGCTTTAGAGTTGGCACAACTTGAGGCTTGAAAAGGTTGCCCTCTGTAATTACCTGATCAATATATATGTAAACTAGTCTCATTTTTGCGTCACAATTATTTTTTATCTCTGCAAATCTAAAGGAGTAAAAATGTATAAATATATTACACACTTCTTTCAGCGCATGATACAGAAATGGTTCTTTCTTTTGTACTTCACATGAAAATTAATGAAAATCAGGCACATCAAGAAAGACTAGCTGGTTCAGGGAATAGTCAATGAGAAGAAACTACTTCATCATCAGGTCACCAATTAACTTCCAACTTAGGTTTATACCTGTAATTACATGTGCACTGCACCATAACTGTTAGCTATTGCTACTACTACTGAAGTTGCCAGCAGATCCTGGCTTTGTATGCATTCTTTGAAATAAATAAAATGTGTTCTATCAAGAAGTTGTAAGCAACAGAGAAGAAAGCAAATTGAAAACTTTAAGGATATGTATATATGCTCACTTGTGTAGGCGAAAAGAGCCTTCAAGTAGTAATGCACGCTAGAGTATATACCGAGTATTTTTTCATTTTGACTGGATTGCTATTAAATAAACAAGAGGAAGATGGAAGAGAGGAAGAGAGAAAGAAACTCTTTACTCCACTAACACCTTCAGCATCCTAATCAGTAGTTAACTCTATGGCTCCAAAGTCATACACCATTAAGTAAAGATACAGATGAATTAATCTAAATAAAACTACATCCATTGTAAGAAAAAAAAAGTTATAAAAAACTGTAGCAATGAAGACCTTATCGTGCATTATATGAAAAATCTTAACATTTTTAAGAGTGTGCTAAGCTATATAATAATATTTAATTCTGATATTTATTTTAAAATGTGGGTGCTACATTTCATGATTTTTTATTGATAATAACCATCACAAAATAAATACAGTAATCAATGACACTGATGACTCTGGGTTATTATTGAATTACATTCCTAATGTAATCTAAGGAGGTAAAATTAACACCAGAATTAGTGTTTGAATAAAAGTTAAGACACTAGCTATCAATAGTGATTAAGTAATGAAAGAGAAGACCTTGAAAACCAAGCAATGAGAAAATAAGCATTGTCAGAATGACAATTAACAAAGACACAAGTTTGCAGTGCATGAATACTGGAAGGCAGATCAAGATACGTTTATGGTAAATATGTACCGCTATTGACCAACATACAAAAATTCCTTCAGGAAACAAGAAGTGGTGAGAAAATGATGCAAAATTTTTAGATGTGGGGATATCATTAATATATAGAATTATCACAGGTCAACATTTTTCTCCAAGGCATCCCTTCGTAAAAACAAAGCCAAATTCCTGCCCCCTCTTGTCAGGGCTGAGACAGATTTTCTTACAGGATTGGAGTGGGAGTTCATCTGCTCGCCTTGCTCTGGAATTATCTCTTCCAAGAATCAGAGAAGAAAAAGCACAAAAAGGAAAAAAGAAAAGAAATGGAAGAAAATGGCTTGTGTCAAATGCCACACTGTGTCTCTTTGGGAAGACAGTGTCTGCACAACACTGTAATACTTACAGGTCATGTAACACTTCTTAAAACACTGGTTCTCAGTGCTGCCCATGGCTTCTTAAGAAGCCTGAACAGTTTTTAATGATAGGAGTAGTTCAGCTCTTTGTTAGAATGACAGGTCAGCTCAGACCACTTGTCCTTTGAGCCATGTTTCTTGCCGTTTACAGACTCTTATTTTCTCTGGTATGTCTTGCTGACATGGTAAAGTCGGGCTGCTTGCGCTCATGTTATCTCTTGATGTCTTCCTGCTTGTTGCAAGTTCTATAAATCTTGCCACAAATAACTGTAGACAGGAAAAATGAATTAAAACTGACAAAATGAATGAATCAGCTAAATGACATGGAAAAATTGCTGATAATAGGACATTAGGTCATGAAACAGTTTCCTATAGAAAGTCAGAGTAACCTAGTTATTGGAAGAATGCAAAAATAGAGAAAACAGAATTACTGTGTACGCTGTACTGCCGGACTTACTTTCCTGGTAGTTCCAAATGCATGCAATTTCAAGAATTTTATAAAAAGCCAGTGACACTAGTTGATTTGCAATATACTAGGTGTGTAGCTAAACAATACAGATAAAAGAGAATATCAGCAGCCTCATAATAAAAGAGACAGATGAAAATATTTGTTCAAGATCTCAGATGAACAATGTAACCCAAGGATCCCTACTGGGATTGATCTTGACCACAAGACTACCTTCATCTTCTCTTAGCCTCATTCTGCTATTGAAAAAACAGCTTTTCAGTATACGATATTACATTTTGGAAGCATTGTTGATGCATCTCAATTTAATGTGAGGTTTTGACATTACCATGGAGAGTATGAAGCATGCAACAATATGTTGTTTTGTAGGCTCTATGAAAACAAGATGTTATGCAAGTTTTCTGACACGGTATGACAAAAAGAAAAGATAGTAGTGCATTTAAACATCCATGGTGTAGCAGAGACCACCCTGTGTAGTAACACACCATCACAAATAGTATTACAAGAAGCAGTAATATTAAAACAACTAATTGGTGAAAATTGATGCACTAGATATACTTTAGCAGTTTTTCAGGTCCAAAGCAACAGTGATTGCAATCCTTAAGATGTAGGCAATATATAATGGGAAGTTCTTAACACCATAAAGGTCAGAGATTTAGGTGAACTTGCCATTTCTGAGAAGGAAGAAATTTGATGGTACAAGTGGCATTTTAAGACCAGTAAAGAGCACTTCCAATCTTTCATGGAGATTAGAAGTCAAGGGAGATGACTTCATTGCTTTTGCCTGTTGTGAATAAAATAGTCCAAACATACTGACAAAACAAAGAGGAGCTTTTAAACTATTTATTTTAAAACGCCAGGTGAGAATATGAAGAGTGGAATATACTGTTTCTAATATATCCTATTATCATGGCCTTGCAGCTTTGGCAGCAAAGACTGCTCAATTACATTTCTGTTAGGAAACTGATCTTTCTGTTAGCAACTTTATCCCAGCTATGACACCATCTGCAACACCAAAAGGACTTTCTTTTTTCTTTGTCTTTATCTCTTCTAACCAAAACATTTTTGTCACTGAAAAATAGTGACATTTCAGGTGTTTCACAGAGTTACTAGAGAAATTCTGAAAGAACAATGTGATAAAGCAATTTCAAAGATAAAACATCCTTCAGAGAGCATACTTTATTGAGACAAGCTTTGAAATTTAAGAACTGTAAAATCTCTATCTTTTCTCCTGTGGAACATCCAGTAAGGAGTCAACTATTTATACTCTAGTAGCTGTGAGTGAAAAAATATCTTTTCTTCTGAATTTCCTGCATTTCAAGAGGATATCCATATCTAAATGCTTATCTTACTGCTACTGAATTTTCTGTTCCTTATAAGAATGTGCAAGTTACTTTATGCAACTTATTCAGGATGCTGAATTCTGCATTACTCAAAATCTTTAAATTGATCTAGACATAAGTTTCAAAATACCTGTTCTAGCTCAATCAGAAGCTACAGATTTTGACACAGAAGCTCTAAGGTGAGCTTCTTTGTCCTATGCAGTGCAGGAAATCAAATTATGATTCCTATTGTTTCTCCTGACCTGAAAAACTGACTCTCTATAATGTACTTCATAGCTACATGCTAGTTTTGTTATTCATCTTGAATAGGATTTAAAAGTCTTGCTTATAAGCATTTAAAGTTCAAACACTGGTCCCATTTCAGATGTATTTAGGGTATTCGTTTTAGAGGATAAAGTGTTCAGTAATAAGATTACTCTTATAGTGTGAAAAACAAGCATTTATTGATTCAACTCTCGACTCCCTCTGACACATACCAGTGTCAAGATAAAGTCAGGATAAAAGGCAGGAAGCACTTCCATCCATTAACTCAAAGATCACTCGAAATTCTACCTATCCCACTTTCAATAAACTATATACAATAGTAGAAGACATGTTTTTTTCTCATGTTAGCTTCAATATTTTTGAGTTATTACGAATAGAGGCTATATAGGTTATCCTGGAAGAAAGTATGTATACCTGTCAAGTTAACATGCTCTTTACTTTGAGATTAATGATCTATGTAAGTAATAGCATTTTATTTCTGCATCCCTGCAAACTGTATTATTTTAAGACTTTCCAAAATATCAGAGAACAACTTTTTGGGTAATGATTTAAATATACAAGCACACAGAACTAATAATTGAATGCTATCCAGTTCTTACGGTAACAAACTCAACAGATTTTTTTAAAAAAACTTGCTTACCAAAAAAGTTTTGTCTAGACTTTGTTTACAAAAACTTGAAATATGAAAACCTGACAGATTTAAAAGTAACTGAACCATCTTTTACAAAAACAAAAGGAATGTCAAATTCAAATTCTGAATTTAACCCTTCCTATAGCTATCCCTGCATTTTGGTTATATAAGGTGAAACTTGAATTTGAGACACTCATAAGCATATTAGTAACTTTTGAATTGTACTAGCACAACACAAGAACAGTACAAAATTATTATACAGCGGCTGATAACAAATATTGTAAGAATTTGCATTCTATCAACAATAACATAATATGATGCAAAATCACTAAAACAATAGAGCTTTCATGTTGTCTTAATAAAGAAAAAGTATTATTGACAGTATTCATTTATTGCAGAAATACTTCAGCTTTTTACCTTAGCACTTCTCCTACCTGCAGTTCTTTGTGACAAGATTTATAGAACTTGCAGCAAGTAGGAAGACATCAAGAGATAACATGATAACACAATAACAAAAGATAACAAAAAGTGAATTCTGAGTAATTTACATAAAGATCCCAAATAATTTGCCTATTTTACCATGTAAGGTTTATTGATGCATTCTGGATTTAGGAAGAAAAAAAGACCTCATTTGTACGTCAAAAGACATCTTAAGAGTCTGAACATGATACGTTATATGATACCGACATGTAAATATAATGCATACTAAATACTTGTATCTCCAAGTGGCTTTATGCACTGAAAGATGTAAAGAAAACCTCATTTTAGAGGACACGCTAAGGCATTCTTTGTACCAATGCCAATGCTACCACTTCTCTTACAAATAATACATAAATTTTGAAGGGCTCATTTAAATGAAAACAATATTATATTAAAATATATCTTAAAGATGTAAATTCACCTAATTCTTTCCAAAACGTATCATTCTCTGCCAAAGTAGCATTCCACCATGCTATGTTGTGGCAGCAGAAACTGGAAGTGGGCAAAGAAATGGAAGACAGGTTTCCTCAAAACCTACTAAATTTTAATTATTTTTTCAGAAATAATAAAAAAAAACCCCACTTTTAAGCACGGTCTTTGATCACTTCAGACAGTTTTATCATTGTCTTTCTAAGACTTCGTTTTAACTCAGAAGCATAGAAAGTTTGCATAACATGCTATGAATGTTCTTCCCATCTGTTAATAAGGTTTGTTGTGTTGATTTTTTTGCATGTCTTACTAAAAGCTGTTAGTTGCTGCTTTTATTGTAGAGAACACTGAATAATATCCCATTTTGCAATATATCTCAACAGTTATGGACACTTAACCAAAATTTATGTTTCATTTTTTGCCTAATCTAGTACTGTCTGAGGCCAACCTTATCTGTAAGAAAGATGCTTATTTACAGGTCAGTTGCAAACTGTCTTTTGCATAGTTGCAAGTTCCAGCACGGAAAAACACCCAGTTGACTGAGTAGCAACACAAGTAAGGACTTTTAAAAATGAAAAATGTTTTTTTATTTAAAAAATATAATAAATATAATGAAATATAAAACCAAAAACACAGAAGAATATTTAAAAAATCCTTAAATATCCATTTTAGGCAATTTTGTATTTAATGCTTGCATTGACTTCTTTGTTATTAGAAATGTTCTTATCCAGCAGCTATTTAAATATAATCTACTTTTTCCTTCAACAAGTTATAACAGTATCTGCCAGAAATGGAGAAGCAATATAAGAATTTCATTTTATGAAAAGTGATTTTTTTTTTCCCTAAATATAGCTTGTCTTTGCCCATTCTACCTTATTAAAGCAAAGTAGCAGGCAAAGTTATGATTACGGAAGGCTATATTTCAATAAGCAGCAAAATTACGGGACAATTTAGTTGTCTCAGTTGTTATCATGACTATCTCAATAATAATAGCTGATTGTGTAAGAGCTCAATAAATAGATACTTCTTGTCAACCTAAGTCGGAACATCACCATTCATAATACCCATCTATATTGCAATGTAACATATAGGTGGTTTTTCATCCATCATCATACACAACTCTGAGTACTTTATGAAATCTCCAAAATTTTAAATGTCTCTAGAAAATATTGAAATGTTACGAGTTCTCAGTGATGACATTTATGAATAGTAAAAAAGAGTTTTAAATATACCAGGCTTAGCTCTCTGCATTACCAGTGCCAAAAAATCACATGCCTTTCATATGACATCTGTCTACAGTGGCTGGCAACATGCTCCATGTGAACACTGGAGGCCATCTCCTGCTTCTCCAAGGCCTCTTCCTTATTTAACACAACTGGCCAGTTTGATCCTTGTTAAGGGAATCTCTTCAGCTTAATTCTATTTCCCTGCCTCAAAACAACCACTGATGACTGGCAAAACAATCCTGGCAAGCTTTATGCAATCTCATTTTATTTATTTCTGTACTTATAGCAGGATGCCAATGAAACAAATCCACGCAATCAGCTGGGTGTCTGAAGATGATATAAAGTCATGTCAATACAAAATAACCATGAAGTCAAAAGGTGCTGAAGCTTTTTTAGGCACAAGGTCAGTATGTCACTTGAACTAGCACAAAGAAACACCACATTGAAACAAGAGTATAGACGCCTAGAAAAAAACTTTTACAGCAAGCAATCAATAGACATCATGGGTGCCACAGTCTAACGTTAAAAAATGCAGCACAAAATAAAGCCTTCTGTTTCACTAGAGAATTTTTTGTATTTATTTAACTAAATGCAAATACATAGCCTGGGGAAAATTTTAATGTTCCAGCAAATGATTCTTAGACTAGAATTTACTTATTTTATTTTATTTCAATGCTGATGCATTTTTTTTATGTAAATGAAATCCAAATACTTCATTTTGGTGTTTCAACAAATGAGTGTACAAAATTATTGTCAGTATACAGTATCAAAATAGACTTGCCATACTTGAGCTGTCAGCCTTAGGCATCGTAGCTCTAAGACCTTGAAGCCCAGCAAAAGGGAGCAGATGCAGCCCCTCTTTCACTGTGTCCTCATCAGGCTGCCAATGGATAAATGGCCTGGCAGTCCGGCTGGAGAGCAGTGAAGCAAACCCTGCATGACTTGTTTCCACAGTGCATGCTAACAACAAACAATTCTTATCAGAAAGCTTGCAATATAGGCAAAGAAGGAGCACGGAGAATTCTTAAAGCCCCGGACTTGAGAGTCAAGTGAATATCAGTGATAAAATCCTTCCATGTCCTAGACAAGCCTCTAAGTGTGAATAAGAATATGCAAGCACCTGCCAACAAGTAAAGGGACACCTGCTTTCAGTGGTAGTTTGTATTTCCAGTGCTTGCTGTCTGCCATGCTAAACACACCCACATTTCACAACTCCAGCCTTTGGCTCTGCTGTATGAAAAGCAGGATTAATCAACAGTTTTGAGAGCAACTGGTCACATAGAGGAGCAAGGCCCTGGCTCAGCCCGTGCACTCGGCAGGATGTGAAGGCCTTGGCATGAACCACAGCACACAGGAGCCGCCACACTGCTTGCATGTGGCACACGTGGCCACACCAAATGCACCCGCACTGGTGCCTGTGCAACAAGAACCCCAACGCAGCAAATACGTGGAGGGGAGGGCGTGAAAAATAGTTACATTCCTTTTAACTTTTAAAATCTACTCATTTCCTTACGAAATAACCATTTTAATAAGCTCCAACTATGAAACACAGGATTTAAAAATTGAAAATTCATTTTTCGCCTGCTTTGTCAGTTTTCTAATAACCTGATCCGTTAAATTCCTTGCAGAATTAATTAAGATACAGAATTTAAGCCTGATTAACAAATACCAATTTTAATAATGAAATCCTTGTTTGTAATTGTTGAATAGCAAATAAATTAAAATTAAAACATGCAGAGAAAGAAACACAATCTCTTTTAATATTTCAACCATTCATATATTATATTAATTTTAAAGAAACAGTGCTCGATTTTTTTTTTGATGGATACCCCAAAAGCGAAGAAAATAGTCTTTTCATTCTCCTGAGACATAGAACAGTGACACCATCAGTGTGTTCTTTTTTACCAGTTGCTTTGCTGCTACCTTATCTTTTCATTATTTTACCCAGCTGCAGTTTTTTCCTATGTGGCCAGAATTTATAAATTCTAGAGACAGATCAAAGTGAACACCATACAAGATTTTAAAAATAGACCTCAGTACAGCTGAAATAATACAGATGCTTTCCAATTCAAGGATTCAAGGGTTTAAAAAGAAAAAGGATTTGCTAACGACACTCAGAGAAATCACTATCGCATGTTGGATTGCAGTGTTTTGGGTATCACCATATACCATGTTATCTTTATAGTAGAGACTGCAGAGTCAGATTCAGTGCACACTGTAGTGACAGTGAACACTACCACACTACTACCAAATACATTATCAGCTTAATACCTGATATGAACCTAATTTGGTCTATATCCATTCATACAGGCGATATATTCAGTCAGATAATAGGCTTTACCTAGTTTGAAACCTATAGTCTAATATTTATGAAATACTGTCTCTTTTTTTTCTCTTTTTTCCACCAACACAGCACCTTGTAATTATTCCAAGAACTATTCTGCATGCTTCAACACACCGATAAGGAAGTATCAGGGTGCCATTTGTATTTGTTAAAATGAAAAATATCTCTTGGTTATCCTTTTGATGAATCCAGTCGTTAGAGAAATTAGCATGAAAGGCTAACTCATGCTAACTCATGCAAAGAGGAATGCATAAATGAACAATAAATTATACAACAAATAAAAGACCTCATTTATATTTATTATGAACTTGATTCTGGGTGCTCTTATTCATCACAGCATCCTTACTCAAATCAAATAGTCAATAGAAATTTAGGAACTGTCATTTGGATCTGATCCAGGATATATTATTCTGTCTCTGAAACAGGACTATAAGATGGTGGTGCAAGATGCACAACAGGCAGCTGTGGGATTTTTTTTTCAGTCCTAAAACCACTAGTTTTATCCTGATCTCTACAGAGATCCCAAAGCACAAGTTTTCCTGACACTTCGAAAATGTCTTTTTATTATGATAACCTTTTTTATTATGATAACCTTTGGCCTGATCACTAGAATCAATGGAGAGGCTTCCAGGTTACTGCCAGGCTCTTCCACAAGCACATTGGGCTCCAGGTTTCTGAGCCTGCAGCCCACCAAGGCTTCTCTCCAGGCCCTTCCTTAGGTTTCCTTCCTACAAAAGTGTATGTACGTAATGAAGAGTTTAGTGCACGCTCAGGACCTGCCAGACATATATACAGCTGAGAAGGAATAAGAATATAACCTCAGTCCAGCAAACTGAGGCTATCAATTCGGATGGAGTCACCTTAACTTAGACAATCTCTAGATTACAATGTGAAAACTTGTACTGAGGCTAAACTTTAGTTACAACCTTAGAGTAGAGGTTTGAGCTCCACTTTCCCCAGGGACGCTACCTGGCAAGTGACACATCTACTGTGTGTTCACTGACACCTTGTCATCACCCTGCTACCGAGGCTGCCTGGTTTGAGGCCACTTCTGCCCATCATTCTGCTGCAAAGGAGATCATGTTGAGATTCCAGAGACAGTTAGAGCTGCACTTCCCTTGCACAGATGCCTTTCGATCCCATTCTCATTAGTAAGTAGGATGCAGCTAGGAGACATGCTGACAGTTTATCTAGACAAAAATGGGTTACTGAAGTATGATGGTCCTCAATTATTGACTAGTGTCCAAAACCTGTCTGATGGAAGCAGGCAGAAAGCCTAACTAGGAGAACGGAATAAGCATAAATGGGGAGCAAATCTGGTTGAAGACTCACTAAAATCAATGTTTTCTGTGGTCAGGAAAATCTGAAGAGGACCTTGGTGGCTAGCTTCATAAATGTTGGAGGAGAGGTTATTTTCAGATCCCAGGGGCTTTTTATCAATGTCAAGCATTAGATTCATATTAATGACTCTAGCCTGTCCAATTTCATAAAATGGGAAGAAGGGAATATCAGTCAACAGACTGGTTTAGCTATGAGGCTACCGTAAGAATCCTTCTCTGGGTTCTCTGCTGATTTCAGCCTTTTAAACTCTTGCTCTGAGTAATTAATTACAGAACGGCCTAGAGCCAAATGGAGAATACCTAATCTATCTACTTACCTGTCTGTTCACCAGTATTTCTAAGATTCATCACTGATACAAAATCATTCTTGCCCAAATAATTCATTTATGTATTTTACTGATAAATAATGAAAAAGAAGCGCCAAAATTAAATAGCATCTTCTACCTATCACCTAACCTTTATTTCCTGAGCAATACATATGTATGTGTTTGAGGATGGTGTTTTCAGTTTTGAGCAGCTTGTGATGTGTCACTCAGGCTACCCTCAGCTTCCTCGGCGATGTATTATTCTGACAGCAGGAGCAAATAAAATGACGAGTCCTCTGTCGGCATGGCAACACAACACTGAAACGAAGTCAGGTCTTTGGAAATGACAACAAAATATCGCCTCCCAAAACCGCAGTAGTAAAGCATTATTTCAGAATTCTATCCACAATTTCTTATGCTTTTTCGTTTTTTTCTGACAAATCATATTAAACAAACCTGTTTCAGAGCAAACTGGTTTCTCCAGAGCAATATTGACAAAATCTGTTTTCACTCTTTCCTTTTATACCTTGACTGTATTCCCACTTTGAAGTTTACTATTCCTCCTGCAAACTGCTATGACAGAAAGGTTCTCGAGTGTAAGCTAACACCGTCTGCCTCCCTTAGTGGTGGTCCCTGCTCTAATGGATGAGACTTTTGAAAACACACAGAGAAGTACTGGGGTTTATGAGTTCATCTTCTTTTAATATACAGAGATGTCAGAAATAAAACTAGGCCAGAATGACAGTTCAGAAATGTTCACACAATGTTACAGCTGCTAAGCAGACAGGCAAGGTCAGAGCTCCAACTAGTGAAATCTTGAAACTGCACTGGCTTATACCAGAAGAAAAACATGTTGCCAGCTAAGCTATATTTGATTCTACAGTACTGTGGTACAGAGTCTCACAGCAAGGATGACATTTATTCAACATTTGTGTTTATTTAGGACTCTAAAAAAGGTAGAGAAAGGTCATTAAAATGCTGTAAGTTGTGGATCAGAAAGGGGCAAACACTTTCCAAGAGCATGATGCCAGGGAATAGAGTCACTGTCCTTTTAAGCAACACCTCAGGGATCTCCTGCACATACCCATTCTCCACTAGGTAGGAATGGCTCTCCCTCCTGATCATGCTTGCTTAGTTCTACCAGTTGTTTTACAGAAAAGAGACTTGCATCGTAATGTCCCAAGCCTGCTTGATGCTATTACATCCCTGACAGACAATTTCCTGGCCTACTTCACCTGCAGGCAAGACGTGCCGACGTGCAAAGAGCTCAGACAGCCCCACATTCACAGAACCTTTTGGTCTGAACAAGCCAATTGGCAAAATAGAGAGTATAAACTAAAGGTGCCAAAGTGACCCATTCAAATTCAAAGTATCCTATAAATTGATCTCCAGGCTTGCCCCTTTATTTCTTGCAGTCATTTTCTGCTTCTGTTCCTGCCACTTAGATACCACACACATCTTGCAATTATTTACACCGGTGCTACTACAAATTCAGAAAGTCCAGGCACATGACAATTTCCAAAGCAAAACATTTTAAGATTAGATAAAAGGAGAGACAAAAAAAATACGCTGTCTCTCTCTGAAAGATACTTCTTATGAGATGCTACTCAGGTTTTCTTCCATTCAGATTTATTTGTATTCAGCTCTAAAAACCAAAACCGGTGGTGAAATTTGCCAATGAGAAAATCTACATTTATCAAAGGGAGAATACATTTGTGTAGACACAAGAAGTCTCTTTGGAGTTATCATGCCTATTTACACACGTTCACAATTTAGAATACACAGAACTTCACAAGATATAGCTGCTCAGCACTAGGGGAGCTTCCAGCTTCTACCCAGTACATATAGAAAGGAAGTATTTTCTAATGGAGGTCAGATCCGACACTATAATCTCAGTTCCAGTACTACTACCAGCATCAGAGATACGTACTAGAGAAGACTATCAATTAGTTTAATCCTTCTGTTTGCATCTTCCTGTCAAATTTGGGTTGGCTGACTGTTTGCAGCCCAGGTTTTCATATCCTGACAATATTGGTGTGGCTTCTCTGTGAATATACTCAATTGCTCATTCTTTTTTAACTTTGAAAGTTTTCTGCTTGGCAAGGAGGTTGCCCATCTCTAAATGATCAGCAGGGCACACTTTTGTAATCTCTTTCACTGTACATTGGTGAGAGGCAGCACGCAGCAACCTACAGAACAATCCCAATTATGACACTGTATGCTCAATTACAACACTATATGGGTGATGTTTTTCTGCAAAATCCTGGCTCTGGTCAACATCTTCAACTTCAGCTCAATTAGAGGCAAAGAATAACTCTGAATACTAATACCCTCACAGTTAGAGAGAACAGGGTCGGAAACCACAGGGGATGCACCGTGCTGGAATCCACCCAGGCAAAGAGAAGCAAACAGGGGCTTCATCATGAATGAAACATTGAAAATTGCAAAGGGAATAAGGGACAAAAGTATGACTCCCAGAAGATACAGACACTCCATCTAGGGCAATGAGAGAAACAGAAGTGAGATAGAAAATATGCTAATAAAAACGGGGATAAAAGAACAAAGGAAGGTTTTGAGAAGGAACTAAAAAAGAGCCAAGTTGAGACGAGAAAAAAATCCTTTCAAAATCTTCTTAATGTCCATTTCTTTCAACTCTTAGAGCTCATTTTCTAAGCCTAAAGAAATTTAAGCTTTCTGCATTACAATCAAAATATAAACATTTTTCCTCAAAATCTTTGCAAATGCATACATAGAGGAGCAAGGTCCACTCCTAAGCATTATTCCACGAGGTCAGGTGTCAGAATAACAGACAGTTTCCGTTTACAAATAAAAAGTAAAATGTAAATCATTTACTGGTCTAGGGCATGGATAAAATTCCTTTTTAAAATCTTCCTTTGAATTTACACTAACATCTTTAGCCTAGCTAAAAAGATCACCTACTACTATATTAGAGCTGAAATTCTCAGAGCACAAGAATTTCAGTTGCTTATTGAATTTATTTTCCTGCCCAACCAGAAACACTATCTGTGTCAGTGGCAGCACTTTGAGAGTAAAGCTGTAAATTCAGTGTTGTTACCAACTGCGGAGCTTCTCTACAGCTGACAAGGCTTCAGCAGAGGGTAGGAGTGTCAGCCCACCCAGGAACGCCAGGGTTTAGTGTCCTGCAGAGAATTATTAAGCAAACACAACTCATAAGCCAAACAGTTGAGTTCCTGCTAATCTTAGGTTAGTGTTCTAAAATCTTCATCAAAAATCATATTTTGGGAAGGAAAAGGGAATCTGAGAAGAGAGATTCACTTGGCAGCAGAGACTTGTAAATTACTAGAGCTGATTGAAGAAATCCCTATACAAATTCAGACCTGTATCTTGGTTCTTCTAACTCCAATTGCTTCAGGACTGTAGGATATTAACTAAAATAATGTTCTCTGAGGTGTCATTAAAATAATTTTAATATTTTGCCACCAAGCAATGACTAGGAAAACTAGGACAACTAGGAAAAATAACTGCTGCAAAAAAATGCCTAGGGGAGCTACGCAAAACAAGATTAAGTGGATTAGGAGAAATAAAACAATAAAAAAAACCCCTCTTATCTAAAGGCTTACTAATTTTATACCTGATTTCTGCTTACAGAGAACTAACACTGCTAGAGATTTTCAGCATGGGTTCTAAGAGCACTGAAAGAGAGGCAACCTCTGTAGAGGCAACCTGATAGTAACTAGAGATTTTGAACTTTATGAGAGGTGCCAATATTTTGAGAGCTAATAAAATACCACTAGGGAGGCTCTAAGCCTGCAGGTAAAGTTAGTCTTTCTTCTCAGTGCTTTTAAAGACTCTATAACTAGAAATACTAGCTTGTTAGCTAGTGTTAGCTTGAACTGAAATACTGCAATAAACATCCTATTAATAACAGTCTGTTCAACCTGCTATTAACCATTCACAAATTATTCACTGTAACTATTCACAAAACAGTAAAATTTGTTTAAGCATTCTGTATATGACTCTGTATATTCCAAAAAAAAAAAAAATCCCAAACATGCTTAAGTTCTTTCAGTAACAGTGCACAATTTCCTAGGAGGTATCTTAAGGTATTGGGGTTTTTTTCTAAAATGTGATGAAACTATGCTGCTGCTTCCTAGCATTTTGCTGTTGGTGTTTTATTTTTCCATTTTTGGAATTTTCCTTGGGCTTTCAAAGAAATATCACATTGCATTCCAGGATTTTTGCTGTTGGAATATTCCTGAAGCTTTCTAAAATCCTCCCTGTTGCTTTTGGGGACTTTTTCCTTCATGTATTCTATTGATTTTATATGTTTCCTAGAAATTTTCCATCTGCTTTACTGCAGTTCTACCTATGCTTCTATGCTTGCTTGAATCTCCCTGATGCGTTCTGGAAATTTTGCTTGTACTTTCTACGATTCACAAAAACAAAACAAAACAAAACCCTCCTCTGTACATTCAAAACAAAGAAAAAAGTGATTCACCGCTTCCTTATCCTTACCCACTATTAAGTAGAGAAGAAAAAATCACAAACTCTGTGTTATCTTTCTTTGGGGAGATACAAATTTGAGTTATTGGAAGTGCTGCCTGGAAGAAGCACTACAGGCTCTACCTGTCCAGCTCAGGCAATACAATAAGCAAAGGCCACCAGTACAGATCACTTCTCTAGCTTATAAAAGCACTGAATATATCTCCAGGGCTGCCCTTTCCTCACACAGTAAGAGGATGTGTTACAAATCCACAAAAGTCCTACAGCTGTGTCTTAAATCTACTCTACTTATCAGATCTAAAGATGGACGTGAAGGTCGCTAAAAATCATACCCCTCTTTGTATGAAGTCTTCTGTGCATCAAGTAAAGCATAGCTGAGAATCAGGCATTACTTTTCCAGTTGTCTGGGAAAATACTAGGTCTGACAGCACTTGCTGTGGATACTGTGCCCATGAATAGTGCACCATAATTGAATTCAAATAAACAATCTGGCCTCTATGGGTACCACTCCTCCTCGCCTCATCCTTGCACTTTCCTCTTGCACTCACTGCAAAGCAAAACCTCTTGGAAACCACCTGTGTTGTCAGCATTACTAGCCTTTCACTCTCCTAAATTTCCAGAGATTTAGAACTCGATACAATACACTCTGAGTGCCAAGTACAAGGTAAAATATGCTGAACAAGTAGTAGTATGCCTGCAGTCATAAAGCTTCTGGAGCTGGTATGGATAGCTAAGTAGTAGGAGCAGAGCTTTTAATTTAGTGGGGTGGAGTGCTCAGAGAAGGATGTATTTACATATATTTAGGAACTGGTAATACAGATTACCTTTGAACTTGCTTTTTTGCTTTGTAGAGACAATCAGAAAGGAGAATGGAAATGGCAACTCTAATGCAGGTCAACCAGAGCATTTCCAAGGTCTTTTTGATCATAAATTGTTTTGACATCAGAGATGTATATATACCAGCAAAGCCAATGCTTAACAGAAGCTATTTGCCAGCTTAAGCTTGCAATGCACAATTACTTTTGTTCAGTGTCTTGTATCTTCTGATTGATTTGCTGTTTATTTTAATTGCAGTCATTTAGAGAAAAGATAAAACTTCATCATGGATTCCAAGTGGGAGCTATGATCATTAGATGAGCACAGTAGCCATGTCCTGCAGTTAATTCCCTTATTATAGAGACTAATAGAAAAGACCTTGGTGGAAGTTTTACAAAGCAGTTTGACACTGGCCCTTAGAACTTGAGTTAGAGATGTGTGTGACATGGATCCTGCTGAGCTCCAAAATACAGGAAAGAGAGACTTAAATGAAGTCTCACTGACTTGGTGTCATTCATCCTTATCCCATGCAATGAGTTTTCAAAGAATACATTGTAATAAGCTACAAATGTTCAGGGGACTCTAAGCACACAAATATTTCCATGTGAAGTTGATTGTATGCAAATGGGTTATTTTCATTCACAAACAACCAGGCAGGTGCACCTGCAAATGCGCACTCAATTTGTATATGTTGTTGTGGTAACAAGGGAAGGCAATTACCTACAAAATTGCATTTTTGTACACATCTTGCTCTCTTTCAAGCTTTCGATAACCTTTCTTACTGCACCTTGACAAATACCTTGCTACTACAAATACCTACTAGCTTCTGTCCTGTGGTAAGTCATTTAACTCACTGAAACTCTTCCTTAGTGCTCTCATTTATATGCTAGAAACCTCATTAGCCATGTTCTAGGAAAGGACAGTTCAAAGGAGAGAGTGATCATCTAGGGCTGAAAGAACTACAGATAACTAAGCCACAAAAGATGTATGACTCAAAAACATCTGTTCATACACTTCACGATAGCACTGAAGACTGCAATCAAATTCCGTGCAACCTTAGTCTGGTTTCAGATTCATGCTGGTGGGTAATGTACAGCATTAAGAAAGATAGAGACAATTTTCATATTTTCCAGAGCTCTTTGGGCTAGAATCTACTTTTACATATGCCAAGTGTATGGAGCTACTTAAGCAATGTACACTTTTGCCTGTGAATGCTCTCTACTCATGCAAACTCATCAACTTACACGAATTAGGACTGACATCTTGAGTGGAAATAATGCTATGTAGAGAAAATGGAAAGTCCTTCTCTTTTGCATCCTCAGATTATATATAAATATTTCCTTAGGAAGGACTTGCAGTTCTAAATCTTTGTAGGTAACAGAGAGTTAGTTCTTTTTTTCTTCTTCTTCTTCTTCTTAAAAATCTTACTATATAAATGCTGGAAGGGCACTAAGATGGAACAAGCCTCTTCATTTTCTATTATAAATATTGGCATAAAGCCAGCAAGGGAAAATAATGAAATAGTTTTAGAGATTGTTCATTCTATGGATATTTTATTTGTAGCTGGAATAATGTTTCTTTAGTACCAGAAATCAGGCAGCTTAATATGTACCCTCAAGATACAATAAACAATAGTGAATTTACAAGATTTAAAAAACAAAGATGTTTTGCAATAAGGGACTCATTCCTGCGAGTTCTCCATGACCCTCCTCCTTTCATCTGGGCAAAAATTCAGGACACATACACAGGGAATAACACAAAGCTAAGTTAAGTGGAAAACTTGACATGACCTGGGGCTTGGACTGACCCTACAATGGTCACATCATTCAAGTCAATTTAGCTGTCAAGTAGTGGGAAATGGAAAAGAATAAAACTGTGTTGCTTCATTTTATAATCTCCAAACACATAATTTTGTTGAAATTATGAATCTGAAATGCCATAAATGTGTGGCATAGGGCAGTTCACTACTCATACATGGAGGCAGGACAAGCTTATGATCTATTCAGCTTTTTTCTTGCTACACTTGGTTACCTGGGTGCATCTGCACTCACGAAAATGCTGGCGAACCATTGGCACAGTTAAAACTCTCCACTTTCCCTACACAGTTTCTCAGTGTGCACAACATACCTTCCTCTGGCCTTGCCAAATGCCGTCTGATCCCATACCTTTATATTCAAGATCCTGCTGCAAATATCCTTTCCTTAGTGCACCAATACAACCGCCTCTTTGCAGTCTTCTACCAATTTCTTTTCCTTCAGCCTGTAAAAGCTTTATGTTCTCCACTGGATGCCTCTCTTCCCGGCATACCCCTAAATATGTTGGCAAACTGTGGGCTGCCAGATGCAGCGAGACCACAGACTTTAATGCCAACATCACCAGCTGTGCTTTGCTGTGCTCCTTGTGTGGGCTGGGCTCCTCTCATCTCCCTCTTCATTATGTGTTGGGACTGGGAACATCTTTCATACAGCACCCACCAAGAAGGTCTGAAATGCTCAGGCTATACATGTGGAGGGAATAAGAGTCTCATTCCAAATGTCATGTTTTGGTTCTTTTTCACCAACTCAAACTATTTGTGAAATTTTAGAAAATAAACAAAAACATAAAATGAATGGCTATGTTAAGTATTACAAAAAATCACTAAGTCTGCAATATTGATTTATTAGACATCCATCCCAATTTGGTCTTTGAGACTGGGATGGAAAGATTGCTTTTCAAGCCAACCGATCTGTACTGTCATTTACAACTTTTATGGCCTGCATGTGTAATTCATAGGTTGCATAGATAAATGACAGAAAGATTAATATATATTGCTACCACACTGCTTTATTGATGGAAAACATCTTTAAATGCATTTCAAATGGATTATTTTGTATTTCTTGTAAGCTCACAGCTAGCTTGCTTTGGGTTTTCATTGACAAAAAAAGCAGAGAAATATATCACTTACTGAAAGATATGTTAATATATAGCTCCCAAGTCCCAAGAGGTGACAAAATAAGACTTCTGGAAATTAGTGAATAGCTGCATGCTGTTAAAAATGTGCTAATGTAAAAGAGGAAAGAAATCAAGGTCTTTTACCTATTGATTCTTGCAGACAGGAGATCAGAGTACACAGGGGGGAAATCTAGTTAAGAGGTTGAAAAAACAGAATAAGCCTTTACTTTTAGAGAATAAGATGATTTTATGTCTGCAGGGTTTGGTTTTGGTTTTGTTTGCCTTAAGAAGAGGGAGTTGTTTAACATGAAACCATTTTAAATGTCCTGAAACAAATGTCATTATTCTGAGATCCAAGGCTTTGTTTGAAGGGATGAAAGGGTTGGGAAAAATGCTGCAATTTGTAAATCTCTAATGAAGAACGCATAGTTCTTGCAAAGTTCAAATTGGAGAGATATGTAGTTGGAATGGAGGACAACATTAAAAATATCTAAAAACGTTCCAACCATAAAGGATACCTCTTCAGCACCCTGCTCAAGGAAACAAGCCCCAGAAAACAGTTCTAACATTCAAGAAATACTGTTTGTGGGCAACAGCAGATTGGGAGGGATTCACTAATGGTCTTCTGTGAGTGACTTTATTTTCTTCACATTGTTCCTTCCATGTCATCAGGTGCCTTCACCACAGCAATTGCTTCTCTTACTCATTTTAGCAAAACTTCTGTAGAGAGTATTTACCAAGATAATATGTATCCGAACTTCTGAACACAGGCTTACTACCAAAATTATGAAAAAAATCCTTCTTTGAGATGTTCCTCTGAAGAGCCTAAATAAAAAGTCAGGATTGTTACTCAGGGAAACCTGTAATTTGCCAATTTTTACAAGTATTTCATTCAATTTCTAAAAATACTGATTTTCAGAATTGACGCAAACTACAGGGGAATGTAATCTTTATACTCCAGCCCAAGAGTTGTCTGGTGACACAACCTCTCACCTTTCTATGTTTTTTCTTAGTATTTTCCCTGCCCATTTATTGATGGGTCTGTCTTGCTTTAGCAGAAAACATTTTTTTCTGACTGAAGAGAGCTTCTATACAAGAGTACTAATAAAACAACATCTGGGTTGGTATACACATACTTAGAATTTTCATACTGAATCTCATTGTACTTGAACATGAATTGAACAATGTATTGCTAAAGTAATTTCTGCTCATATTTCTTTGTTGGTCAAGTGGAACTAAATAGTGTATTCTGAGTTGCTGCACTTGAAAACAGTTGTTAAATCCAAAGAGATGCAAAGGAGTTGTGAGTTAGCATATTAAGCACATTTTGCTCTGGACATGATTTCAATTTACCCTGCATTAGATTAGTATTTTCATTTATGTTAGACATCTTCACACTCTTGGCTAAAACATCTGAGATATAGGAGAGTGATGACCTCAATGTTTCATTGAGAAAAGTCAACTTTTCTGTACTTCACTGCTTTGATTTCAAAATCAAACCCTCATTTAAATGGGATTTTACATATATACCCATTAAAATGATTCTATGACTACCTAAAAATGAGCAAATATACTTCACTACTGTAACATATAGCTTTTTTAGTAAATGTGATTACGACCTTTCAGCTACATACATAGATGAGTAAAGACAGAAATAAAAGAGTTAATACAAATATCAGTGTCAGAAAAATCCATATTCTCTCATCTCTACTGTTTTCTTATTATCTTCAATTAGAAAGAGAAAGCAGTCTTTTTGTGCAAGCCCACAATGACACGTTCAAATTAGATTTTGCTAATACTGCAGATCTTCTGAGAGTTTAACCATCACAGAAGAAAAAAATCAAAAGATATATCTGGCATCAAAGGAGAAACTGTTCATAATCCTGAAGCCACAAACAAGTGGTAACAACAGCCACGGCTTCACTTAGATAGCAAGGGAAATGGTACTGTGTGGAAGAATTTGGTGTTGTCAAGGTCTTTACTAAATCTGTGAGGCTACAAATAAACAAACATGCAAAAAACCAAAAAATAATACTCTGGTATTCAACAACTTAAAAAGCATTTGTTCATCAAAAATCAAACACAAAATCTCAAATGTCACTTTCCATCTTAACATATGGATATAAAAGGTAGAAATCCACCAACATTATAGACAGACATCTACAACTTTCAGAAAACAAATGCTCACAAAAAATACAGATTCTTTTTTGTAGATTAGAAGACAAATGCTAACATGAATGCCAAGATTTGTCATATTGATTGATGATTTTTTTTTTCCATCTCCAAGCTTACTCAGAAAAGAAAACATCTTAGACCTACAAGAAGAATTAAGTCAAGGCATCTACCACATCAGTTATGCCACAGGGGAAAAAAACTAAAACCAGCTCTCCAGAACACAATGCACAGAAAAAATAGCATGAAAACCTAGAAGACGTTCAAAAATAGAGGCCTTCCTAAAAGGAGTGAAGAATAGACAGTAACAGCACAACCTGGTCTGTGTCCCAAGCCAAATTTCATGATCCATATACTCATTTACTGAAAGGTGCATTCATCATTCTGATGACATTACACAGCAATTTGTCAAATAGTAAAACAGAAAATAAACCTATGTGAATTAATAAACCATTCTAATTTCATGTGCATTAATTAGCTGGTTTTCCTTTAGCTGAAGTACAGCTTGCATAAGATGTTCTGAGTGTTTCCACAAAAAAGAGAGCCTGTGCCTCTGTACAGGTATCTGGGTCATACCTGTACTGCTCAGAGATCTGAAAGTACCCAGAACTAGCACCAGCGCTCCTGTAGCCTTAACCACATGGTACTGGGCCTCTGCCCTGCTTGCTTCTGAGCAGCAATAGACACAAATCTTTGCATCATTGCACATGCATTCAACACCAGTGCTTGGGGCCCACTGGAACACTCATGAATATGTAGCAGCTACCGAGATTTAATAATACAAAAAGGAAGCTGGATATTTTTCCCTTACTAAAAATAATAATAATAATAATAAAAGCAGATTGACTGCTTTTAATTATATATTTTTATAGTTTTGAACTTTTTCAGTTACGTTGCAGATCCATACTTAATGGAAGAGACAGAGACATAGAGACAGTAAGATTAAGACAATAAATAAGTTCTGTTTACAGAATAGATTCTGAGTAAAAATCAAAGAGAGAAAAAAAAGAGTGAAAAAGATACAGAAAAGAAAAAGGATTGAAGAACAGAGCCTCAGGGAAGAAAGAGGAAAGGAAAAAAGCACAAATATAAGATACAGAGAAGGACAAAGCAGTGCAAAGAAGAGCCACAGGGAAGGAAAATTAATTGATAAAAGACAAGTGGCCAAAAGGTGAAGTCAAGGTGATAGATTACAAATAGATATGTGAATAAATAAATAAATAAATAAAAACTAAAACACAGAAATCAGTATTTACAAAAAGAATCTTTCCAAAGAATGTTCTCGCAGGTTAGTTTCTGTTTCTCTCTTTCACTGTGTTTAGTGCTTTACTTACCATTAAAAGTGACATGACACATCTTGATTTTTAATTTATTACCCAAGTCCTTCACAGTTCTGGTACAGGCCAGGCAGCCATTGCTCTAGACTAATATGCTAGTGATGAGGAATGATTTTTTCAGTCTTGCACTTTCAGTAGCACTGACAAGACCTAAACATATAGCTTCCACCAAATGTTAACTATTCCTATAGCCTTTTCATGCACTATATACTTTTTTATTAGCATGCATTCTCTCAATTACCAATGCAATATTGATAATTTGCTTTAATCTTTGATTCTCCACCCATATTCCCACTCCTTTGGATTTATTTCTTTGGTAGGGAGAGATACAAGTTCCAGACTTATCATTTTTCAATGACTTAACAATATTTCTGCCCTAAATGATGCCATATCTAAATAGTTAACAGATAGAAGTTTACACATGTACCCATGGCTAGCCCTAAAACTAGACAGAGTGAATAAATAATAATTATGATATGACATTATGACATGATATGACAGATATGACATCAAAAAAATTGTCTTGCTTTACAAATATGTTTAATTTGAAGGTTGAAGAGTTAATAAAGAAGCAGACAAATGAGATATCTATTTATGTGCACATGTATATATGTGTGTATGCATATATGTATATACCAGCATACATATGCACACATATATACATAAAACTTTTAGACACTCAGTTATATTTGAAAAGAATGGTTAGTTTAAGGATGAAATCCCAGATCATTTTAGTCTGTCTGTCTCCAATACAGTTTTGTATAGATCCAAGTAAGTATTACTGAAATAAATAGAATTACAGGATTTTTATCAACTTAACAAAAACGTACAGATATTGAGTACCACAAAGAACATCCCACAAGGTTTGCCTTCCTGAAGCCTGAACTGAATATAAATGAATTACATTATTACCACCTGGACTTCTTCCTGGTTTGTGTTGGTTTCAAGGTCATAGCCTCCCATTTTAACTGCCCCTCAAAACATGAAAAGGATCCAAAACCCTTTGCACATTATTGTTGTTTTAACCACGAGGCTGGAATTTCTCAGGGCTTGTTTTCATTTCAAAACCTCCTGCAAAAACAGCCAAGGTGGAGCTGCTCTTACCAGCCACCTGATAACTGCCCTTTCTAGAGCAGCTGCGAAAACACACGCAGCCTGGGGGCAAGCACTGCTCCTCCGAGCAACGTTCATTTAGACAGCAGCTGCTCTACTGCACCAGCTCCTGCTCTTCTGACACTCGAAGAATAATCTCTGTGATCACAGGAAGGGACTTCTGCAGCTCACAGTGGAGATATTTACCCTGAAATTCTTTCAACTCTGAATGCAGGTTCTCTCTCAAGACAACCTGTTTTCCAGAACTGCCGCATATATGTCCCATGACTGCTCTGTGCTGACCTTCTTAATAGAGGCAAAAAAAAAACGCACTGGTGTTCAAGTCTCTTGGGCACTTATCTTTATCAGAAAAAGAAGGATTACAGCAGACAGTTCCAAGCCTAAGTGATATTGGCTGAAATAAAAGTTAAATTAATGTATTTCTAATAACGTAACACTGCTTGTGGAGGAGCAAATCCACCATGTCAAGGGTTATGATTTCCTGTTGTCACAAATCAGGAATCTATTAGAGAGCTTTATTTTACATTTTGTTATTTATATAAACTCCTCCAAAAAAAAGACATGAATAATGGTTATGTTAAAAAAAAAAATTAAAAAGAGCAAGCCTTGAAAACGCTGTCCTTCCCCTGCAGATGATTTACAGCTGTTAGGAAATGTAACCAAAAGGGCTACTTTCCATAGGGAAACAGGCTGTTGCTTTCTGCAGTGCATGGACTGACAGCCACACTTGCACAGCACAACCTTACTCAGCAATCCCTGCCCTGCTGCAATACTGCCACTTGGTTTAACTCGAGCTGCAGGTCCCAGGCAAAGATGTCCTCTAGTGCCACAGCTGCGTTTCCTGAACGCACCTCTTGGGCAACCTTCACATTGCGCAAACCAAGGGCTGGCTGTGGAGGTGACAAAGGCGAAGGTGCAGTGATAGTTACTGTTTGACAGAGACCTCCCATCAGATACATTCTTTAGGGAACTACAGTGTATTAAAAAGCTAAAGATACCATGCTTTCTTTTTTCTAGCGGGAGGTCTAGGCAAATTAGAAAAAGCAAAGCAGTAAACCAAAAAGTCTCACAAAGATCAACAGTACAAGAATTTAGACCAACAGAAACTGAAAATCACTGAATATACAAATGTGTGAGCACTAGTATTTGTTTATTTTGCATGCTGCAGGTCTCTGCTTCTTACTGTTACCTCACTGCTAGTATAAAAGAGTTGTTTCTTGGTCATCATACCAAATAATACATGTGTCAAATCTAATCTTTTATTCATGCAGTAAAACCCCTAGAATCAATCCTACATGTAATATTAAAAATCCAATAAGGTAAATACCACAATTTATTTAGATCTGCTTGATTTTACCAAGATATGTTCCCTTGGAGTACTGAACTTTTTAATAGCACTTAAAATTAAACTTAATCCCACCCTCACATCTTCCTTATTGATAAGAATGTTCATAGGTTAGAAGTCATTATTAAGTTTTTAAGTCTGAATTACGGATCATATTTCAGACTTATTTAAAATAACCTCTGTAATATATGCATTGAAGTCTCTGCTGAGGGCACTGTTAGATCTGTGAACAGTCCTATGAAATAGTAATAGTGTTATTAATAAATTAATAATAAATGCTGAAATAAAAATACAGAAAAATGATGCCTTCTCCTCTGCAATAGAATCCCTCTGATTCTGCCCATATATGCCACCTCCCCATCATTTGACAGTATGAGTTGAAGTTACCAGTCAGCACAGGCAATAACTTGTCATGCCGAATCATTTTCTTTAACCACCAACAGTAAAGGACAGGACAAAATGCCCAAAACAACTGCAAATTTATGACATGGCACATTTTGCTGATAAATGGTAGCTACTTGAGAGAATTTCTTCTACAATTACAGTGTGTGATCAAATGATGTTGGCAGTGATTATAACAACTCTGACAAACTACTTTTTGTGAAGTCTTTGCTGCAGCTTAAATGAAGGCAATGATATGTCTCCTGGCTGCTGCAGGTTTAACCCTGATAGTGTGCATATGCATAGCCTGTTATCCTATTAGAGCCACAAAATCAAAGCTTTGAATGGGTGCGCTATGACGGAAAGTACATCTCTCTTACAAAGACAGTTTGAGGTCAAGCACAACACCAGTTCCTCAACAGGAGCATGCGGAGATGACAAAACTGCTCATGGATGGCAACATCTGTTCACTTCCCTTCTATCCAAATTAAAGAGACCAGTATCCCAGTATCAAGCCTTATTTTACATATTTTCAGGAAACAAAATATTAAGAATAAAAAGAATTTTATTTTAGGTTGTAGCTTTACCTTACAGTTTAATGTATGGATAGAGAGATCCAAAATTAAGGAAATCCCGTACTGGTAAATTCATCACTCTCATGTCTTGCAAAAAACACCAGTCGCTAACAGCATCCAACATATTCTAAGAAAGCCTGGGGGATAGATGCACTCAATGCCACACCAGCCCCACAGGGACTCTTGCTTTCCATCACTGTTCTGAAGAATTCACAAGCCATCTATACTTCAGAAGTATCTCAGTTATTTCATTCAGTTCATTTCATATGAATACAGACCATTTTCCAAGCAAACTGCTGATCCTCGAAAAGTATATTAGGCAGTCTAAGTCACAGTCTAGATCTATATAAATGCATACAACAAATCTGTATATATAACTAATCAGAGAAGATAATAATTTTCCATTCTTCACTATATATATAAAAAGCTTGTCAAGCAAATACATACTATACTTTCTCAACATCAGTGCTATGCAAATGAGTTAAGCTGATATTTCATGCTTCTGTAGTTCCCCATAAAAGTGTGTTTTTCCAACTCATTAAGGAAGCAAAAGAAGGAAAGGTGAGCTGTACATTTGCACAGGTTAAAACTATAAACTAATGCAAAGAAAAAAATCAGGAAGTTACTGTGTATTTGATGGAGTATAGCATCTGGTAAAATATTATACAGCAGTTTTCCACAGATTTACAGTAAGGTAGTAAACTATAAAATGGCAAAGAGCTGAAAATGAAATTAAACTAGGCCATACATCAGCACTGATTTTGTTTTGAAAGCAGCTTTGAATTCTACAATGGATTATGCAGAAAGAGTGTGTGCAAGGCTAAAACCCTCAGGGATACTACAGGACCAGAATCAAGGAAAAATCTAGGAAGAATTTATCCATGCGGTTGTAACCATGGGAATTACACTGAATGAAACAGCAATTATACTCATTAAATGGAACTCAATGAAAACAGATTAAATGAAAGGGTTTGAAAAAAAAAACCCAGTAGATTTATCAAAAGTGTTTGCAACTGCAAAAACAGGGTGGCTGGCAGCCATATAATGCATGCACACAAACGATGCCTGTGTTAGAAAGAGTTTCAAAATACTATTAAGTGCATCTTAAATGTAATGCAATACAGTACACAAGAGCAATACACACAGTCTGACTGCCCTTGACTATGAGTGAAAACTGTGGCAGAAAGGACTAGCAGAGTAATTGTTACTATTAGAGTTGTTCAAGAAACCTTAGCAGTCTTTTGGTAATCACATTAAAATGTTGGTTGAATTAACAACAAACTAGGTGGAGCACTTCTAACATGAAAAATCTGAGAGAGGCTGATTCCTATACTTAAGAAAAGGTTCTTAGCCAAATCAGAAAAGGTCTTAAAGTTGCCTCAAATTGCTAAGCTGTGACATATTCCCATCACCAGGAACATAAAGATTTTCAGAATTTCACTTGGACATGCAAAATCATTGCCTACTCTGTCTTTCCCTTCAGGCCTCTGCCACTCCTCACACTCCCCCATTTCAGGATACTCAAATGTTCTCATTCCTTTTCTGTCCTAGAAGACATCCATCTTTGAAATTGGAGAAAAAAACATTTGGATAGCGAAAGGGAAGTAGCTCTACAGATCTAACTGAACCAAGGCTGAAAGTTAAACTGTTACCCTTACATAGTAGAGGATATAAAAAAATAAGAGTAGTCCAATGCATAAAAAATACTCTCTTGTTATTTGAAGTTGCTTGCTTTAGAACATTCTTCCCAATGGCACAGCAGCAGAAATATCACATCCCTTGAGAATCCCCAGTAATTAAGCATCACTCCACAAGATAACATCTTTGTATTTGTGATACTTGAAGCAAAATCTACAATATTTCAGTGTATACTGTTCACTTTCAAAACTTCATTCTGTTTTGATCACAAGAAAATGAGGCTTAAAGAATTTCTCAGAGCTGGAAACACCAGAGGTACACAACCAGATGAACCTTAACCGCCAAATGACGGACAACCACCGACATTTTTGCAATCAGGGTAGGAACATGGCATACGCATCTCAAAGCGGAGGTGCAAAGGAAACCATGCAGCCATCTAAAAAGGATATTATATGTCTGTTCTGCACCAAAAGCTCCTCAGCAGCACCACAGAGCTATCCACAGCTCAATATGCTCATTTTATAGACAAAATGTCTGTGTATTAAGATTAGAATAGCACAAAATCTGTAAGCTCATACAATGACATTAGTACATCTAGACAATCCATTTGTATTTGAAGTAATATATAAAACAGATTTCTCAAAATATTCCATTCAACATGAAATCTAAGAAGCATCTCCAATTCCTATTTTACTCTACCGTATTTTTGCTCAATCTCTTTTAATTTATTTTAATGTCAGACACCATGTAAGATACAAGAAGGAGTCATTCAAAATATTTATTGTCTTACTAAACCAGACCTGCTGCTGTAATAAGTTTATAGAAGTCCAATAAAATCCATGGTTAATCACTTTTCAACTGCACCCCAATATGATTAAGCAAACCACCCTTGGAAATGTGGAGACCCTAATAAATATCATCTATGTACCCCTGCACACTAAATATGCAATACTGAAATGGAAAAAGAGAATGATGATTCATTTCAGTATTCATTTTCTTAATATATCCAGTATGTAAGATATTTTGAAGAGACATTACTGTCAATGTATATGCAATATTTTTTAAGTCCTGAAGAGTTACAATGCTATCTTATGGTGCAAAAAGACAGTTAAAAGTAAGAGAAAATAGGGGCAAAATTGTAGAAAAAATATTTTATAAATGCAAAATTTCTCACATATTTTTGTTATAAATTATTAAATAGTTCTTATTTTAAAATATATATTTTTAGAGCACTGTAACAACTTTCACTTTGGTTACTGTAGAAACCTTGGATACTGTCCTATAAAGAATTATGAAAAGCACAGATGCCCACAGAGGCATCCTTCAATGGCCTTGAAAGTCTTGGCTTAAAAACACAGTGATTATTACTTAATATCAGGAAATTTCTAGAAAACTAAGTTCAAGAGGAATCTTGTAGCAGGATATTTCAAGACCTGAGCAGAGAAAGCTGAGTGTTACCTGGTCTGATCTCATAGCTAGCCATGCCTTGAGCAAAAGGTTAGATTATTGTTAAATATTTTTGTACTACATGCAAAGAAAACACAGCATGTGGGTAACTTGAGGTAGAATATCAGATATCTTATGCACTATACATATTTTTTCACTAGATATAAGTCTGGATAGCAGGAGAAATACTAGGAGAAAATACATACAAACAGTGAATTCCTCATGGAAACGAGAAAATATTCTAAGCTGGTTCTTTATTTTAATTCCTGTAAGCTATGCAAGAAGCCCAAGTCTTCCAGTTGCAAGAAATTTCTATTAGTGGAACATCATGAACACATTAATGGTCATCTGTATTAATTCTGAATGGCCAACTGAGCACTCACCTGAACTCTCACCAGAATTCAAAGTTCATTAATCAAAGATACGTCCTTTTAAAACATCTGCTGACAGTGAACAGTTTGAATTTGTAAAGAACTGTTTTAGTGGTGGTGGGGGAAACAGTAAGAGGAGACCAGAATCTTAAAGATAAATTTCCAACAAACAGTTTTGGTGTTGAATCTCTGATTTCTATGGAACATTCCAGTTAAATGGCCCCTTGTTCTCCCTAGAAATTTTAATCAGAAATTACTGATGTGGCAGAATTAACTGGATGCTGCAGATGAAAAGAGATAATCAAAGGGAAAGAAACTAGCAGTTCTAGCACTCTATTGCACACATGCAAAACCTTTGTAATTTATATCAATAGCAGAGAACTCTTGAAAAAAAATATGGGAGCTAAAAAATATTTTGCTTGCTAGCATGAAATAAAGTCTTGAAATAAGACTTAGAGCTAAACCTTCAACTGCTACATATTAACATAATTCTGTGGAATTCAATGGCATGCTTATGATTAAAAAGTAAGGATACTATCAACTCTAATATTAAAAAAAAGCATTAATACATCAAGCAGAGAGTAGTAGTCTTGAAAAGAAAAACAGAAACAAGTAAATATTAATTAATACTCCTCTAGGAATAGATAGCACTGTAGAAATGAACGAGAAATGATAGAGAAATCTAGGAAAATGAAAAATGTTTATTTCTGGAATGTATTCACTAAAAGGCCCTAGAAGCAGTCTGGCCAGAAATACTTTCTTGTGAATCTGTGGCTCTCTTCTTCAATCATAGCTCCATTCTGTGAAGCTTTTTGCAAACGCCTGTAGTCCTCAGGGTGGTGTGTTACAATATGCAAACTCCTCCCAAAGAAAGCCACCTCTGACTCACTACTTCCATGGAAATTGTCATTACACAGGACTGCCATGGAGATCTGCTTGAGGTTTCTAAAGAACCTGCACCAGCCACAGCCCCACCAACTGTCCACTAACCCTACGCCTTTTTTTTTTCCCTTGAGGAGCTGCTAACTTCATACGTGACGCAGGCTGGTTTGCAGCATGTGCCAAGACCTAAATATAAGCAGTAGGTCAGATCTTCAGTATAACTTCATCGACTGTTAATAATTTATAGCAGATGAGAATCTGTCTTCAAAAAGTATGTTACTAATTAACTTGTGACGAGTTGGCTGATTTCTGTATTTAGCATAATTCTTGAATGCTCTAGGTGTGCATGTGAATACTTATGAAACTTGTACCCATAGATCGGTATTGACATTCTAATGAATACCAAATAAGTTCATTAGCACCTGCCCTGCCATAGTGAGCACCTTCTGAATTCATAATCAAGTGGCCTTTGAATGAAACTGCTGGCCACATTTCTTTAGCTAAAAAAAATCAAGGCATTTTCATCATATTTCCAGCTTTTCTACTACTTCTGTTTTCTGCATGTGAAATGTAACTAAAACCTTGGCAGGAACAATAAATCAGTGGAGGGCAAAGAGAAATACAATGGCACATGTTTGCACTGCACTGCACTGTACTCTGCTTACTGCACGGAGATTGTGACCCAAATAAGAAGAGGTAAGCACATCTGGGGACAATATCAGCAATTCAAGCCTGTAAAGGCTCTATTAAGAAAGATGAAAGCTTTGCACGTAGCCAAATAAAGCCATCTGCTTAATCATTAAGGAAGAGGAATGCCTTTTCCTAAAGGTATTTTGACTTCAGTCTTTCAGAAGTGTTTTCCTAATTCAACACTGTCTTTGGAAGCACTGGCAATACACACCTAAGCTCCTGCCTGCTGCCAATCTCCTCCCAGCCCCTCTCAGAGCATCCTTCACTCACAGTTTGGCAGCTGCCTGACATCAGTTTCCCACATAAGACACTTACCCCTCAACTTCAAATGCGTCACAGCCAAATCACCTTCAATATCACTGTTAACATGTACACTGCAGCAGAATGGCAGTGAGGGAAAATTAAAGTTAAGATAGGAGGTGAAGGGAAAATGCGGAACAACAACAACAAAACAAAGAGCTGTTCTTCTCCACTAAACGCTACTGTATCTGAGGACATACATTAGCAACTTGAATAGTCTGAAGAGACTTGGGAGAGTGAAGGACAAAGACAGGAGCTGCAGTAGATGTGAGTGGACCTTGAATGTGAGCAGAGTGGAGAGAGTCAAAAGGGTTGCAGAGATATGCAAGAACACTATTCTTTACTTTTCTCAGGTCAACAGCACCTTATTTAAATGCATAAAGATGGACATTATGCAAAAGAGGATCAAATAAAGCTTAAGTTCTTACTGATGGCTGAATTCTCTGATATCAAAGAAAAAAAAAACTTGACTTAGTTACGGCATCTACCAAGAGTCCTTGTATCAAAAATACAACAAATCTAACAAGCTGCAACAGTTTTCTAACTAGGTGCAATGGTGGCTGAGATCACGTCTTTTCCCTTCATCCAAACTTTCAGCATGTCTGAGTCCTGTTGGTATTGGACTGGACGCTTCTACAAATAAAGTGTTTACTTAGGATGGAGAAGACAGACACATGTGCATACAGAGCAGAACAGAATAGACAAAACTAAAGTAGTTTCAAACATATGCATCTTTAGTACTGTGTTTCTATATAAATATATAGGTTAAAATGATAACAGAACAAGGATGACCAGAGGGGTGGGGGGGTGGGGGGTCTTCACATTCTGACTTATATCTTGATGCAGAAAAGTGTGCAAGGCCTTTGGGTAACAGGACATACGAATGGCACTGGCAACAATACAATAATGAAAAACAACACTAAGATACTCTAAAAGACAGTTCGGTTTTCCAAAGGAACTATAAACATCCAGATATGAAAAAGGCTGTGTTATCATTAACAGGAAAAGTATGACCTATATATTGTCCTCATGTTATCTTTGCGATGTTAACTTTTTATCTTCTTAATTGCCTTTTGGTTTTGATTTTACATAAATGAGAATTATAGAGAGGTTAATAAAAATCACAAAAAACAGGAAATATTACCAAATATATAGGATTTTAAATATGCACATTAATACTTTTTATCCTTCCTCATATTAAGTCTCTCATAATAGATTGTGTATATGTGAATAAATAAATAGTTTCAACAGAAAGTGATAGACCAATCTTTGCTTTCTCCTCAGAGGGACTATTTTAATGCTATTATACACATTAAAGAACAGTGTTTTTCTCCAGCAGGGCCAACAGATTTCTTGTTAAGTAATGGAAAACAGAAGTCAGGTTACTACAGAAAAAATGGGTTTTCAAAAGGTAAAACCCTCTTGTACCATTCAGGTTTTTTAAATAATCCCAAAACACACAGATCCATCACAAGAAAAGAAGATGCTAGCAAACACTTGGCCCCAGCCTCTCACTGTAAGGGAAAATGCTGAGATTAGATGTTGTGATCTTGTTCCTTTCATCCTGGCTTGAGATCAGCTGAACATTTAATGGCAATGTCAGAAATTAGGACTGCTTAGGAAAAACATATTCCCAGATTTGGCACCCATAATACTATTTCATAGGTTCATTCTACTTCAGAGATTAGAAGAATTCTTATACAGGGCAAAATCTGCCTCATGTATTATCGATGTACAAACAAACTCCCATGTGAGTGTGCTGAGAGCCATGTGCTGAGAGCAGCTGCTGGGTGAAAGGGAAGTATTTGAGAAAGGATAATCTTCCCATGCTGAAAGATGTGCCACTTAAGGAAGATGGCTCTAGCAGGAAAGCTGCCTGGATGCTGGCTGACTTATCCATGATTCATACACTTCAAACAGTCCTGCATAAACAGACACAGTTATTAAAGGATAGCTGCTTAATGTTTCCATTCACAAGAATTTTTTATTTGCCTTCTCTTTTTACTTATGAGGGAGCCATTTTCTCTGTTAAGAATAATTCCATACTTTCATCTGAAGTACCACCAAAGGAAGTTCCTCTATTTTGGCTCCTCAATATGGAGTCTAATTCAGCAACATCACTGAAATATTTTAAATACTTTCTACTTGGAGAAAGACTAAGACTAAAAAAGTGACTTTGTTTTGTTCAAACGGGTTTCAGAGTCCTGGCTCTTTTTAGTTTGTTTTTAATACTCCTGATGCTGTCAAAATAAAGTCTTTATGCCAAAAGATATAAACTGCTATAAAGACACACAGTGTAATTATATTACGCAGGGAGCTCAAAACATGAAAGTTAGAAGAAAGAAAATAAGACAAAGCATATTTTAAAGGTATTTCTTGTCACAACAAGCTAAAGAATTTGAACTGTCCCTTTTTATAAATGGAGGAAATGGACTGTCAGATTTAACTATGTCAAGGCTATATGAACTGCATTTTTTCTAGTAAAAGTTTTATTCTATTTATTTGGACTTCAGTAATTCTAAATTACAGCAAGAAACATAGATGACAAGAGCACTGTACAAGTGGGCGATTTGCCTCACATTCAAGTATCACAGTTTTGATGCACTGGAGATGCAACAGAGGGAGGAAATAGCAGTTTTCTGTTACGTATCCCAGGTAGTTACCAAGCTGCCGATGACAGATGCTCACTAGAAGCACGTGCATGGACCAGGTAAGCACATATCTATTCTTCTGGTTATCCATTAATGCCAGTAAGTGGCAGTTTCAGCATAAAATATTGTTGGGAGATAGGAAGGCTATTCTTCTAACACTTTGGTTGTCCACTGCAGCGGTAATTGTACGCAAGTTAAGTCATTGCAGGTTCCCTTAAACCTACACAATATAAAGGTGCCAAGGTTACAGGCCTCATCTAAATTTACCCCAAAATAGTTATTAACTTCTGATCATGTGCATCTATGATTATATGGGCTACCCAGAGTGACTTCCTCAGATGTGTGTACATCATTGCTGTATTATTTATTCAGCTGAATCCCATCCAAATGGTATGTACTTTATAACCTGCATAGATTTGCCTTCTCTCCATCTATTTTACTGCTGTCTGGTTGTTTTGCTGCAGTTATAGTGCCTGCAGACTAGCTGCAAAGCTAAGGTAGACAACAAATCTGCTCCTCTCTCGTGGATAGACATGCACTTCCCTCATATTTATCTTTTTTTTTTTAATCTTTTGTCAATTCTTGCATATACATACATTAACTCTTTGGGAAAGCAACTATTTTTGCACCACATATGGTTCTAAAATACAAAAATAACATAGACTCTTTTATTGAAAAGTCTAAGCGTATTGTTCTTAAGAAACTACTAAATCATCAACAGAAACTGAATGCAAAGCAACTGATAAATGCAAATACACATGACTAGGTAACCGGATCGAATCTGACCACAGAATCTTTTTATTTATTTATTTTACTTATAACTAAAGAACAGTAGTCTGTTTAAAAATAAATATTTCAACTGGCTTTATTAAGCAGATATAATAAGAAAAAAGAGAAGCGGGAAAAAGAAAAAAGAAAAAAAAAATGAACATACCGTGTCGCTAACCTGCATTTGCTTTGCAAGAGGGGGAATTTTGCAATGTAGAGCTGTCTATAATCCTATAAGCAGCCAAACTGCCTTCAAACAGCTTTCAGACTCAAGCAGGAACATCTGCAGTCATAAAAATCCTATAAAAATGAGACAGACCTGATGCATATACTGTGTGCAGATACTGAAAATTACTCACTTCTTATGAAAGGCCACAACCCACAAAAAAGCCCAAGCAGGAGGGTTTTGTGTTTGGCAGGGCAATGAAACCACTATGAAAGGTAACTCAACAGGAGAAGATTCACTGACCTTTTGGGAAAAGTTCTATGCTATTTATATATCAGCTCTGTTCACCACTTGCACTGATGATGCATCCTGTCACTGATGAAGGTTAGTGCTTTACAGTTTCTCCCTTACATATACAGGCATCTAAGACGACCAGGAATAGAAGGAAGCAACAGGTGTGAATGCACTTTTACTTTGATACCTTTACTCTTCTCTGACTTGGGATGATTCGAACATTGTGCTCAGTTCAACTCACAGCTAAACTTCATATCTTTGCTATCTGTGAAAGCTATTTAGTTTTTCTGTCATTTTTCATTATGAATAATGGGTATTTATTATCTTTAAAAATTCTCATTTGCATTCAAACTTTGCAGTTTAAACTCTCTTACTGCAGAAGAGACTGCGGTAAGAGTTGTCTGCTTCCACTTTACCACTAACTTTGTCACTAATATTAATCTTAATCCCCACATGACACTTTTGATACTACACTTTTTCTGTACAGTACAGGAGATGTCTCAAATATAATAAAGAACCTACACTCAAACACCATTAACAGCAGCTAAGAAAAATATTTTAAGCTTTAGTAACATTTTTGTAATTAAGTTCTTCCTTCATTTCTGTAGACCTTCATTTAAATGAATGAGATGTTTTTTGAATCTATTTTTCCCGAACTTTTGTTTGGTTAATTAAGTTGATAAATACCCAATTGTGCTAGACATAGTTAAGCTGTTCCATACGTGCTTGTGAAATATTTGGTGTTTTCTGATCATTTTCGTATCACAAAACCTATGGCAGCCACACTATCCTAAAATCAAGGATAAAACTGGAAGATCTAGAAATACCACAAACATGACATGAAGAAGTATTCCAAAAAAAAGATAATGCAAATAATTTCCAAGTTGGCATTCAGATACCTTGACTAGGATTACTTTTAAATCATTGAATCCAGCTTTTTTATGCCATCTGAATGTCCGAGCTTCAGAATACCATGTTTCACTTGAAACATGCCATTTCACACGCGGAGATGAATATTTTCCATAGTTATGCATAAAATATACCTCTATTTCATAGCAATTTATGGAAAAGACTAAGCACATTACTTTTCCTGTGCAACTACTAAGTAGTGATTTCCAATACTGCTGCGGTAACAAAATGCAAGATGCACAAGAGTAGGAAAGCAATTTTCACACTGTTCCTGCCCGTATAATAAAATAATTAAATGCACACATTTTAGTGGCTTATTGAGATCACTGTTTCAGTTTATGGACAAAGGGCAACTCTCTCTCAAGGGCCCCCTCTCTATTCCGTTGCAAAAGGAACCAGGAAGCCCTGTCTCACTCTGAGCTCACATGTAATTCTAACAGGGTTGCTGGCATGGTGGCAAGGTAAGGGGATGCTGGCAACTCGTATCTTGAGAACATCATACCCAGAGTATATCCTAAAATGTTATTCAAATAAATACATAAAAGCTGCAAAGAGAATATTCACAGTAGAATATTATATACAGAACAATGTTTAATTGTTTAGATATTACTTGGTGGTACCTTAAAGTACACCTAGAGTAGGTGCCACAATTAATGTCACAGTGCCAAGGTGCCATGATGATTAATCATTGCCATGATTAATCTTGTGATCACTCTGTAATTTTGCCAATGTGAGTCTCTGCATTACTAGCAAGCAATCTTAAAAATTTAACTCAGTCTAAAAAGAAAACAAAGATCTACAAGACAGATTAAAAGTAACTGCAGTGGTATAAAGGTGAGACATTAAGGTGGTAAAATAGAACTGTGATTACAGAATAAACCCTATGTCACATCAGCGTAATGAGATGCATGCAGAGCAGGAATATTTGGCAGTTCAGTAGGCACTCACTGTAGCACGTATATTGCCCACAACCTGATGAGGAAGGACACAGAGATGCCACAAGAGAAACACAAAGGAGAGGGTGAAAGATGACAGCCACGCAGCCTTTGCTCTCTGAATACAAATTCATGCCCACTGCATGATGTATTACTGTGGAAGTGCTGTTAACTAAAGCAGCCAGAACCTTGGAAGGGAACTGAGAAGCAGTCTAAAACAGGGGCATGAGGATAATTAAGTCTGAAGGGACCCTTGCTTTGTTATGTCTTCATGGTATGCCCTCAGAGAATATTAGGTTGCATATTACCAAAGAAAACTTTGAGAAAAAAAAAAAAAAAAACATTTTTATTTGCAGGCCATATTGCATGCAGTCTCTTGGTTAAAAATTCATAAATCCTTAGCACTCAAAATTCTCAAGCAGTCCTACTTTTACCACACTTTACATTCAGTTGGTCTTATTTTTGAAAACAACCGGTAAATTTCACCCTTCAACCTACCCTGTACTAAGGGGTTTTGCAAATAAAACAGCTCCTTAATCCTGAGCTATCATCATTTGCAATTTAAAATGAAAAAACTGCCAAAATTAGCTATCTGTTAATTACATTTCAACAAATGGGACTTGAGAGGGTGTGGAGAAAGAAAGGGAAAGTGTAAAGATAATTATTTGCATTCTTAATTATTTATACAATGTCACAGATACACAGAGAAAAAAATGGAGAAATAAAAAGATTTGCCTATGCCCTGAGGACTTTATCATCTCTAAAATTTAAGCGCACATGACTGCAGCATTCAACATACTCCTGCGAGTACAAATGAGAACTGTTGCTGAAAAACAATACCTAGGAGACAGTTATTGTTCTTGTTTATAAAAATCCAAATTCACACACAAAAAAAAAAATCTCTGGGGAGGAATCACAGATTTGCATTGATTTTAATCTAATTTGACTTCTTTTTTTAATTTGAAACATCTTGATAGTTTCTAAATAAAACCTTCAGACTTTTCATTTTTGAAACAACAGGCTTCATTTACAAACTGACCGGCCTTACAAATAAATTACTACAACACGCTACCTGGCTGCCTCAGGAGGCCTGCTCTCAAATGCTAGAAATCACAGAACTATTACAGCTTGCTCCTCACTCAGCCTTGCTGCTCAGCAGCTATTTTGTCTGAGGCTGGATTAAGATTGGGCCCCTCCTCACAGCAGTGTAAATATTCAGATACAGTATGAATCACCATTGGTAGTAATTCCTCAGACTTCTGTCAAAATCTAGCCATGGTAGTAATGCCTATCCCAGGCTGCAAGCCTGTCATTTAATCTGATTGCAGAAAAAGGGATTTTTTGTTTCAGGTCAACTTTAGTAGCTATGCTGGTCAGGTATATTTGTTTATAATTGAAAATCAATGTACACAATAATCAGAAGGAATTGAATTCAGCTACCACCATCTAGATCACTTTGAATTAAAGCAAAACCAATCATCTTGGCCATCTCACCATGTAGAGAGTCAATTCAAGGTGCATATTTTTTCATATTCCAGAGATTAATTAAGCATTATCTATTAAAAGTTGCATATATATATACACACACACCCCTTTTATATATACTGCTTTTTACAATCCTGAGTGATGATCTGTTTTTTCCTTAAGAGAAGGACTACAAAGGGAATGCTGCTGGGACAGTCTGCATGCAGATGTAAGAGTTTCATCTGCTCATAGCAATCTGAAGGTCATTCAGTCAAGGTTAGAAGAAACATTGAAGAGCTCGGCACCAAGCTAAAGTGGCTACATGACTTCACATGAAAAGAAAATTCTGTCTGCCAGAAAAGCCCTAGGAGACACATATGACTTACTAACTTCATCTCTGCTGCTTACTCAATTGTTCTGGTATGTTTAGAATTCTCTACTATTTTTGAATGTTCTTGTTATTTGCAGAATAATCTTTATCATAAAGTTCCTGATCTGCCATTTCCTAATGGATTAGGGTAGTTATCTGATATTCAAAATCTGAGCCATCCTGGTTAGCATTAATTACATTGCAGGACAATATTGCAGACTGTGAACTCCCAATTTAAAAAAAAAAAAAAAAAAAAAAAGTATCAATTAGCATTTATTGTGGTACTTCCCTGAGCCAATCTTGAACAGTTGGTGGTTTACGACCTAGGCAGTTTCCTCCGCTGTATTTCTTACATGTGCCAATAGAAAGCAGAGAAATATGATTTGCTTTCTAAAAGAAGTCTCCTGAGTGACATGAAAAATATTGTAATTGCTGTAACAAACTGCAAAGGACAGTATATCATCTAACAATTTAAATTTAAAGAATTTTTGAAGGATAGTTTACAATCAAATAGGTGACTACAGGCTCTTCTCTACAGCATGATAATAAACAACATCAAAATCCCTTTAAACAAAATGGATATCAGGAGTTTCAAAATTTGGTACAAGCCCCAAACCCTTCTTTAGAACTGTAAATTTTCAACTGAATTCACTGCACATTCCACATACGTTCAAGTCTTTGAAATCAACACCACTTAACTTTGCAGGAATTACAAAGGTATCCTTTTGGAACTGGCAGTGCATTTGTCTAGACAAATTCATTAATTTACAAGTTGCAGCTTTGTGTATACCATCTTCCATGACTGCTGTGTCATGGAAGAGACTGTAGTCTCTTTATATTAACAATACATGACGTGCAATCAGCAATATATCTTGCTGCTACGGAGGAAGTCTCTTGGGAAGTCTCAGTACAGCCCGAAAACTGAGAAGCCTCTGGTGCTTCAGAACATACCTAATCACTCCAAAAACCTGGGGCCACACGGTAAGTGGTGAGTTGCAGAGAAAGAGGTTTGCTGTTATCCTGAATAACAATTCACATAAATATTTTAGCGGCTCTGTATGAGAAGGAATGGTAGCTCCTATTAGGAACCTATCTAAAGACTACAGAGAAATGATACTTAAGTTTTCAATAACAGTGATGTCCCGTAAAGCCATTAGTGGCACTTACTTTCTCCTAACTAATCAAATCCAAGATAAAGAAAGGACTTTTACCTGTTCAAGAAGTTTAGAGATCAATCATAATAATAATCTGTGTTTGTGCTACAAAAGCAACGTAAAAAATACAAGCACATGTAATCTTGTATGCCAATTATTCAGAAATCAGAGTGAAAAAATGTGTTGCTGCGTACTTTGAAATGTCAGTCTTGCTGACTTACAGATTTTGGGCAAAAGAATCTAAGCAGCCAAGCATCTACTTATGAAGCTTAGGCCAGGATTACATAGAAGCTGGGCCTTGCTTTTACCAACTTATACTCCTGCTAAGTTGTTATGTTTTATTTTTAAGCCAGGTGAGCCAGGGTGCCTGTAATAAACCAGGACTTTTGTCTTCACAGTGGCAAAGGATCCAAAGAATATGCTGTCAGCTCACAGCCTTGGGTAAGTGTATTACACAAACTGCTTCGGGGAAAGTAAGGAATGTTTCTTACTAAGATCCAAAAGCCAGTAGTGAAGAATGGTATTCCTGCATGAGGTTTTAAGGAAAATTTCTGTCCAACAGATATGAAAAAAATTGTTTCTCTGTCAAGAAGCAAGATGCCAAGAAATGACCTGTACTACAAGTGAAAGGGAACTCTGTAAGTGGTAAGACAACTTCTCATAAAACCCTATATACATATGTGTGTGTGTGTGTGTATATGTGTATATAACTGCACATACACAAGAAGATGCCTCTGTCTGAATCCTCTGTATCCTCAAGATTCCACAGAAATCCCAGTAAATGCCTGTTAATGTTAAATGCATAGCAGACATGTAAACCATGACTGATTTAAACTATACAAACGGCCATGTTTGCTTCATTTGTAATAATGAATATGAACAAAGAGATTTTTTTTTTTGCTAAGAAGCATCCAAACAGAATACACACCTGAAGAAAACAACACTGCTTAACCTTAAAGTTTAAGTAAAAGGGACAAATATTATATTGGCTTTAAAATGATAAAATGTAAAAATGGATACATACTGATTTCTATTTGTTACAGAATCTTTTAACCTTCAAAACTCTGTCTGAAATCAGCAAGGCTAAAACTTTGACTTTTTAATGGACGGCAAGGTTTTTAGGTCAACCCATTTCTCCAGCGCCTCAAGAGATAAGAAAAACAGCCCATAACTGAGATTCATAATGAAAGAATTGTCAACCGCAAAGATCTTACAGAAATATTAAGGTAAGCACTAGAAAGAGATGTGATGTCAAGAATGTATTAGAGAAAAGAGGGGAGAAAACATCATCAGGGAAAGAATCTTACCTAATTGATGACTAAGACTGACCTTAATAGCATTATCTGAAGAGAAAATAGAGCTTATTCATTTTATTCGACAACCCATAAAAGTACTTAAATACATACAGTCCTTCTAGCACATGAGTAGCCCCAGTGAAATTACATCTCTGACTTCTGGTTATCAGCTCTGTTAATTTTTAAAGATATTATTAAATTATGTACTAAATTCTAGCTCACTTGATTTCATTAAAACTTATACAGCCCAAGAAATGTACCTCTTCTTTCTAAAGGGCTAAGCAGACCTGGGTGGTAGGTTTGAGATCCCTAAATTTGTACCCAAGGAGTATAACAGCTATGCAGCAGCACTGGGCAAAGTCTTATTTACGTAATTAAATACACACATAAATATATAACATACATATGTATTACAAGAATGGGATGGCAGTAGCCTTTGAGTCCAGCAGCCATGGTTGTGCAATGAATACTCTTCAGCCTTTACAGCTCAATATTACACATTTCTGTGCACATCCACCCCTCAGTCTGGTGCCGTGCCCTTCCGATCCTTATTGCTAACATAAAAGAATAAATATCTGCACATACATTTTTTTCCTCATTATCAAGTACTCACTGTACAATGTGGTTTTCTTGATGCCTAATGCAGCACTTACTGTGTTCCCACAGGGTATGAGACAGTTGCATTCAGTACACATGGTGAGCGTGAGTTTGCTAGAACAATTTATTATCATATTAATTTTTTTTTTTTAATGTGGCTAACATATCCCCTTGGAGCATCCTTCAGTTGCAGTTTCCTGTCATCTGTTCTAACACACAGATTTGTCACACATTTTTTATTTCTGCCTCCATTGGGGTGAGTTAGGGACAGATGGGGGCTGCAAGAAGGGACAAAACCTCAGTTAGGGCATAGGCATCTCTTAATTATCCTGCTATTGAGACATGTTTAAAACAGATATGAGAGCCCTTGAGCACTTTAGGTTGAGGACCTCCCTGCAAACATCATGCTTATCATCTATTAGGGAGTTTTCCTGATTCCATGGCAGGCAGGGGCAGGAAATCACCATTTGAGATCACACCAATCTATTTCCAGACCTACAAGATATATGGAAGCAATGTGGGCAATATCCCTCTACCTTTCCTCATCATTAGCACACTACTGGTCTGACTACAGTCAAGGTCTGTGTTAGCCACAGATTGTCTAATACAGAGCAAAACCAAAAATAGAGCAAAAGACTATGGGTCATCTGCCAGGCTTCTTGCTCTGGATTGAACCTCTCTCTCCACCAAACTGCAGTTTGTTTTTTCATAGGAATATGGTGTTTTCATACTTTATATACACTTTTACTGCACTAAGTCACCAGAAATGTCAGACTTATTCACATTATGTATGGCTTAGCTGCTCTTACTTTTGGATCAAGAGGTCCCTCATTCATATTCTACATTCTACTTAGTCTATTAAAGTCCAAGAAAATATTACATTTTTCATATACTTTAACTTTATTTTTACCCGACACCTGCCTTTTATACTTTTATGCCTCTCTCTCTAGTCACAAAGAGATTCGTTTTGATCTCATTCTTCTATCAAGATTTCTCTTCCTCGGTAGCAGCACAGCACCAGGTTTGACAGCTCAGTAATTCCTCTGCTACTCTAATAAATTCAGGGTTGCTGCAGGGTGATTTTTCCTTGGCACACGCCATCGTTAATTGGTGTAATTGTTCTCTTTCTTGTATTATTGATACCCTCACACTGCACTGCTTTAGTGCTAATAACACTTAAATTAGACCACTCTGGGTCACTAGCACACCTGTCGAAACTAGTGTTTTAGGTCAAAAATTAGACGCTAAAAGGGGACCCTTAGATCTTGCTGACAGTTTTAAAATTTGGAAGTGGACTCTGTCATCTTACCAGAAGGTAATTTCCAACACTAAAATAACTTTTTTTCTTCTTAGTCTATTCAGAGTAAGAATGAGTCATTTTCCCCATTTTAATACTATTGATTGTTTTCTTTATAGCCTCCTCTGGCTGGTCATTTCTAATTCATTTCCTCTAGTGAAGGCTGCAAACGTTCTTCTTCATTTTCTATAATTAAGTTTTCATTAACCCATACACATTTACACAAAATGTGTTGCAGTTTCCCTCTATAAAGACACAAATAGCTCTCTTGATTTGCTGCAATACCCATTAGTTGATGATGACAAAGCTGCAGATAGCACATAGTGTTATGTGCTGTCTGCATTCAGTCCCAACTTCCAAACTCCTACACTCACCAGCAGCTTCAAATAGTAAGTGCTCTCTGAGAAGGCCCCTGCTTGCCTTCTCTGCACGTCCTTGGCAGCAGGGTTTTAATTGCTTGAAGAGCTTTATCAGTAATTCTCAGTCTAATATGTTTATCTAATTTGCATAATAACAAAGAAAAACCTGAAGTTCACATCTTCTAGAGATTTTTAAGCCTATGACTTTTTTCAGATCCCTTCACAAGTAGTCTACGCATAAATCACGGGCTTAAAATAACTGAAATGAATGGGAAAAAATCCAAAAACCAAAAAAGCAATCTAAATATGGAAATACTAGAATTTGTAATAAAATTGCTTTAAAAAACAATCCAACAAAGCCATCTCTCTGTAAATGAAACAGCTTTTTGTATAAACCAAGACCATCCACAAAAGGCATCTGATTCTCTGAAAATTAAGGAGATGGAATTCATCTCCAAATGTGCAGCTTTTGAGTTTCCCATACATACATACGGTAATAGCTGAGGTGCAGACACCGCTTTGTTCTTTATCAAAGACCAGGCATCACCTCAGGAATCCTATGCCAGTGTTGCCGGAGCTGCCTTCCTGGCCAGTTTAGATAACACTTTTAATCACCTCGCCTTTGTAGGTAATAACAATAGTCTGCCTTGCAGGGTTAGTCAATGAAAATCGCAAAACCTAAACCTGCTCTTTTGGTTTAAGTATGAATTCAATTATTTTAATTCTGATGAACTTCGCTCACAACATTTCTGCAGATTAAGAATATGCCAAAAGACTCTGAACGCTTTCTGCAGGTGCTCTCCCTCTTTCTGCATATTCTGTATGGGTATGTGCTGCTCTCTGAATCCATTCGTGACAACGTACATATGCATTTTTGCAGCCTCACACATGCCAGTGACAGTAAAACGTTGTTATATTTTTGCTTTCTTATCAGGTAACTATGACTTTGTAAATTGTCCTCTGTGTATATGGCAGCTTAAACAAATCAGGATCACGAGATAAAATCACCTTTTAGCACATGTGCCTTTTTGATGCAAAAGATACACAGGGAAAAAGGTCCAGAAAAATCTGAAGATTCTCTGTGCTTGTAGTCACCACTGCCAAAAACCAGCCCATCATTCTGTTATGTGAAGTGATGATTCAAAAATACATTCCACATACATTCCAGCATTGCTGCCTACTAGGTCATTGGAACTGCCTTTCAAAGCAGCTTCTTACCATTGTGCAAAAATAGCAAGCATTAAATCTTGCTCGATTCCAGAGGGTTTAGGAAATGTTTTGTTATAGACAGATTGGTTTCTGTTACATCTAGATTGGATTACAGTAATTCTTTGTTTGCAGATTTGCCAGCATCATGTTTACGGATACTGCAATAGGGTCAAAACAAAACAAGAAGGAAGGAAACTCCCATTTAGGGGAACAGGCCTTTTTAACCACTTGTTTTAACCACATTGTCCCATAGTTTAGTCCTGCAATTTGAAAATTGGTTTTGGTCCTGTTCATCGAAGGATCTGATGTACCTGAGTTTGATATGTTATACTATTTTATAATTCCTGTTATTTCCAAGACTCATCAAATATTGCTCACTATGAAAACATGAGACATTAGAGAAAAAACATTTATTTAAACATACTCTACTGCTACAGAAATTACTTCTTAAATATCTCATATAATCTCTCCCTAAATATTTCAGAAGCATACAACAAATGAAAATCTAGTATGAGTTGTTGGAAACTGCATGAAGTATTAAAATAATACATTAGAAAGCATAGAGGCAAAACTGCTACCTTATTGGCATTATTGGAAAAAAAACCACTTCAGACAAATCTGATTTTGCAGTCAATTAGAACCCCAAAGTCTGGAGTTTAAAAACAAATTTCCAGCTTAAGTCATTGGGACAATATTGCATTTTATTTTAAATCTTACATGTTGTAATATTTCTGCCTTTACAGAAAGCTTGTAAGCCATTTCTATCCTGATTTACTTGCATTTTACACATACTTTGTGCTCATGTAAGCGACTGTAGAAGATGTAAAGGAAAGAAGAACATGGTGCCCAGGGTCTTCCCTCCCTCTCACTCTTCCTATTACAACTGATTGACTCCAGAGCTGTAAGAAACTCACAGATACAATAACAGTCAGGTTTCAAAAGGGATTATGTAAATCCTAATGAATGCAGTGAGACTTCTATCAGAAGGATTATTTTCAGTATCTTTCAGTAGCACTGAATTATGTAAGACATATTTAAGATAGCCTTACTCTTCAGTATGCTTAAGTCCTTCATTGCAACTTGTTTTCCTTAATCAATTGGGCATTTCTGTAAGTGAGGCCCTAAGATTATCTCCGAGCTACTGTAGAAACTGTTTATATATAGACTGAGATCGTGTTTAAATTTTCTTTAATTAAATGATTAGTGAATTATTAAATCATCTGATTAAGCAACTATCTAGGTAAAGTCCCTCTAAAATGATTTACTTGGAAACATAAGTGCATTATATGAAAAACAAATCATTTAAATGGGATTTCTCTATTAATTGAAAATCTTTATCTTTACTGTGATGTAATAGGCCAGAATGCCAGGAATTTCTAAACTCTTTGCATGAATCGCAACCTTAGATGATCAACACACATATTTTAGCAACAACTTTGTGCAACATTTTGCAGAAGTCAGTACATATTGCAATGACTAGGAAGATAAATTGACTAAATAGCAAAACTCTAATTGTAGCTTTCCTTGAGTCATTCTGTTGAATTAATAGATTTATTTAAATAGCCTTGTCAAGAGCATTTCAAGCAATACAAAAATATTCCAACAACAGTCTCATTGCCAAAAAAAAGCAATTTTTGTAGGATTTATTAGAATATTAATATAACCCAGGGACCACTACACTTTATGGTTGCAAAAAAAAAGGCCACTTGCAATTAAACGGAATACTATGCAAAATAAATTCTAATTGGAGCTATTGTTCTGTATAGTACTTACCACTTGATTTATTCTTATTTACTTGACAGCACCAAAAACGATCTTGGCTTCCCTTCTCAGAAATTAAAAGCAAACAGAACTTCTGCCAGAATTCATTCCAGACCTGGCATTGTTGAAGGGCAGAGAAAAATAAAGGCAGAGAAAAGAGAAAGAGTTCAGAGCTACAGCCTTCCATTCCAGAAGTAGCTCCATTCTACTTTTGGAGGAGGATGTATGCCCTGTGTAGCATTAAACGATGAGAATTTTTACAGATGTAAACAAAATGGAGATTTATAAATGTGACTGATGTATTAATATTTTCTAGAACAGTTCACATTTGCTGTAGAGAGAAAGAGAGGGAGAGAAAAGCTCTCTAAATTGAGCTTTTGCTTCTGGTTCAGGCTGGTTAAAATATATTTCTCTTTGTCCTATTCACGCCCTTCCTCTTAAAAATACTTTTTTCTTTGAAAAAGTAAGAATTTTTCCCTTCATGGAATCCTCTCCTCTTCCTTTCTGAGATCGGCAGCCTGTATACTACACTCTGTATCAGTCAGTGCCCTATTCCTGTGCTCCCTTCCAAATCCTTCCTCGGAATATATCTCGTAGAATTGAGAAAAAAACCCCACCACAGTACACACAAAAGGTGGTAGATCCCAGATACTAACTAGCAAAACTGAGCAAACTTACACACCTACCTGCTAAGTGCACATGTAGTCCTCAGGATAGGGGATGCCTCCAGGGAGTGGCCAGCTGCCGAGCCAAGAAATGAAGCCAGAATGCACCCAGGCCTTGCTCCCAACTGCCTCCACTGTATCCCTCACCAGTCTCATGCCCCTGCTGTGTCCACTCTCTGGTTGTCCAGTCTCTCTTTGAAAGTCAAATATTTGAGTCAGGCATGACGTTCCAGCCTACCCTGCTGAAGCATGGAAAAATTGTGTGTCATGCAAATGGTCTTTATCACTTGTATATTTTGCCTTTGCAAAGGCAAACATGTTTCTTCTGTCACTATGTAATGACAGCTGATTCATGCTGTTTGTGAAGGTAAAAGTTTTAAGAAAAAAGCATTATTTCTATCTTTACTTAGAACCAGTAAAGATAGACTTTACTTCCTCTACTTGGGAAAGAGCAGATTCTCCCCACCAGTCTGCATATTCAAGCAGAGTGTGCGTACTATACAGCCTCTCAGCCATGGCACCGCATGATGGCTGCAGCTCAGGAGCAGAATCCCTCACAGCCATTGCTCTCGGAAACATAAGCACAGCTCCCATACAGTCCCCGTCTGCTCCTCTTTTTAAGGAGAGCCTGAAAGGTAGATGCAGTGCAAGACATTCTTCTAGTGGCTGCTCTTATCAGTAAAGAAAAAAACCTCACTTTTGAATAAAGAAAAAGCTTAATGATACAAGAGAGGTAAACAGAGTATTGTGTTTGTGAGTCAACTGGAGCAAGGGAGAGAAGTGTCTTTCTTTCAGAAACTTGTGGATTTGCATGAAAAATATGACGCCATCTGCTAATAGCAATACAAATGTCCCGTGTTTTTCTCCATGTCTATCCCTGTCAAGCTTCTCTGTTATGTTCATATACTTTCATCTATATCTATCTGCATATTCATTCCCAAGCTGTCAGCATAAGAAAATAAAAGGCTAAATCTTAGTTCTTCCTTATGGGTGAAGATCACGTATCCATAACACATACTCAACAAGATTTTTTTTGTCTTCCTTTTTCTGCAAAGTGCAGGGCTGTTCTCCTGGTATAACTCCCAGCAGCTGCACATACCTGCCGCATGCCGAGCAGCCAAGAGCTCTAGGACATTGGCTGACAGCAGTGGCAGGTTGCCTCAAGACCAAAGCACTCATGATAATGGTAAATCCTCTGCACTGGACTGATTCTCCTGAGCTATCTCATGTTATCTTACAGATGAATCCCCATTGACAGTTTTGTTGTTCCTATCACAGTCCAAGTTTCTAACCTCTCAACCATGCATACCTACAAATGTGCTGATTGGTTTGCAAGCTGCCACAAACCAACCAGTTTTCTCAGAAAGTAAACTAAAACACAAAAGGCATATACCTGACTCCACTTGCTGCTGTCATTCAATACAAATGGGTATAGATACCAATGCCTTCATCTTTTCAATTCTCTTTGAGGTTGCTTTCTATTTGAGCCCAAACTCCTTAGTTGTTCACTGCCTACAGCTTGACCCCTACCTCAGGTCCTGCTCACACTCAAGCTCTGCCAGAAGGAAGTGACACTATCAGGAGCATTGACTCAGCTCAAGAGCTGATGAGCTCTCCAAACTCACGACCAGCTGTCAAGCATGCTCTGGGCATAACCTTTGCAATGCCATCCTAGGGCAACTCTAAATAAAGCATTCCAGTTCATCAACAAAAATACGAAAGGTACAAATCTGAACTTGCAGATAGACAATTAGAAACAGGACAATACTAAGTTTGCCATTCTAGAAATGTTACCACTCTCAGTGACAATAGCCTTGGAATTTACGGGCTTTCTCAGACAAAGCAGATAAAATTCTGGAGAGGTTGCAAGTCAACCCTACATGGCAGTAACAAAGATAACCTAAAATACTAAGGTAATGCTTATAGGAAGTGTTTCTGGTAGACCCTGCACACAGTAGAGCTGGACAGCAGTAATTTCAAAGTCTCATCAGAGAAGGCTTTCTAGATGCCTCCTGTTTATATTTACCCCACTGTCCCATCAGCTGCTCTATATTAGTCATAGATAAACTCTAAGGTAGATTCCTACCAATTCTTACACAGTCTGTCTGTGACATATTTAGAGCACAAATATATCTTAAATTATATACAGCCACAGCTGTATATATATAAGCCACAGCTTCTGGTCAATTTTCATATCTATAAAAATACAATAGTTCATGCAAATATGATGCTTTAGATGATTTATTTTTAAGGCTTATCTGTGTAGATGTAGAAACACAAGTGAGTAATTGGAAACACAGCTCAAAGCCACCATTTAAGATGTACATATTTCTGTTGAAAGGCTTGCCTCTTTTTATTTCTAGATATATCCTCTTTAAGAAAATACCTATTTTTGAAGTAGGTTCACTGCCTGAGCCAGGCTGAAGGCTAACCAGACAACATTTACAGTGTAATTAGCAACTAATGCAAAGATCTTTCAACTCAAACTACACAAAATAAGGAACCTGAGGATTAAATTGATTTGAAAAAGAAATATTCCAGGAAGGAAGAAGCACCGTATTTCTTTTCAAAAAACATTTTTTCTTGACCTGTCTTCCACCTAAGCTAACGCTTATAGAAATAACATTTCCATGGTAACTGTTCTTTTGCTTCAGTTTTAGAGATGAAGAACCTCAGCTGCCACTGATATCAAAGAAATCTGCGTATACTTCACACCCCTGAAATTCATGTTGCATACATTTTCCAGTAAATTCACTCATTTTTTTCATTCTCTGGCTTGTCCTCTTTAAATTCAATAAATATTTCTCACTGAAAAGTATCTGTGTCAGATAATTAAAAGCCAATGTATGCCTAAAGGTTTGGAGAGGTGGTAAGTAAAACAACAAAATCACGCCCAACTAAGTGAGAAGTCAATGGCAGTTAGATGCCTATGAGCTTAGGAACATGATACTAGGGATGTATTTGCATGTTCCAGGATTAAATATCTGAAGAAATCTGGCCTTAAATTTTAAAACAAAGAGGTCCTAAGCTAAGTAACAGCATAGGTCTCTGCTCAGCTGACCATATCAATTTCTATCTGCATACAATCTGGCCTTAAATACTCTAGTTTTACAATTAGCAACATTAGTTTTGTGATTATGGAATTTCACTGAGGTGTAATGGATCTCAGTTCAATTTCTGATATGATAAACCCAGATGGTTTTAGACAAGGGCCTTAGGCTTTATGATAGAAGAATTAAGTTCCAAAATTACCAATATGCTTCCAAAGCAAGTGACATAGCACTTGGAGTTGTTGCAAAAGGAAAGCAAGCCAACACACAATGCACAGAGAACCTCTGAGCCTTAAGTTTCCTCACCTGCAAAAGGGCATTTTTTTTTTTTATTTACAATATTTTTAGTAGGAAACATGAATGCGTGTGAGTTTCATTCAGGCATATCTGTTTACCTCTGCCAGGAAAATTGTACACCACTTCTATGAAAAAATGTTACCAGTCCTGAAATACAATTGCTGGCTTAATCTTTTTTGTTGTTTGTTTTCTTTTTAAACTACATTTGTCCTTGCAGGATTCACAAGAAGGGTTACTCTGGTTTTATATTCTCTTCAGAACATTTTAAATTCATTTTTAACCATAACCTCTAAGTTATTATTTTACTATATTATAACATTTCCCTGACGGTTCACTGGAAAATGTGGTAGAGCTTAATTTCCATATCATTCCAAAAGATAATCTTTTTCTTCTGGTGGTTTTTGGATGTTTCAAACACCATGAAAAGCACTTTACAAAGCAAAAGAAAATGATTATGGATGAAAAGTCAATGACACTTTAGAAATTATATCAAAAACAATGGTTCCCCTTGAGTTGCTTAATTCATTGTCATAAACATCCTGTTTAATATTATGTCCCAGTGTATAACATATAAAATGCACATTACCACTCAAATTGAGACTCACTAGTGAAACCACTAGGTACAGTAGATAGGAATTACCTTACAGCATTTCAATCAGAATAGAGCTCGGAACATACCAAGTGGCTATTATCCCTTGTTTATAGCAATATCTTACTTTGAAAAGTGATTATGGATTGTAGCAATGGCATTAACTTCGTTCTCAAGACATTACAGAATGCATTTCTAAAACGACACGTGAAATATGTACTCAAACGTGAAATAAAACTGTGGGTGACTTGCATGGCATTTCCAGTACATATAAGAAGCCCCAAATGCTTTTAACTTCAGCGAATTAGCTTGTCTCCTAGGTAGTGGACTGCATGTAGATTAGTCTTTTCTCTTTGAAATATGGTGAATGATTGATATTATTTGATATTATAATGTATTAATTTTTATATGGAAGCTTTGGGCAAGTCTTTTGTTATTTCCAGTTATCAAAAAACGAACTGGTAGCCTTCCTCCAAAATCAGATCAAAAAAGGGTAATTCACTGAATATTTTATAATATTTGGTACAAAATCACTCCTTCCCCATTTTTGGATGGAGAGAAAGTAAAAGGGGACCAATTATCAGCAACTGATCACTATCATTCTCAGGACAGCATGTAGCATTCCACATGAAGTCACTGAATGAGCTGATATCCCTCTTCCATTCTTTGCCTATGAAAATATCTTGTTAAAAAAATATATTGGCAGCAATTTTTAAGAAACTGAATAAGCTAAATGAGTGAGATCTAGTTGATCTCTCTCTTTTAACTATTAAGCATCTTTTTACTTACTTTAAAACGTTTTCCCTTTTTTTTCGTTATTTTTCTAATGCACTCCAACAGTAAGTGAGTGTTGGATATCTAAGCAAGATGTTAAAGATCCAGATTTTGGTGCAATATCCACCATCCACTTGTGAATTTCAAATAACATTAATTTATTTAAACAGATAATTTCATTAGATATATAAGAGCAATATGGTAATAAGCTGGTCACTTAGAGCTTCATAGGATTTACAGTTAGATTAGAATTGATGCTTGCTGCAGTATTCACAAAAAAAAAAAAAACAACACTGATTTTTATTCAATTAAAACTTTTTACCAATTTTCTCAATGTGCAAGTAGGAGTAAAAAAGATCACATTATTCTTAGGTCACCGTGCCCTTTTTTTTTTCCTCATAAGCAGCAAAAAAGGCCCTGTTGCTAGGCCATAGCTTGTTATTTAATGTGATATATAGACTATTACACCCCCTAAGGTAGATAAAGCAATGTGGTATTGACTTTAACGGCAATGTGGTGCTTTTTCTGGTATTTTTTCCTGCTGTGAGACGACTGATTCATCCCAGGCTGAAGACTCTTTGTGCAATTGTTCTCCCATTACTTTACCATTTCCTCATCCAGAGTCCTCCCTCACTTTGTCTATTTTTGCTTGACTCAGTTTGATTCATTCGCTCCCCCAGCTCTCCTTCCCCCACCCTTTCTGCCTTTCATCCCCATCCCAGGCATCACTACCCTCTGCTTTGGTCTCTGTGCAGAAGGCAGAGCAATGGCTGCTGCAAGGGCAGGATGAGGAGGACCATGGTCCTAACAGACAGTAGGACAGTAGTCAGGATCTAGATTACAACAGACAGCAGCTGCAAAAAAAAAAAAAAAAAAAAAAAAAAAAAAAAAAAAAAAGCCTTCAAGTCTGCTCCTCAATCTGGCTCCCAGTCCCCTTCTTCTAGTCTTAGCCTCTCTCTCCTGGACTCTGCTTCTGCTGCCCACTCAGCTCTCCTCCCCTGATTTCTCTCTAATATTGCTTTATAATGTCACCAGATAATATTTATATAAGAAAAAAATATTACTACCATTTAAAATAGCTCTTATCATAGTCATTTTACACAACTGGAATGGAGACCAATCAAAAATAAGCTAGCAGAACTACAAGGTAGGGGGGAGTACACTGACCCCATAGTTTGTAGGAGAAATTTCTCTACCTGAATTCTCAGCAGCCAGATGGAGAGAATAGTTTAGAGGATTGTGCAGCATTTTATATTAGTTAGACAGGGCTATGCACATTCTGTTAAAAAGAAGTTTGGGTAGCAGTTATCATTACGCAGACCAGATAACAAATACCAGCGCAATGATGCTGAGAAATACAAGAGAATAAAAGCACATAATAAAGGCACATCTCTAAAATTATGTACCTCCCCTTCCTGATCTGGTAGGAACAGCACAGTAACAGAACTCAGAGAAAAGCATAGCAAGCAATTCCTGACACAAGGCTCCTCAGGCAGCAAAGCAATGCCCTTGTCCAGTTACAAGAAACGAGAATATACATGTTCTGCTAGATGCTTTAGAAGTCCATTTCTGAACACTGTTGCCTAGGGGTGAGAATTACATTTGCCAAGTTTATACTGAAATATGTTAGATGTAAATTATATTCCTCTATATTCATTGTGCTATTTGATTACAATGTTGAGCAGTCTGCCTCTGCGACTTGTACCTCTTGCCATACTCATGTCTAAGCAGGAAACTTCACAGGTTTAATGAATTCCCATATGGTATTCAATCTCCATTGCTCTACTAAAAGAAAAAAAGACTATTGTCTATCTGCTTGCTAAATATTTGCTGCATCTGATATGTGCAAATATATGTATCTTGATTTCGTGCATAGAAGCAGCTTGTGTTACCAATCTTAAAGCTGAAACATACGTAATAAGCAAAAGGATGTCCTTCATTGTAAACTCACAATAAAATCATGAGACCATGAAACAACATAAAAAAAAGAAAACTTTCCTAAGAGAAAAATATACTTCAGAAGATCCAATGATACTGTGCTACTTCTTTATGCAGCTGTCCATAAAAAGGCACAGTAAATCCTATGATTGTATGGAGAAATACATTCCCCAAATTACTGCTGACAGTAACCACTTTTCTCAAATTTCTGATGTTGTCCGTGTTCCTAAAAGTGTGTGTACACCTAGATCAGACAACTCAGAAAAATATTAAATGAGTTTATAATACTGAGTAATATTTAAAAAAAGAGAGGAAAGCATTAACAACTCCATTAACACTTTTACCTTCAAGACAATTCATTTGCTATCCTCTAAACCTTGAAAATTCAGTCTTTTGAAAACCACATATATAGGATAGTTTAAAAAGAGCTGCATCACTCACTTCATAAGGGAGGAGGCAGCCGAAGTTAGCTTTTTCAATACCTTTTATATTGCCGATAGGACGTAAAATCAGCTGAGGTAGGACATTTTCATACTGGATTAATTAAATAAAATTTCTTCATAGAATACAAATCTTTCCAGGTAAGTCATTTGCTAGCATTTTTTAAGCTTGATTTTTAAAGCGAGAAATGAAAATCTTTACCCTTTTGCTAAGTCTTCCAGCAAGCCTGCTAATTATGATGAGGTTTTTAATACTATGCTCTTTTACTGTAACTGAGACTTGCAATCTCACTGAAATAGGCCACAAGAAATCAGAGGATTATGACTTTGTCTCTTAATTCCCAGGTGGTAACAAATCTCTCCAAGTGCTCACATAGCTCCCATAGCAGATTATCTCCTCCCCCCGCCCCACAAGACTTTAATGATTGTAACCTCCAAATGCCTTTGTAATAGCAGGATGAGCCTGTTCTTCTCAAACTGTGAAGACTGCTATGTGTACAGATCCAATCAGTCCAGCACCCAGTTCCATCAGGGTATCAGCATTACAGACCTTCTGCTCTTTTAGCTGTGGTGCTGTAAGACTGTGAGACTTGGAACACAGTGGCAGGGAAAGACTTTTTGATGGTTTAAGTATTTCAGCTATCTGTGACCACACCAGAGTTTCACTAGTACAGGAAGATCAGTGGAAACTGCATTTTTCATATCCAAACCACCATAACTATGAAGAAGACGGTAACCATCTTCCCTTCTCATTCTTCTTTGCCACATTGCTTAACTTCTGTTTCTGCGTTCACTCTTTTTCATCACCCTAACACAACTGTTCAGCTTGGGAAAACTCTGATCTGAGAGCTAGATGCTATATAAAATTCTAATTATGCAAATCTCACTCATGCTGACACTGTGCTGAATTTTTCATTGTGCCACTCTTTCTCCTTTTGAAAGTAATTTACTCTGGTTTAAATCAGTATAGCAATGCTTTGGATCCATTTTGAAACGTAGGAAAAGAACTAAGAATTGGGCAAACTGACTTAAGCATCGTGGGGTCTGTAAAATTTAAATCTACAGCTTTGGTCCCATGCACAGAGCTTGGTTTTGACTTTTATTCCTGTATCCACACCTAAATGTATAGCTGAGCAGATCATATGTGCACTGTACTCTCCAACCTTCTGCACTTTTCCATGTTTTCTTTCCACTTCAGTGTGAAGTCTGTTTCCATCTGTTCCTGTAGCTGTCAGCCTGCAGACATTCTAATTTTGTGATCACCTGTTCTAGTGCAATCCTCATTTCTTTCAGCATCGCATTCTTCTCAGAAAATCTATGTGCTTCTGACATCTGTTCCCCGCCATTATCTTTTATGAACTCCAAGGCAAAAACTCATTTTGAAGTATTGTCAATGTCAAGCTGCTGTGTCAATATATTACACTTGGCACATCTGACACGCTGTAAAGTGCTGACCTTCATTATGTCAATGACCTTGAGCGATATCTTTCTATTTATTTCACAGTTCTTGTAGGTACTGACTTTAGCTTTTCTTAAACAACAAAATCACTAACACAATCCAATAACCATTACTGAGTTGACCATCCTTCACATCAAATAGGAAATAATACAGTCTGAATTCAGTAGATGAGGAATTTAGTTAAATACAATCATAAGTACTGAAACCAAGATACACCTGAACTTCTTTTGAGAGAGACTGGAATATCCCTTGCTAAGATCACAGCATATGATCATGTGTGGGATGTCAGATGGGACATGCACATTTCAAATCCTGACACCATGCCCTAGACATGGTGTCAGAACGTACTCTTTTGCTCTGTTCAGATCCAAACTGTAAGTTTTCACTGCTGAAAGCAACAAAGCTTCTTCATTTATCAAGAAAATAACTTAGAAATGAGCGCATCCACAATCTTCCAGGAATAGGAATATATTTGCTTTGCACAAAAGAAAGAAAAAGGTCAAATCAATATAGAATAATGTAGAAAACTTAATTCCTTGTAAAAAGAGGAGATTCAGCAACATGTCTTATTATTTGCAAGCCAAAAATTATTCCAAAAACGATGTTTTCCAAAGTTCCAAGGATACAGAAGCACAAAGGCCTCCCCTGCTGTTACACCTTGAAGCCCTGAGACTAAATGAGGCATAACCTGTAAGCACTTTATTTGCAACTGTCCAGCTAATCAACAGTGAATTGCAAAAATTTCTCTAATTGACCGCCTAATTGATTCATAATAAGTGATATTAAATGATCCTCTAGTACTTTTTATAACAATTCAACACTGTTGGGACATACATATCCTGACAGGAATTTTACCGATATTCCCTGTAACTGATCACACTGTGGCAATCTTTGCTTTATCGTAAGAATAACCACCATTGTATGGTTGCCAGGTTGGAATAAACTCTTTTTTTTTAATAAAATTTATGATACAGGCAGAGAAATTGTTATAAAATGCTCCTTGGAATTTTAATGGAATCAAAAGTGAGTAAATTACTTTGGAAGACTTGGTAGATTTCTATTATTATTATTATTATTATTATTATTATTATTATTATTATAAAGATGTTTCCATTTTGCATTGCACAACAGCAGCATTCTTACAGGCTAATGGTGAATTCTTTCTGCATATCAGACCATACAGTATGCTTTCAAAGACATATGTAAAATACACCTTTCAGAATATGCTTTTGGATATTTCAACAAAAAAAAAAAATCATTAAAATTGAAATGTTGTTAGTGCAATTTTAACTACTGTAAGTAAAGAACAGAGCCTATTATTTTAATACTAATATAGGCATATAGAGATATTTCTATTACTATATATGTTTTCATTATCATTTGAAACTGCTTTGCTGAAGGTCCTGTCATATAATTGAGAAAGACACATAGCTGGATTTGTTTCTCTAACATGCCAGTTCCAGCTGTCTCCTATTTGATATTGTAACTTCCTCCATGCCTTTATCAATTCTGATAAATAGCTGATAAACAAGAATAACAGTGAAAATCAAAGTCACAATCCCAAAGCTTTGTCTTTCTTCTCAGTAGATGCAGCAAGGAGGAGCCGAGATCTAGCATTGCTCACTCTCTCTCCCTCTTTTCTTTCTCTATGTCCTGTGTGAGTGCACACTACCAAGCAAAAGACAAGGTGATAATCAAAGAAAACAGGTTTTGGCTACTCTTTTTACATCATGGTTCCAGGCCTGCCAAAGGAAATTGCTAGGAGATGGCTCAGCTTAATAGAGCTGTATGTAGGAGTCTTACAGGCTTGGGACATCACCTTCCTTCTCAATTTGCCGGTGTGCAAGCGTACAGAGGTGTATGAATAAGCCCTTCATCATACCCTCTGGACTGTGACATTCTCCATAGGGTTCTTTCTCTTTCTGTACTGATACATTTCAAAAGCAGAATCTAGCTATGTGTTCTTGTGGGAACATAGAAAAATCGCCAAAGATATAGCAGGTAGATCACATTATGATGACGATGACTCTTATTTATACTTAAAATCTGTGTATTTATGACTCCTACCTCCTCAACTAGAGAAAGATCTTTATGGTTTTCCCAACTATTTTAACATTCTTTAACCTAAGGTTAAAGAAGACCTTGGGTGCTCTTTCAGCACAGTAATGAATAGGGCTAAAGAAGAAAAAAAGAAATGGGGGAGGAAGGGAGGAACAAAATGAATTTTAAAAGCCAAAAGGTTCTATTATTTATAATAGCTAAGTGGTATTATTTATAAAAGCTAAGTGGTATTACATGAAAGTTATTCTGTTCTGGTAGTGGACAATATATGATAATGATCTCTCAGCAGAAATCTTGTTTTATTGTTAATTGCTATAAGATATTGAAAAGATCAGATTTACTACTGTTACCAATTGTTTAACAGGGCAAAATTTTTCTCTACTTTTAAGATAGACTTAAAATAGAGAAATAAACGTCAGCTGCAGAGCATCACGGAATGTGATTTGTAGTTTAACTATCAAATTAAATCTTGTAATTAAAACTTATAAAACAAACTGCAGTAATAGTAATGATCTAAGTATCTTCAGATTTTCTGCATCTTTGTTCCAGTCCCTTTACTCAGTGGAAATATTCTTATCCTACAGTTTTACTCAAATCATTCCCTGAGCCTACAGTAAAGTCTTAATTACCTAATTCTAACTACTGCTAAATGATAACCATGTTCAGCCTATAAACAAAATAGGTTTCTTTTGCATTGAGTATATGTGAATATTAATGATGTCTTATTTACATATTCTGCCTGATTAAATAGCATGGATTTCTAGAAAGATGAAAACACTACTTGATATGAATGAAGGCAAAAAACAGAAAAACAAATGTAACAAACTGAGAAACCTGCAAAGAATAACTAGGAATTTGGGGGATGAAGAGCATTCAGGATTCACTGGGTACAGGATTCGAGTCCAGCTGCATGCTCTTACTCTGTATTTGCACATAAATGTATCAAATTAGCATCCTGCATTTATGTAGCAAACTTATCCTTTGCTGTCAGTATCCTTTGCTTGTCTGGTCCATCAATATCATAGCTTCCAGGCTAAAGCTATCATCGAGAAGACATATATGGATACCAGTGGTCTAGACAGGACATACAATAAATGCAAGTAATGCATGATGCTATTATTCTGTAACTGATCCTCCTTTCCAATGGCTCTAGTTTATGTGAAAACCGTTTCATTCCTCTACAGAGAAAGTAATACTAACAAACAGGTGTAGGTGTCTAAGATGATGGTTCCAACTCAATATTCACTTACTCTCTGCACAATCTTTCTGCTGACAGAAGTCAGCATCACAACATAACTCTAGCACTAATATAGCCACAATGCATAAGTTTAGAAATGAAAAAAAAAATGTACTCTCACCTCAAGGTTGAGGGTGGAGCAATCTTTTGCATGTGTTTGCATTGTATATCCTTCTGCTATAAGCAAACCATTCACACCATTACTTAAAGGCAGTTTTTTTAGCTTTCCCCAAAACTAGGAATTTTTTGGCCAAACAACTTTTTCATTCTGCAGCACAAAACTTCCAAGTTAATAACAGAGATACGTATATTTACATACTAGTTATATATACTAACTTGAAAGATAAAAATTCTGAGCTATTCTGATAAATGTATTAAAAAAGAAACACTAATACAGTCTTCTTCTTTGTTTGCAATGTATTACAGATTTAACTAGTGAGAGGTTGAGCATGCATAATGAATGCTTTTTCATGTTCCTGAACATCCTTGAAATTAGATGTTCAATAGGTATTTTCTGGTTAACTATTTTGCTTAATAAATCAAAAGAGTAGGACAGCTCGACTAGGTACAACTTCACAATTTCTCTTGGCTTAAAATTACATTTCATCTACACATAGTTCCTACCAACCACTCCGTTACTTTCCTTTAGCTGAAGAACTCAATTTTCAAGTTCCAAAGATTTCATCACAGCAAATAGTTCAGCTTTGACAATAAGGTTTTATTAACCTCTATTGTTTTAAAGCCTACAGCGGAGATGAAACTTCACAGCATTAACAGTCAAAGGTTAAAAAAGTAACTGCTGCTTGTAATGAATATCTGAAAGATATTCAGCTGCATTTTCCTTTAATACATGCAGTACTGGAAGAAGATACAGATTTACAACAATTGGAAAGAGAAAACTTAATTAAAAAAAAAGCTGCAGTCATTCTTCATTTTCTGAGAAACTAGATCTTAATTTAAAAGGGATTTTTTTTTTAGTTAAACAGCTTTCTATTCCCTTCATTCTGATCAAATAAACTACATTATGTAATTTCTGCTACTGTCTTACATATCTAAAACTAACCATCACTCTCACATTTGATTATGGTGCAGAGGTAGGACATTTCATCGGGGGTTCTTCTTGCATTATCGACTGAACCACACTGAATGTCCCATGGAAAGAAAGATTAAACGAGCTGGGCTTGTTTAGCCTAGAGATGAGAAGACTGAGAGGAGATCTGATTAATAAGTACCTGACGAATGACTGTAGGAAGGACGGGGCCAAACTCGTCTCGGTAGTGACCAGTGATAGGACAAGGAGTAATGGGTACAAATTGATACACAGGCAGTTCCATTTCCATGTGAGGAAGAATTTCTTTAACCTGAGGGTGACGGAGCCCTGGAACAGGCTGCCCAGACAGGGTGTGGAGCCTCCTTCTCAGGAGATCTTCAAAACCCACCTGGATGCCGCCATGTGCTCTGGGTGTCCCTGCTGGAGCAGGAGATCATCAGGAGCTCATCTCTAGAGGACCCTTCCAACCTCAACCATTCTGTGAAAGGGCTGTATTGCTGCTTGTTTTAAGAAGTAATAAATTGAGTGGGCCAGTGCCTTGGGGAGATAATGTCCTGTATTTCATAAAACAGCTTCACTCATTTCTTACACATTTTGCAGAGAACTCTCCAATGAAGCCATTGATAATACATGGCAAAGGGTTGCAGAAAGGTGCTTCTTTTGACACATACTGTAGAATCCTTTTCTGAAAGCAGATTTCAATCTCCATTTTAGTGAAACTCAGGAAGAGGAGGAGGTTCAGGGATGCAGTGTTAAGCAGGCCAGGAGGGTTAATGAAGTCAGGACAGTGGTCAGAGCTCTTTCTACATGGGGAATCTTCAACTGTAGCCCCTGGCTGTTCTGACTGAAGTGTTTAATGCGCACTATCTTCACCTCCTTTGCCCATTAAAAAAAAAAGTGTGGGGGGTGAGGGAGAGAGAAGCATGATTACAGGCTTGTGATGGAGTTCAGTCCTGCTGGTCTAATATTAGTCACTAGCCTGTAGCTACACATCACACAACTCACAATAATGCACACAGAAGCTCCAGAATTTCACAGGCTACTGATTGGGAATGCTAATCTTCCCATTGCTGATAAAATACCACTGCACTAGTCAAGCATCTGCAAATTGTTGTCACCCTGAAGCAGATTTCCCCTTGGTGAATCCATGCTGGTTACTCCTGAGCACCTTCTCCTCCATGTGCCTGGAAACAGCAGTCAGGATGAGCTGCTCCATCACTTTTCCAGGAATGGGGGTCAGGCTCACGGGCCTGTAGTTGCCCAGCATCTCCTTCTTGCCTAAGTTAATGGCCTAAGTTAAAAAAAAAAAAAAAAAAAAAAAGGCTTGTGGGATGACTCCAGGCCTATCCATATAAACTAAATCTGAAAAAGGTTAAACTCTGAGCTAATAAATGGTTGCAGATGATGCATTTCTGTTAAGAACCATTGCGACAGCTTTTAGCATACAGTCAGCCGGCTAATTTTTGCAACTGTAGTTACAGGCAAAATAAGCAGTTCCTTACGGCAAGGCTGTATGTTACCACTATTCGTTTCTTTGGGAAGCCTCTGCTCACTGGTGCTTCTGGCCACCCCAAATCAGGTACTAGTCACAGCAGACAACTACTGCTATCCTTATTAGTGAGTGTCTGTGAGAGTGCGTGCATGTGAAAAATCAGACAGAAAAAGTGAGAAAAGCAGTGAGAAATGCCTTTCTGAAAATGCCAGTTTTTAAGTTTTTTGAAGTCAAATTACTTTAAAAAGAAAGTATTTTCAGAGACTTAAAGTCATTCTTTTATCTTCTAATTCCTCTTCTGACTCATAAAACTACTAAAATACTGCATATACATCCATGGTTTATTCGATAACTGCATACAACGGTGAAAAAAGAAAATACCTCAAACAAAAAATAATAGCATTTGCATCAAGAGACAAGCTGTGGGACACCCAAGCTGAATGAAGCCCTTGATCACAGAAGCAAATTAAATAATGGTGCAATGCAAATTTAATCAATTCTACAAATGTTTCTGTGAATATCTTTTGAAGAAATTAAATATATATATATCTCCTTTCTGCATTGCATCACAGTAGCACAACGGGGTCTGCTAAAAAAAAAAATGCATGAGAGAGAAGTAACCTTGGCAAATGAGCAACTGCGTGAAACAAGGTTGCACACTACTGCCTTTTAACTGTAATTATGATTCATTGAAAAACTGCATGTGCCTTGTGAAGTACTATGGTGACTGCAGTATTTTTATATTTAAAGCATTTGTCATTTTGGTTTTAATCCTTCTTATTTCTACTTGCATGTTTTTGAGGTTTATATTTAATAAAAGGAAACAAAGCAAATAAAAGCAAACAAACAGGGAGAGAAGTGAGCACTGCATACTCTCCAGCATATTCCAGTGGTGAGGTCTCACTCTGACCTGAGGGATGACCATGAACAAGTTTTGTGGATGCTTGGACATGCATCCACAGTCCAAGAGACTCCAATTTCACTGGCTACAAAATAAAGATCACCTGCCCATACTCTGCTTATAGTTTAGTAAACTGCCCTGAGTATTTTAAGACCAAGAAGTCCTCCAAACAGTAGAGAAAACAGTGAATCAGATGAAGTTAACCATGGGCATGGAAAAAATAGTCATGTTGGCCTTCTGATAAAAGATTTGTTAACAAGAGCAGAAGAGTTGCTTCATTTTGGTAGTTATAGGAGCAGTAGGTGACAAACGTACACATCTCAACACAAATTAAGCACTGTTTCTGGCCACATAACCACAAAACACTCTGCAGAATATAATACTGCTAATTGGAAATACCCAGAGGATGAAACGGTCATTTTACTGAAAAAGTGAGATTTCAAAGTATATATTAATTCAAGCTCCGACTGAAAATTAAGTCTTCAAAAATTTTTAAAGCAGTAATAAAACACTGCCTGCAAATAAATTGTTAATACCTACTTTGATACTAAGAATTAATACACTTCAAAATGTGAAATCAAAATGTTCCATTTTAAGTTGTTGGAGAATTTGGTTTTCATTCTAAACAGAGGGTCAACAAGCGCTTTTAATTTTTGATATTACTGATGGATATTACTGGATATAGGATATTACTGATGGATTACAAGTTTCAGCAAATAGAAGTTCTGCTGCAGGGCTGGAAGTCAATATCTCAAATTTAGTGAAATGATGTTTTTACATAGATTATACATACATTTTTACATGGTCACTGGATATAATTCATGAAGATAAAGAAACAGTAAGACTGGGCATAAAACACATTTCTTCTTAACCAAACCTGGGGACCTAATTTTTAGATCACCTTCTGAGGTACTCAAATTATGCTAGAAATAACCACCAGCCAGTCTGAAATCACTTAAGGGTCCTTTTCTCCCATCATCTCCCTGTCTTTAGGCAGCAGTCTCTTTTCCTACCTGTGCACATCACTTCCCTGAACAACAGAAATCCCCTTTGCGCACATATCAGTTAACTATCCTCTTATTACTACCAAGCAGGAACAAAAAGATCCAAGGGGGAAAAGTGAAACAAATTTCAAATCTTGAATATATAAACTATGTTATTATCACAGCTTTTGTGCCAACATGGTCCTTGACTGCATTAGAAAGCATAAACAATTCATTTATAACCTAGATTGCTAAAGTCAATAAAAGTTAAATGCATAGAAAAAATATAATTAGCTTAAAAAATGTAATATAGTCTAAAAGTCATCACCAATCTTGATTTGTTCCTCAGTATACCAACAAATGAGTTGTTTCCTAAAAAGCTATTTAAATGTCTGCTTAGCTCACAAATTACACTATTACTTTGGATGTCCTAAGATTGCCAAATCACAAAACAGGGAAAAATACCTATTCTAAGTGGCTTCTTCAGGAAAAAATGGTAAATACAAAGACATTACATTAAAAAGAGCATTACTTTTACAAAGTAAAAACAAGAAGTTAAGAAACATCAACTTTAAGATGAGTCACCCTCCAGAATGGTGACAGAGATGCTTTGTGACAGAGGGAGATGGAGGCATCAGTGTTTATTTTACTTAATGTGTCTATATCTGTGCCCTGCCAAGCAACTTTAGGAGACATTCACTATGTTGTTGGCTATTTTCTCCACCACTTTGCTTAGAGTCCCTTCTGTTCAAACCATCTGTGTCTCTTTCACTGTCATCTCACGTCCTGTCTCATCATATACAGTCTTGGCCAGAAGTCTTGGCCACTTACCTCCAGTATACTATACATGTAGCTACCTAGATGTATCTTTGGAAAAAATAGTTTCTTAGAAGATAAAAATCAGATTTCAATAAACTAGCTTAAGAGAATCCTTCCTTCTCACCTTTTCTAGCATCTGTCACTTTTTTTCCTATTCTCAAAGGCATACATCATCTCTTTAGTAGTCTTGTCCATAAAGCTTAAAACAATTAGACTCCACATGGCTCCATTTGTGTCTGAAGTCAGACAAGAAATACACCACAATATTAGTGACTGAAAAAGATCTTAGAAGATTCCCCTTCAATGAATCAGCCAAGAAGTAGCCATCCTGCTAGAATGGATTCTTCTTTGGAAGCACGACCAACTATCAGTGTGATTTTATGTATTCCTGAGGTACTTCAACCTCTATTCCACACCATAAATACATTCCTCTCTATTTTCTGCTTCTTTTCCTGTAGAGATAAGAAATGATCACTGTGGTGGTTTATATACATCATGACTTGGTTTTGTTCAACTTTTTCATTTGAATTTGGAGCTAGTGCCTTCACAGGCACAATTTTTCAGTCTTCCCCCGAAACAGTGCAAATGACTTGAATGAAGCCCATGAGAGGTGGTGTAATATTTTCTAGCTGTAACACTGTCATGAATGTTGAATGTGCTCAGCCTTGTTGTAAATGTGAGAAGTTTGTTCAGTCCTACAAACTACTGGCATTGCAAATAATACCCAAACTCTATTCCAGGTAACATCTTAAACAGAGATAACATAAATATAATGCAAAAATGGAGTCTTTGTTCATTTTTAGCAGTTTCTAAATGACCATCTTTGACCATGTAGATCCTGGCAGCTAGTGAATGACCAGACTTGCCAGATTCAGTTAGGTAAAGCTTTGTATATATATGAACTCCTAACTGTCCAAAAGAATATCAACTAGTTTTAAAAAATTCAGCTGCTGATAGGGACATTTTTCATGCGCATGATTACTTACACTTATAGGAATACTTTCAAACCAGAAAGAACCAGGAATCCCTAAACTCCATCTCCTGCAGCCACTCATATAACTAACACTTGATACATTTTACAGTTCCATGCAAAATATTTATCCGTTACACAAACTACTTCCAGAAAAACTTAAGTATCTTTAATACTCCTATTTGCCTACGAAAACAGGTGAATAATAGTCCAGGATCATGAAAGTGGGGCCTGTCTCTAATTCTGCAAGAGATTTATTGACTCTCTCTAAGGAAAATCTATTCCTGCTTAACTACAGTCTCCTGTGCACCAATTTAACTTTCTTGATTTCAGTTTCCCCACCAGTGAGAAAGACACAGTAATACCTGATTACCTGCAGCACAAAAGTAGCTACTTCTTAGCTGCCCTCTTTAATCCAAAACTGCCAATCAGTTTGCTGGCTCTCACATTTGGTGACTGAGTTGATTAATTAGTTCACAGAACTCGTTAAAACTAGTCAGGAGAGAAGAGTGATGAGAATAAATTACTAATACCTATCTTTTGAAAAGATTGAGGGCTCTGATTCACGAACACTGATAGCTAGCATTGTGATGGCAGTCATGAAATGCCTACTTCAGCTTGCTACTGCAGATCCACCGGGAAAAAAATCAGCTACTTGATGGCAGCTACTGAATGACCACAAATAACAGCCTCATGTATTACAGAAAACCAAAGGGCAGTTTTGGTTTACCTCAATACACCATGCTCTGAAACCATGGTGTTTCAAGTTCTGCTTCTTAAGCAGCTGGCCTAACCATAAGCACCATGGAGGTTTCTGAGAGGATGGGCAGACAGTGATGAGGGCGCAGTTAGCAGCCATTCTACAGGATGTGCCTTGCTTCTGTAATAAGCATGTAAATGCTTTAAATTTCCAAATATTTGTAGTTCTATTTTTTTAAATTGCAATATTTAAACAAATCATTACATAAGGGCAGGAAAAAAAAGGACTTCTAATAAAAAGACTCAAAATGCTATTTTTAAAAAGTGATATGGATTAATAGTATAAAATAGCATATTATATATAATAGTATAATATGGATTTTACCAGAGCAAAGTGTTACCAAAAAATAGTATTTTTGTCTGCAACACAAGATCTCCCCAAGGCCCCATACCCTGTTATTTCATGACTATGAAAAACTAAGAAGAAAAACTAAAAATAATAATAATTTGCTCATTTATTCACATTAACCCCTAACTTTGTCTTAAGTAGACTTCCATTTTTATATGTATAACATAGATCTAACATTTCCTGAAATAGATAAATACATGAGGTGCAACTGCATGCTACATTTAACAGAGGCTAATAAAACTATGCATTTTGAAAGCTGAAAATGCTTCCCTAGCTGCCAAGTTGTCAGTTAAAAGTGTGTCTCATACTACATCTTCTCACACTGTTCTTGTGAAATTAAAATGGTAATTACTATTAGAATTCTCCCACACGCCGGCAGAATCTGCTTCTGAATACTACAATTACAATACAAAATATCACATCTCTAGATGATGAAACAAGCATCACCTATGATTTGAAGTCCTAATTATAACAGATTTGGTAAGCCCAGCATGTTCTTAATGAACTGTACCTCACACTGCTGAAACTTTCACACAGTTGGCAGAGATGATGGCCAGAACACATCATACGGTTGTCATTCATGCCTACCTCCTTTAAACGAGGCAGAGAGGCCTGGAAACCTACATATGGTACACGCTAATTATTCAGTATCACAGCTACTAGTAGGAACTCATTTACTTTGACACCGTTCACACAGAAGAGCCTTCTGAAGGCAGTCTTTCCCCGAAATGTAAAGTATTAATAGAACAGATATTATAAAGCTGAAATATTTCTGAAATGATGGCATAGATAAAAATGTCAAGATATAGATTAGATCCATTAAATAACACCTGCAAATCACCATCCATAGATATTTATTCTCACAATACTGCAATGCATTTCTTCTCAGAACATGGCAATTCCCTCAATTTAAGAAATGTATCAACAGTAGGCCTAATTAACATGCAACACTCTCAGCCAAACCTACCCAGGCAAGTTCTGACAACAGGGGCTAGGATTTTCTTCCCTCTGGCACATCCTAATGTTAATTTGAACAATATTCAGTCAAAGAGAGAGTTCTAAATTCTAATGTAAGTTCTATTTTGCTGCCTTCTTTTTGAGAGTTGATACTGTTGGGCTTGACGACGAGCAGACCAGAGAGAGCATGATATTGTTAAGCAAGGAATTTTGCAGTATTCCCCGCAGGAAACAGAACTGGAATACTATGTGATAGGCTTTTTTTTTTTCTTTCTTTTTTTTTTTTTTTTTTTTTGACATAGGAAATGACAAACTCTTGTGAGATTTACAGAATGATTCTACAGTTCACAGAGGCCTAACTATTCAGTATTCAGGTGGCATGTGATTTTAGATGCATATCTAAAAGTGGCCACAGTGAATCTGAAACATCCCTGCTCCTTATTCTAAATCCCTCAATCTATTACAGTATAGGTTGTAACTCAGAAATCTATATTGTGTACTATGCATTTGAAAACTAAACATCTTCCAGTATCTTTGGAGAAGAATTGGGTGAGAAAATTGTGTCTTCATGCACTACCTTAAAATATCATAAGGTAGGAAAATAAGTTTGAATGAAAACAGTTCTGGACTGATTACGATTAGCTTTGCAAAGCAGAGTAATCTTTGGTAGGAAATTGGAAGAAAGGAAATTAACATCACAGTGGTATCTTACAGATAATATCAGTGATTCAACAAATGCAGGTTTGAAATTGCCCAAATAACACAAGAAGAGGTAAGTCTATTTTCAGTTCAGCATCTATCACTTTGGCAGAGTATGTTTCAAGGAAGAAACAACAGATTTCACTGTGGTCACTCCATGTTACCTACTGTTGACTCATTCAATATCTTCAGTATAAAGACAACAGTAATTCACTTAAACCTAATCTGTCAAGATCTGTTATAGACTTACTTGTTGACAAAGAATGAAAAGAAATAGGACATCTTTCTCACTTTCTATTAAATACAGAATTAATGCAGAAATGAAGAGCAATGTGAAACCAAGCAGCACCCTGAACAATACACAAGACTGTCATTTAACTGTAGGAGCACACTTATACTTCATCACCTTTGCACATACATGATCTTAACTTAGTGTTCTAGACTCCCTTCCCCTCCACTAATGCCAGTTTTACAAAGTTTCTGCAGATAGTACACCATTTTTACACATCCCGAAGGACTGCAATAAGCACTCAAGGGATGCTCTTAATGACTCAAGGTGGTATTCACCCCATGACATTGCGTTTGGCAGATGATCTATGACTACTGGGATCCTTTGCCCCTACTTATAGCTCATTCTGACTTCCTCCCTTTCTTCCTGCTCTGCAAATGAAGCACTGCAGAGTGCTGCTTCATCATCCTGACACCTTCCACCGGCTTGCTGTATTGTCAGCCACAGCTCCCAATATTTAAAATACAGCTGCTTCTGCTGCCTTAGCACTCTAGCAATACAAATGAAAGTAAAAGGAAAGGGAGGAACAAGATTTTGTCACAAGTATGTAATATATTGATTATTTAAACATAAATGTCATTAATGAAAACAATGCTTTCTTTCTCACACTTCTTTTTCCAAAGGATATAGACAAACACTGCAGTACTTTTGCTGAGCTGAAGCTCATTACGGTTTGGGAATAAAAACCACAGTACCCTGAGAATATCCATCGTGCATCAGTCTCATGGCAGCTACAAATATCCAGTCAGAAATTATTTATAATGGCCTTCATCCTCCACATAAACATTTCCCTCTCACATGATGGGTTTCTCATATAATTTAGCTACTTAAGAAAATAACCTGTTTTAGTCGGGAAAAACAAATAATAAATTACTTTAATCACAGTGGCACTTTGAATTGTCTTTAAATTCTGTTCTAAAGGAACTTGGAAAAAATAACTTCTTTTTTTTTCTAAGAAAGCTTTTAAATCATTTTCCAATACACCTCACTTTTGCTGGAAAATGTAAGATTCTTAAACATGTTTCATTCATCATGCACCTCCAGTTAGTTCCCCAAGATCTTCTAATCACCCAGTCACTTCAGTATGATACTTATTTGCAAACGAGAGTTTCAGCTTGCAACACCATTATTCTGTTACTCTACTGGATTAACAGTAAAAAAAAATTCTGGAGAATCTATTATTGCAGTTTGTCTTTTGTTCAAGGATTCACTTTACATTGTTCTCTCATTTTAGCACTGTATTATGCTCATATTAGGATTAGAGATGTGGAAGTGTTACTTTTTTCCTACAGATTTTCTGCCAATTGACATCAGAAAAACAGGCAAAGTCTTTTATAAGGTGACCATATACATATACCATATATACATAAAATTAATCATCCACCTTGGTTACCATGAAGGAGACTCACTCTTCCACGTATGGTACACAGGTATTGAGTAGCAAAAAAAGCGAGAAGACTTACACATATAGCTCATAGTGAGTCCAAATTGAAGGACTTCTCTTATCAATATTTACCAGAACCCTTAACACTGAAAACCTTATGTCATATTACAGATGTATGAAGCAAGACCCGAGATCCCGCAGAGAAGCCATTACTTCCTTTTAAGGAGTCACTGTGGATAAAGTTAACCTCAACACTACAGGCAAATCACTTTGTAGTTTATAGAGTATGTTTAAAACACTAAAGGATCACTAAAAGGAAAAATAAATATGGAAAACAATTAAAAGCATCTTTGAATTGTTCTTTTTTTAAGCTTTCTATAAGGCTATAATGAAAGCTGCTTTAAATGCTAGCACATTTTATATTTCATGTAACTTTGCAAAATATTAATGTAATATATTCTCAGTTTTAGAGAATCTTTATTAGTATATATGGAAGTAAGAGTCAAACTTCTTGAAAATGTTCAAAATTTGTCACTACCAAGCCCACTTATTCATTGATCATATAAGCTAAATTAAAGGCACTAACTTTTTCTTGCAGGAGGAGGATTTCTCCAGCAAATCCTAATGACATGACTATAGAAATCTTTGTGATTATCTTTTATTTACAGTGTCATGACCTTCATTAAACAGAGACAGTTCCATCAAAGCCAGTAAAGTGTTGTTTTAATCTGTGTTGTTTCTACCAAAACTCATGCAGAAAGCTACAATTCTATGTGGCAACATAGACCAAGCTGCAAACCACCCATCCTTCCTTGTGCTTAATTGCAGCCTTAACCTACTGCTGGTGTATAAGACAGTTGACAAGATGAAGACTGAAGGAACAATGGTGGAAATCAAAGAACTCAAATTAGTATCTACTGTCACCTCTCTTGAGAGGCACTCATTACCTGTGATCTTCATTTCAAACTCTCAAACTCTTCTGAGACTATCAGATTTTCACACAATATTTGTGCATCAACTTACCTGAGATGATGCAGCAACTGCCATCTCCTGCCACATTCTTTGAGCTGAAATTTGCACTGACCTTAATGTAAATTTAACCTCCTAAGCCAAGGAGGTTAGTGGTTAGTTTGTGGTGATGGAGATTCACTTTAACGATTTGGTTTGTTTGTCCTGTTCTGCTTTCCTAGCTTTCTGGAGCTGGTGTGACTTGTGAAGTTGCTAAAACTCTTCCCACTGTGACCTAAGCAATGTGCATCATTTCACAACTTACTTGAATTCATTAGTTAGCACACACTAAGCTTTTAGTTTCTTGTACGAGCAATTCACTACTTATCACTGACTGGGATCTTGACTTTCTCCTCTGTCTCTCCTATGGAAACTGATACAACAGGAAATTGTGTTGTGCTTCTCAGATTGCAATTTATGTTTTATTATTTACATTTTCCTGCCAAAGTTGGAAGAAGAAAAAAATCACCAGGGTTAGCAACTGGCATTGCATGGTAACAATTCATGCTTCCTGTTGGTTACAGAGGTATTTGTCAGTATCACATCAATATCCTTCACTAGTTCTCAGTCTGTTGTGTGGTGTTTGTGCTACTGCATGCACCAGATACTAACAGTGGCTTTTGAGTCTCAAATTGTAAAGTGACAATTGTCATTGCATTCATATCTGATTTATCCATCTTGAACAAGGAATGTAACTGTGCCTGACAAACAAAGGTAAGGTTTTAAGAACAGGACATCACTAAAGAACTCTCATTGGAGCACACGAGCAAAGTGTTCAGATTCTAAAAATCAATGAATTTCATTAATAATTATTATTAATATCCTATGAAGGGTATCCTTCAGTGAATATACATTTTTTTTTAAACTTTTTGAGGACATTCTAACACAGACTCAAGTAAACTGGTTTCCTTGCAGTCACCTGCTGTGCAGTGCAGATGTCATAAGCTCTGCATTCACGTTTAGGCCCCGTTGGAATTTTCCTTTGAGGCATTTTGCTGCGCGCTGCTTTTTGCTCTTTGAAATTGCCTCTTGCTGGTAGTGCTGAATATCTCTGATTTTCCACAGCACTTGAGGCCTGAGGCAGTCAGTTGGAAGTGAAACAGTTACATATTACAAACTAACTTGGAGAATCTGACATTTTATATTTCTATTCTCCCCTTTTGTCATTTCTTTGTTGATATGGAGTGCTGTCTTCTCATCTACCATCCCATCTCCTCTTATAACCCATAGCCAAGGCCCTTTATTTTCAGCTCTGGCAAAGAACTGAGCAATTCATAACATGATCAAAATGCAGGAAAAAGAACCAACATAATTCAAGGGCAATATTTCTGGTGGGGCTCCAGCAAAAGACATCATTCCTCTGATATAATTCTTCCCTTAGGGCTCACTGGAGTTAATGCTCAAATCAGTGCTGAATTTTTTGTTCTTTCCACAGAATAAATCTGCTGTTCAGCAGAACATATTAGGAAAAAAAAAAATTTGTTTTCAGAACACTCAACATTTTCTGAAATATGCATACATGAATGAAATGCAGCCTAATGGCAGCACCTACTACTTTCCTTCATCACAGCACTATGGACTTGAGTTTCAAAATAGGTATACAGAGGTATGAAAAATCTGTACCTGTCACACCATGGCACTGTGGAAGTACAGTCACAGTAAAGAGAGGCTTTTGATGCACTATTAACAGGCCTCCAAAAGGCAGCATGCAAGAAAGATAATGAAGTTGGACATCTACTGTTATTTGTTCTGTGTTAATTAGCATTGAAAATAAATTGCAGGTTTAAAGTATGCAACATTTAGGAGGGATATTTCATAAACACTTTGGGAAAAAAAATCATTCTGATTGAATTTTCTTTCTGGTTTTCCTATGTGCTTTGGGTATTTTTTACTGTTTACTTCTAAAAATAAAAGACAGGTTTGGCTAGAAAAGCCTTTAAAAGTTGTTTTCACTCTGCATAAATGGCAAAGTTGTAAAATTTCTACAAAAAAAAAATCATGAAACTGTCAGATTTTTATAGACAGAAATTGCATTAAATTTGGTAGTTACACACAGCTCTGACTCTTTCATCTTAAAACATATGCATTCCCACTTAAAAAATCAACAGCTGTGTAGAAGTGGACATATTTTAGTATAGGATAAAAATTAGATCATTTTATTGCTTATGAGTTTCACAGATCTGATGAGAATGTCATTGGGAAAAAAACAGTTTTCCTACTGATACTTTGCCTAAGCTTGTTTTGAGTGGCAAAGACTTTTCTTAGTCTTCATCCCACACATAACTGCATAGATTTGCACACTGAAAAATTATGTCAACACATTTAACCCTCTGTCATCCCTGGGAATTGCATGTCTTTTGACCCTGGTTCAGAAATTTTAATACATGTGGTCAACTCTTTTTGGCTTCAGAGGGCCTCAAGAATACCTTTCAAGTAAAACAGCAAGAGTTTGACTGGGCTGGAGGTCTGTTCATCGTTCAAAGCCTTTGGCCCCTGATTTTACAGACAGTATCTGGAATTTGCTCACACTTATTCATTACAAATGTTCCTTTGGAGGTTTCTCCACTGTATGTTTCACTGATGGGATCAGTGACACAATTCATATGCAAAAGCCCAGGAGATGCCCCTTTCATTTATATTTCTGAACATTCCCTTCTCTGCTAGCATGTTTTACTTGGGGGAGAGAGGGAATGAAAAGAAGGTATCCTTGAAAGAGAGATTCTTTTGTAGAGGGAGGAGGTGGAACTAGCCTTTGGTTTAATTTTTTTCTTGTAGGCTCACTAGGTTACTTCCATCTTAACACTGTTTCTGTCATTATTGTTTGAGTTGCTGTAATTAACTGCCACACCGCTTATAGCTGTATAAACAAAACTTTGTTGCGATTAAGTCCAGATGAATTAATTTCACACTAATTTCTGCTCGTATTGACTAGCAGAGTGGAATTTGCTGGAAAAAAGAAGTCTTTCGCATTCTATCAGCTGTTTAAAACAATTTTTTAAAACTCTTACAGAGAAATAATTCTAAACGGGCACACTGAAAGTGAAATAATTAAAATAATAGGTTATTTTATGTTTTTATTAGAGTAGTAGATCATATACTTTTATGACAAGACAATTTTTGGTTAATTTGGCCATTGAAGACCATTGACCAGTGGAGGTCTCGAAGCAACCCTCTATTATATCTCACACGCAAATTCATAGAGGTCATGAGGGACACCTCTCTATCACTCTGTGTAATGGTCAAAAGGCATACAACTGCATAACTTCAACCACAGCTTAACATTAAGACATTTTATCTCCCTAATCATGGATCACACCACCTCTTTTCCACAATAAAGCCACTGAACATGGTCATGGACTACAGGCTGTCTTAATTCTGCCATTTATACTCTATCCCATACAGATTTTTTTCTATGTCCTAAGGAACAGAATCAAGCTAGATTATTGCCTACCATTCTTTCACAGACAACTAAATTGCCAGAAGGCAGCAGCACTGGAATAGAGTCGCCTTCTGAAACCAGGACCAGGAAGCAGATTGTGGTGTATAGTCCTGGGTTCAGGCTGGGATGCAAGCAGCAAGGTGCACGTGAAGACTCTCAGAAAGAAAGCATTGTAATGGCTCAGTTCTGGAAAGGACTGACTCAAGGTTATCTCCCTTGGTAACTTGTGTTGGTAAGAAGCACTTTCATCATCATTTCTCCAATGCCTAGATAGGTAAGCGGACAGGAATTAATTTTGCACACGGGGTTCTTATAATGGAGACCGAATTTGACATTCTTGTGTGCATGTGTACAGGTGTGTGTATGTTTACACTGTAAAAAATACACTAGTAGTTATCAACACAAGTTCTTTGATTGCAGTGAGTACAATAGAAATCTCTCTTCCCTCGTGAGCCTGAAATGGCTTATATTCACTCATACTAATCTGACACCAAAGCCTTACAAGTTGAGTTGGTTATTAGTAAAGCAATTTCAAAGCAATTCAAAAGCACTGGCTGCAGTTTCCCCTCCCCTACATCTCAGTGCTTTTATTCCAGCACTCCATGATCACAGCCACTCACACCCACCTCTCAACTCCCCTTTATCTACTTCACACCCCCTCCTCCACATCAAATCAAGTAACAGCATGCTCCACTACCCTAGTAACCCAGGTGTACCACAGAAAGCACTTCACATCAATAAAATCACACAGGCAGAAACACCACAACATGCTGTGAAGAAAAGCGGCCCATATACTCTGAGATAATTTCTATTAATAAGTGAGATGCTTAACACTCAAATAGGAAGTAACAGTAAACCACCCATGGAGCCTGTTATTTAGGAGACAATACACAACAGATGAAATAGATTAATTCAACTCTCCAGTGCAGGTATGTTGACAAGTAACCTGAAACAACCCCCATCACCACCTTGTCTGCTGGCAGTCAGTCTCCTGCAGCACACGTGGCTAGTTATTAGCTAAATTAATCAAAAAGGGATATTCTGCAGGGGGTTGAGATGGGGCAGAAAGGAAGCCTAAAATCCAAATAAATAACCTCCAAAACCAGAAATCAATCAAGTGCTACAAACATGCTAACGAAAAACTCAGCCACACAAAAAAAAGAAAATCTTCAACCAAATGAAAAACCTGCACCTTGGAAAGCTTCCCAAGAGTAAATCCCTGCCCACTGAAATTAGTGCATCTCTGAAGAAACAAAGACAGAAGAAACAGGAGGATCTGTGCCCCTGTCTCATGTCAGTTGTTAGGAAGAAAAAGAAGATAAAAAGAACTTCCTTCTCCAAAATAGCGCTGACAGATTAAAGAAAACATCCCATTTTCACTGTTCCTTTCACTAAAGAAGTGGTCATGTAAACAGGGAGACATTAACTAGGCAAGCAAAAAAAATCTTTGCCAGTTCTCTAGGCTTCTGATATACCTTGCCTAATGTCCATGGCACTAGGCACTGACATTTTTTCCAAAAATCTTCTCTCACTTTTTTCCACTCTCTGCCATGAACATAAACATACTACCTCTTCACTTCTTTCCTTTGTGCTATGGTTCAAATCAATAAAAATAATAATAATAAAAAGTCAGGTTTGAAGATGGTAGGAGAAAAAAAACTTTAAAACACTAACAGCTTTAGGGGGAAAAAAGGGAAATAAAAAGAAACCTACATCCATCATTTGCTCAAAAAAATTTTGAATGTTTGCAACTAGTAAGATTTATCTGGAGGAAAAGCAACAGCTGTGCAGATACACCATAAATATTGCTTCCTGTCACAGGCAAATAGGAAGATGACTTATTTCTCCTCTGTCTCTAAACATGGGCACGTTAGGCTGCAGTCTGGCTCCAGGGAAGTTAATAGAGCACGTTGTGTTCCTGAAACTGAAAAACAGCAAACCTGTGAGGTTCTTTCACATTTTATTTTTACATATGGTGAATTGTTTTTGTTTTCGCTAGTGTTCAGGACATTCATCTTTGTTTATGTACTAGCAACCGTTCAAGTAATTTTTTTGCTTCCAATATACATAAATAATTTTTCTAGTTATAGTGGATGAACTAAGTGCAGGTGTTTATAATATATTTATATGTGTTTGGCACTCTTGTGCAAATACAGAGTCTTTGTGTTCCTCAAATATTAAGAAAAACCCCAGATGATACTTTTTAATGCTATATAGGTGGACATTTATTTCTAGTAGAAGATTATTCCATAATTGTAATGGAATTACACATAGTAATATCAAAACTGAATATCAAAAGAGTTTGCTATTACTGAAATTACTGAAGAAATTCTGTAAAAAGTAGTGGCTTGAACGCTTTCAAATTCACATATGATTTAAACCAGTAAAATGAAAGACAGCCAGACGGCACCTGAATAGGTGAAACACACAATCAATTCTCCAGATTTTACTACGTGTCTCTCCATTGAGAGAATTCATTACATGAGAGTCTCAGCTCTTTTTCACCTCCCTTTCCCTCCTCCCATTTTTTTTCCTTCTAGTCTGATCTGGCCCTTACTCTTTAGTTTTCAGTTGTCTTGACTAAAAGGAAAAATTACCTAATCATGGACAGTGTAATGTTAGGCTTCTGTCATTCAGTGAAGTGGCTTGAATATTCCTAAACTGTAAATAACTGTTAAGCCACAAATCTTTATAATATTTAAGCTAATGGCTCTACATGCAAATACTACTATTACTGTGTCTGCACAAGGATGAGACATACTGCTTTCTACCAGTGGTATCACCTTCTTTTCCACACAGTTAATCTATAAATAATTAACACAAGTCATCACCCCATTTAGAGCTTAGTATTGCTGAACTTCCATTCTTGTGACTCCAACCTGAGGAAGAATAAGCCCTCAAAGCACATCCCTTGCTGTAATAAGAAGGGCAGAAATGTTTGGAAACAGGCATTAAATTTTGACAATATTAGACATATATATTGCATTACATTGCAAACAGAGGCTGGCAGGCGGTCAATCTGTCATGCATTAGAGTTTTGGCCACTTAGATAAATTGTGAATGGAACAGAGGAGGATTTTTAGGTGTACTGAATTACACGGAGACATTTTAATGTTCTGTGATTAGTTAAAGGAATTATTTTGACCCTTAAGCAATTGGACTATGGGAAAGGAATCATGCTGTGCCAATCTACACAAAGTTACTAGACAGTGACAGAAAACCCAAACAGTGTCTAGAAAGATGTAGTCAGCCTTTAATAACGTCACTCTTTTTAGAGTACAAAAACTGCATGGTTTCTTTACTTCTCCTATATTGAATATCCCATAAAACTGTATCAATGACAACAAATCAAACAGGAATTGTTTGATAAGCAGACTTCCTGCACATACTCAAGACAGTTAAACATTTTACCCATGTGATTGAGGCTATTATCAGGAGACTAAAAACCACAACAAAAGAAAAAAAAAAAAAAGGATTTTTTTTTTTTCAGGTAGACAACTTGAATGAGTTCTGTTACAGTATCTCCAATGGAGGAAATTAGCTGTCATTCACCATTGTCTGTTCTGAAAACAGTATTTTATATTTAAACTTGTGCCATTAAATTAGTAGCATAGCAAAGCCTCTGAGAAGTCACTTAAAAACTTTACATGTGAATTTATATACTATAGTAAGGCTAGACTTCTGTCACCTGAGTACAGAAGTCAGGAAATCACAAATTGGATATCCTTACATGACTCTTACAAATCATTCTGCCATTCAGCCTAAGGAGAAGCTGCAGTAGATTATTGAAACATAAGTTATCTGGGAAAACTAACTTTAAATAAAGAATGGAGGTAACTGTTTTTCCAAGAGAAATTCTTATCATGCAAGAACATTGCATACAACAAATCTCACATCATATTTTTTATAACATTCTTGATGGTCTCTGTGGAAACAGTGCTAAAAGTGATATTTTACATTTTGTAGCCTTAGTCATTGTTATAATTGATATAAACATAACATCCTTACGAATGTTGCTCCCAAAGTAAGCAGAGAATAACTGCTTTGGTTAACACAAGTGCTTAAGAAATCTTAGATGAGAGGGGTTAAAGTATTGTAATATTGAATTAGGCCAAATGTTAGTCCTATTCTGCATAAGAACAAGTTTCAAAGCCCATACAATCTAGACTAATCAGAGCAAGCCTAGGTTTAAAGGGACTCAGGCAAACAAGATTCTTGCTCCCTTGCTATGACTAGTTTTCTTATATACATGCATATACATGTTCCAGGGCATATGGCGCTCTCTACATAAGATTCAATGGAAAGACACTCAACATAGGATCAGAAGAAATTTAGCAGTGAACTGCAGATCCATTATTATGCAGATTTATTTTAAAATACTTGGCTCATTGAAGTTTAGTCGGGTTTTGCATAAATATGGAGTCCATTCCTTGTCAGTATCTATTATATATGCCAATTATGGCACATATACCTTTTATTTTTGTTCAATTTGATAAGTCTGTTCAGAGAAGTAATATGAAAGATCATATAGTTTGTGAATCTGGCAAGCAAAAACTGTCAGAATACATAAGGCCTTCACCCAACAGTGCACGTCTGCTTTAAAAGAAATATAATGTATATTAGAGTAAAAAATATTCATTCTGAAAAACTTATTAATTACAGTGGTGTATAGCAATACCTTTTCAGGGCCCTTTTCAGCTACTGAGTAACAGTTGGCATAACTATCTGTAATTCCTTTGCTAGAAAGAAAAGTCACATGCAAATAATATGAGTTGTTAAAAGTACATAATTATATATTTGCAAACCAGATGACAAGGGGTCCAAACAAGCTGCTGCAGTCTACTCTGCCACTTCTCCTAGGTTACAAAATGGATTCTTTCATCTATTTGGAGTTTTATATTTTAAGTATTAATAACACAAAAAAGTCAATGATTTCCACTTGCATTAGATTTAAAAAACGCAGAGAAACTCAATCTCAAGAATAAAATGTAAAGTGACTTGTACTGTGAGATTTTGTTCTTTTTCTCATAATGATATAAATTAAGTGTGGACTTTTTGTTTGTTTATAGCTCGATCTTTCATGCCATTTACCTGCAAGACAGATTATTTTCCTATAACTTCACCTAACCAGTGCCTTTCCTCTGAACCACTGGACCCCCTCCTTATAGATTTCTTAAGTAATTGGTTTATTTTTCTATGAAATAAATCAGAACCCTGTCATTGTATTTAAACACAGCTACTTAAATCTGAATCTCAGCATGCAAATATTAGTCTTATAGGACTATCATTGCAATGTCAGTTTCTGCATTTCTGATATATACCTGATTTATTCCAAGTAAAAGAGAATAACGTGTTCATTGTATAACTTGTGTCTATTAAAAGTTGACACACAAAAGTTGACTTAGCCATTTATTATGCAATTTTCTTAAAATTTAGGACAACTGAAGGCTCAAAATTATCTTATTCTTTTTTGCAGTATTATCTTTTTTAAAAAAAGTATATAATTATATTCTCTGTTCATTTAAATAATCATTTCATAGGTTTTTCAAGTGAATGAGATACTTTTGAAAAGTGCTCAGATTAAACCACCATGAACGGATGGAAGGAACTCTGGGCCTCTAGACCTTAAAGGTGACACAGAATTTAACTACCACAATGACGAGGCATTAAGAAAGAGTGAAAGGGCAGGGCTGAACTGAGAGCTGGGTGGAAAGAGGAAAAGACCAAAAAGCTGAGCTTGTTGCAGTTGGTGACAGATACTGCAGCAAGCAGCAAACAGTAGTCAGCAGTTGTAATCAGACCAAAACCTCATTTAGCCAGGTGCAGTAGCACTGAATATTATTATAAAATAATACTGCGCTGGTGGAGGAGCAGTGTCCAGAGAATGCATAATCCACAAAATTAAAAGCTCAGCAATGGTTTTCAGCAACACCACGGACCTAATTCTTCAGGTCTGTGAATCTTCAATAGCTGCTTAAATCTGTGCCAAGAGAATACAAAATAACACAAGGGGCATCAAGAAATAGAGAATCCTCACTGGGTCATGTATCACGAATTTTTTGCTCAGGTGAATTATAGACTCTTTGCAAGCAACTACCCAAAGAAAGGAAGTGGAGACTGGGACTTACTGCTTCACAGGAAGCAAGTACAGAGTGATCATAACATTTTATTTTACTTTTCAGTCAATGTCTGACTCAAATATCTAGCCATATATAGTCATATTTGGCCACCTTTCTGATTGCAGTGTGTACATTAGGCTCACAGACCTCTCGGCAGCCCCACAGGAGATAAGGCCACTAATTCTAAAGGATCAAGGGCTGCCTGCATAATGAAAAAGCAAACATACAGTAATTTTACTGGCTGTCATTCTTGTTAGATTATCTTATGCACTGCTTGAAGCCTTGCATTACTCTGTTTAGACTGACACGCCAACTTGTGATTAGATAGTAAATTTACTGTTTGAATAGGATGAGCATCAGAAAATGCCATCAACGGCAGAGTTCCAAATTCCAATATAGTCTGGCACGCTCCACTGCATATGAGAATCTCTGAAGTAAAAAAAAAAAAAAAAAAAAAAAAAAAAAAAAAAAAGCGTAGTTAAGCTTTCACCTTGCATGCTGGTCTAAAATTCATAGGAAGAACAGGGAAAAAAATCACAATAAAAATCCCAACTCTTTCTCAAAATATTACTGTTTTATTCCTGATGACATACCATATTTTGGTGCTTCTCTGTGGGCACTTTATCACTTTCCTTCCCATCCCTCATCCTCTTTTAAAAACACTGTCCACTATGTAGTCCAGGAAACACGGTGCAGGGTAAAAATCTGTTCGAGTAGGAAGTCTGACATCTCTAAGTGAAACTAAAGCACAGTAGATGGCAAACATAAAGCACAAAAGAGTCTATTAGAGCAATTACAGAGCAGCTATACTCCTTAAATAGAATTTATGTAATATATTGTGTGTTACTGGTATAAACTGGAGAAAACAGTCAGGTAAATGGAATTATATATCTTCAGACTGATAAGGTGTGTCCTTCACTGACCTCTATTAGTTTAGATCCAGAAATCTTGGTTCAGTTTCCATGGAGAAAACAAGTAAAATGTCAGCTATAAACCCCTTCAAATCACAACCTCCCAGTTCCATGACATGCAGCTATATTTATACAATAACTACGCTGCACAGTTGAATACAGAAAACACTGTTGAACTGTCTACTATTCCCCTTTTTTTAAAGACAATGATACTTATTGTTCCCCTGGTCTGAGCCAGTAGCTTGGTAGTAACAAAACATAATGAGTGCTGATATAAGAACAGCAGAAGATAACCCCAAAATTTTAAGTTAGTTATTCAGCTTCCTACCATTCAATTTCATTATGCCATTCTCACCTAAACTGCCTTTTCTATACCCAAAATTTTTTTTCCGTTTGAAAATCTTCATACACTGTGGGGGCAAGGCAGGAAGAGAGAGAAGGGGAAAGCTACTTCTGCCTTTCCTGTGGATCAATTAACCAAGCTGACCTCTTTTGTCATTCTCCATGTTATTCTGAGAACACATACATACTTTTTGTGGTCATTTTTGCACTGTCAAAGATTTTTCAACCTTCTTTTAAAAATATGACTACTGTTCTGGAACATCACACAATTTCAGTATCGCTCTTACCATGACAAACAGACATGAAAGTTCCTTTCCTTCTGACCGCTCTCCACTATAAATAGTCAAGGACTCTCTTAAATTTCTTGCTATAGCTCTGTCCTGGAAGTTCATGCTGTCTATCCACACTGACATCCACTTCTTGCACAATATCTGCTTTTTAGAGTCAAACCCTACCAAAAGCATAAGACTTTATATGATCCACCATCCACACCAAATAAACTACTACCAAATTATATGATCAACTGAGGACACAAAAATCCAGCATAGTTTATGCAGCTGCTGATCAAAAGAGCCAGAGTTGAGGCTGCTTGGGATTTTCCAGTAATTTTTCTTCAGCACCATAAAACAGTCCTAGTAGCCATAAATTCTATAAGTCAACAAGTTAATAAACCAGGGAGAGAGGGAAAGAGATAATAATGACAAAGGTACTAATAAAAGGCTCTATTACACACACACCAAAAAAAAGCTTTCCTGCTTAGATCTCAGCTTAGGCAATTTTCATAGACTCTGGTGAAAACCGAATTCACTGCATTTGTATGAAGAGAAACGAGGACTTTGTTATACTGGGCAGAAAAGCTATGACAGTTCAGAGGAAGACTTAGAGGGGTGAGAACAGCTTAGGTAACTTATTTCCCTGTAGAACAAGAAAGAAATGAGTACCATATTTTAACAGCAACTGTATTTGCTTGCTATCTCTTTTTGAGAGGATCCAAGCTATTTCAACTGAAAGAGACCAGGGCAAGAATGAATAACTTTCACTGATAGTAGCTTACTTAAGAGATCACACCAGGTTGATACAACTTGCTGGAATCACCCATGAAATTAATCTATGGAGCAGGACATTAAACACTGTCAGACATCTCTTTATACACATTTCTCCTACTCTGTATTATTTTGACAAATTTAGAATAGCAAGGAGGCTTCAGCATTCTTTTACCTGCCTCCAAAGGGTCACCTTGGTCCTTAAAATCCATCACCTTTCTCAATTATCGTCTAGATAAAAGACCACAGACTGGCTGCATTTCATAACTTGCCACTTGTTGATGTCAAGATTTAAGAGTTTAAGCATTAATTTGAGCTCAGGGTGGAATCATTTAATGTTTAAGCAGGTCTCAACAGTTAACTATTATGAAGCAGAGAACTGTGAGGGAAATATGCAATGCATAGTGCTGTTAAGTTGCTGTGGTTACAGCTAAAAATGACTGAAGGATGAGATGAACTTGAGAAATATTTTGATTACCTCTTTTTTAAGAGTATTTATTTTAAGTACTAGTCCTATCCAGTAACGATAATTCTATTGCTGCAGCTATTTGTCCAGATCTGCTACATGTCCTACATGCTTCAGTAACATGGAAATTCTGTGCTGAAGGTAACATATTTCTGGGTCACTTCCATATGATCCTGACTGCTCTGTTTTGCGATCAGATAGTTTTGCAGCTACAATGCTGAGCTCAACAGAGCATTCATGTAGTATTCCAGGGTATTATCCTTAAAAAAAAAAAAGAAAGAAAAACAGGAAATGATATTAGGAGACAAGCATAAAATATTCTTATTTATATAGTGTGGATGATGAAACTAGATAGCCTTTTTATTATTAAGACAAAAAGAAAGTAAGTTCAAAAGGAAAGTAAAATTTCCTGTATCAAAGATATTGACAAAGGAACAGCCTTTTCTTCCACCATCTCCTGCCACTTGTTGATACATTTACAAGAGGGGAAAAAAATCTAGCAGCAATGGCTACAAGTAACTTGAGCTATATTTACCCTAGAGGTAAGACATTTCTTCCTCTTGTATCAAGATTCACAACAGCCCAGATTAAACTCTTGAGCCTTCAGTAGATAGAACAACATAAGAGTATAGTCCAGAGGGTCCTCAGAGCATTTGGTCCTCTCGGCCTTTTCTGAACATCTTATCTAGAACTGCAGAGATACAAGAGACAGATCAACAGGTTCTGTCCAACACCATCATGCCATCCTGTCTCCTTCCTGGTGTTGTGAATGATGTTCTTCACAATGGAAAGTGTAACTGTCAAGGCAAAAGATTTGCCAAATGTTTTGTCTGGTTTTGTCACACACAGTGTGATTGTAGGCTGGCTGAAAGGTGGCTGTGTCATCATGGAAAGTATGGAAAAGAGAAGTTCACTGATTTCCTGGTGGGATCCTCAATATGATGTTACCAAACCATGTTTTTCTCCTATTCCTTGTTCATTTGTTTAATTCCTCTCCTTTCTTTCCTATCTTGTTTGCCATACCACATCTGCCACAAGTATGCATCCTCATAGCACAGAAGGAATCTATGCTTCTAATCTGCAAGAATTCAAACATTCTCAGAGTCTCACGAACATGTAATCACCTGGTGTTATGAATACTAGGTAAGCCAGCAGATTCCATTCTTCTTGCTCATCATTATTCTTGGCCTCATCCTTTTACTTCTACTATACGAGGACAAGCTTTGCCATGCTCCAGCAAGACAGATAATATGACTTCAGAGAGAATTTCTGTGTGAAAGTGATCATCAGGAGAGTGGGAACAACCATCAGTACACCTCAAAAGGAGACAAACTGACAACTGATCTGTGTTCCAGCAGATTTTTGAAACTCTATGAGGAAGAAATATTTTTTTTTCTATAATTTCTCTGGATATTTCTTTTCAGTCTTTGTTCTACAAGCAACCAATTTGTCTGTTTACCATCCCACCAGACTGGGAGGAATAAAAGAACTGCCTAAGCTAAAGCAACTGTGAATCTTTGTGTAACCCCATTTAAGTGACCAAAGCCAAAGTAGCTTTCTGGAATTTCTTCCTCAGAGATGGGAGGGCCAAAAAACCATCTGTCTACCACAGAAGAGATTTTTTAATCTGCCTGGGCCAAATACCATTTCATCTCATTCTGGATTCTCTGAGTAGAGTGGCAAGTTGCAGATCAGCAAGTGCGTACCAAAGAAAAATACTGTCACTGGAAGGGTGCAGCACTGGAACAGGTGACCAGAGAGGCTGAGAAACTTCTAGCTTGGGGGTTTTTCAAGACTCAGCTAACAAAACCACTACTGATCTGTTCTGGTATTAGCTAAAGTCCTGACAAGATGATCATCAGGAGTATCTTCCAAACAGAATTTCTGTGATTCTACATAATAGCAGGCAGATTGGTTCTGAAAGAACTTTCTACTTTGACATATTTCAAAACCTCAAAAGCGGTTGAAGTTATAGCTTTCTGGTACAATCTGGACTTAGCATAGTCAATTTACCTTTACACTACTATAATCAAGAGCAGAGTATTTGTGCCTCAGTTTCTCTGAGTGTAAAATGGGATTAACATATTGCCAAGAGCAGATGTCCAGATGACACAGCTAATGAGTGTGATAGGCTTTGAAGTTTTAAATTGAGATTTTTTTTCTAAAGGAATTTGAAATCTCTGCCTGTGTGTCACAGTTGTGCTATTTTAACTGCTTAGGGGAAAAACTACTGCTTGGGAAATGCTTAGGAATGAAGGGATTTAAGGTGGCAAAGATCCTCTCTTCCTTGACCATCAGTAACACCTTAGAACACAATTTCTATTCCAACTGTGACTAACAGCTTATCTCAGAATATCCATGCAACCTGCCTGAGGTGTGCACTGCACAAAAATGTCCTAAATACATCTACAGACTCTTCTTCATTAACATTGAATAGATTTGGCCAAAAAAAGGAAAAGGGGGAGAGTGGCAGGAAGGAGTGGCAAAATCAGCTGCCCTCTAAAGGGAAAACAAAAACTTTGGATAAAAGTATTTGTTTGGAATTATCTGTCATTTCTACTCATTACAGTCAGTTGCTAATTTACAGGTAGCCAATGTAAAGAAGACACAAGAGGTCTAATTGCTCAGTATTGCTCAAAAACAGTCAGCAAATGCCTCTGAGCTCTGAATACGCATAAACAGCCACTCTGCTGGAAGCCTGATTGAAGGGGAACTGCAACACATGAAGCATTGTGCATACAGGGAGGATGCCTTGCAGTTGCAAGGTCAGCCTTAGATAGAAGAGCACAGGATGACCAAGATGTACAGCCTGAGACATTTTCACATTACATCCAGTAAACCAGGCTTCCCACAGAACAAAAGGAGTTACCAGGCCCAAACCTCACTTCTTTGCAACAAGAAAGGGACCAACTAGATACAGACTGCTGCAACAGTAGCAAAATGCAGTGAGCGAACTGCTACCCTCGTTACATACCGAGTGCACAGCTGTTTGCAACAGTTTGTGCCTGCGTCCTTGCAACACTGCACTGTAAACTTGTCTGGGCAAGGAACACGGGTTTATGCACATGTTGAGTAAGACACTCTGACTGACCTTCCCTTGGCAGCAAGGCTAATGTTTTCATGAAGCTAAGAACAAAATAATTTGTATGCCTACAGATGGCAATGTCATGTAAGCAATTCTCCAGAGCACAGACTAAACTCCATAGGGTAAAAGATACACAGCTGTGCATTATGAGAGTGCTGATGTTATTCTTTGCTGGGCTAGGAAACAATTTTGTCTAGAGGCTTCACATGTCCTTTGAACAACAAAGATCTGGAGGTAGCCTCTTGAAGGATGTCATGTTTCACATCTCTAGGCACTTTCTCTGCAGTTTGAGTATTTCTTCCTGTCCTTAACAGGGAATAAGTCCTGATGTACATTTCTTAATTGCTCAGGGTATTGCCTGTGATAGACCACATCATACACTGCTGAAACATCAGCTCAAAAAAATGTAGATGTTTTGAATATCCAATTAAGAGAAAATAACTTACAAAGACTTATTCCAAAAAGCTGCTGATCTCTCAGAAGTAAGGAATAAACAAACACTTTTTCATGAACTGAAAAATCTAGGCAGTAACTAGCAAATAGTTCAGTGCTGAGATGGTTTCTGAATGAAATATCAAGATCCTTGTTAAAAGTAACCATGATTATTCCAGCTACATTATACTACATTTTTAATATATCATGGTCCTATCAGTGTTTTCAAGCAGCTTGGGATGGACCATAGTCATAACCACAAGAAGTACACTGATTATTAACCTTTGAATGAATAAATAAGAAGTGAAAGTCCTACACAATTGGACACAGAATGTATTCTTCTTTCAGGTTATTATATATAGGAATATAGCACACATCTGAAGGGAAAAAAAAAGGTGTTAAGAATAAGCAAGATCCATGCATAGGTGCAACTTAGGTATATGTGCATTATGCTGTGTCAAGAGCACAGTTTATCCTAGAGTGAATGTAGTCTACAAAAAACCCTACTGCAAACACTGAACACAGGCACATCTAAATTCACTGAGGAGCCTACATTTTACTTATGTAGTGCTATACACAAATGAAGAGGCAAGAAAGATGTTATCATTTACTTGATAAGAATACTAACATTCCAGTTGTGAGCATTTTCAAGAAACTGCCTTTATTCTTTCTTTTTCCTCTCGCATCTAAATGTAGACTATCTCATACAGATTACCCTGAGGAACTGTTTGCAGGGGTATTTATTCTTACCGGTTATTCTTAGAATAATTATTTTATCCATTATCTGCCTTTGGACCTGATCTTTTCAAAGAAAAACATACACAAATCTGAAGTAGCTTACACTTCTTCAAAATAAAAGCTAATTCAGAGAATATCCACATAGCAATAAATTATGAACAGTTAACTCTCATCTTATGTATTAGTAGTAACCACAATGGTCCCAATCCCCCAAATATTTCGCAAATTAATTTTTTTGCATAAAAATCTTGCCAAGAGACTCTCAGGAGGCATGGCGCGGGCTGCTACTTGTGAAGAGAATCTTGTTCCCCTTTGTAGGATGCATCTCACATCTAGAGTGCAAGGTAACGTGCTGTGATGTCTTCAGCCACTCCAGCCACAGCTTTGTTCACTATGCCATTATGTGGTCTATTTATACGCATGAAATTTCTTTCAAATAAGCAATAGCATTAATCATTAAAATATAATAAAAAGAGGTCTCACTGAAAATCAGAAAGGTTTTATTCTGGTAGCAGAAAGAAAAACACTTCCTTTCCCTGTACAGTGCTTCCATTGCCTTCAGCTCTTAAAGTGGTACAGCAGCATCTCTTAATAACTTGCAGTCTGAGAGACATGTAGAATGCAGCCAAATGTGATACCAAAATAAAATAATTTTAAAAGAAAAAGCAGAAAGCGGAAGACATATAGCAGGGAAGAGCTCTGCAAGATGATAAGCTCAATTGTGCCACCTGCTGAGCAAAATCTCAGGCAGTTTGTTCCTCCAACGGAAGTCAGGCATGTCATTCATACAGCACATCTCCCTTTCCCACTGCTTGCACTGTTTGTGATTGGATCTGTACACAGTCCTGCTTTGCATTGCACACAGCAGTAAGGCCCCCATCTCCTGGCCAGGTTTCATCCCATTCTAGAGATACGATGCAGCAAACACAAACTAGGACAGTGTCTGTCTGGCAGTTCCCTAGAAATCAGTTGCAGCTGAGGTGCAGAAAGAGCTGTGGATTTAGAAAGTGGTGTACCATCCATCTGTTTCTTCCTCACTTTACAATAGCAGGCTTAAATGATCTATATATCCTCAAATCACTCTATTTTTAGTATGGCCTCTTTTCATAGTTTAATTGGATTTCAATCACTCTGTATTAGAAAATGCTAGTACAAATAGTAGGTTCTGCCTTCTTTTGCTGCAGTGAACAGATGTAATATCAGGGAGAGATGCAACCAGAATGTATGAAGGCAAGGAGGGGATGGATGCAGACACAAAGCAGGTGAATATTTCTGTTTTCATATCAAAAAATCTCAACCTTTAAAATATCACTCAGCTTCCAGGCCAGTTAACATTCCTGTTAATCCTCAGGACAAAATTCTTACATTCGAAGTCATGCACTGGCAAAGGACAAATGCTGAGCTGAAGACCTAAATCCTACTTGTGGTTGGTAAGTGGAGAGAGAAAAGGCTAAAGCAACTATTTTTGCCCCTCTTCTTCTCCCATGCCCACACAGAAACAGGAGAGGATGTTTTCTAGGAATCCATCAATCTTTAGTGTTGCCTATCTCCAGAAAATGTGGACTACCAGCAGCCAGGATGCAAGTGATAAAGTCTTCTGCTACAAGCAAATTTCTCTAAAGGAAAGAAAGATTCTATTGTATCGCATTTCCTGATTTATTTATTTTATTTTATTTTTTAATCACATGCAAGAAAATGTTATTTTGGAAAAAGATGAAGTTATTTGTCCAACGCACACACTTAATCCCCAGGTACAGTCCAATCTGAACTAATCCTAATTTGCAAGTATTCTGTCGAAATAGCATTTCCCTTTAGTGACATATAGAGAGAAATTTTTCTTGCAATTATGACTGTGTCAATTTATTTCAGCCTTACAACATGCAAATGCATGTACTGACCTGACCAGCCAGTCATGTAACATTTCTACACACAAATATCTATGAGATGTTACCTTAAAGAATAAACCAACAAATATATTCACTTCCACACCAGACGCAGTTACACAAAATAGCAAACTCAACAGCCTAAAAAATCACTGATGGAGAGTTGAAAGGAGAATCCAGAGAACCCCGTTTCCTCAAGATTTAAGTGAACTGGCATGTGCAAATGTAACCTTAAGTATTTTCAACATAACCACACAACTCCCCCAAACAACTAAAATCAAACCACCAAAAGGAAAAAACAAAACAAACAAAAAAACCACCACACAAATGTATAAAAATACCTCAGGTTTTGGCTCTACTTCAAGTCAGCGTTAATTTTCTTGAGGCTACTTAGAATTCCTTTACAAGACAGCTGCATACCCAGGACAATGAAAGGGTAATCTCATCAGTTTACCTGAACTTGCTTTTTTTCTGCACTTTACAAGATTTTCAGAGTTGCACGGTACAATTCAGCAAGAAATGGAGCAGAGAACTAAGGGAACTGCATCCAGAAAGATAAGAGTAGACAGAATCATCTTGTATGAATAATCATTGAAAATAATTCCCCAACCACCTCCTTTATCCATTTCTTTGTTCTTCTTTACACTTCTAAATGGAATAATATGATTTGTTTCAAGTTCAGCTTTGTTGAACTCATTAATTGGCAAAACACTAGCAGAGTAAATGTTTTAAGCTTTTGCCTTTTGGAATGAATTTTCTGCTGATAGTAACTTACATGACATCAGCAAAGAAAAATTCACTCTTTTTAAAGATAACATTTTTGCCTCTGGATGGTGCTGGCAGAAGGAATAAAATGCTTCTCTCTAAGGGATTTTAGCTCTCTGTGCTTGTGAGGCATGTGAGCAGCCTGATGAACAGTCATGGAAATGTCTGTTCTTATTAACAGCTTTAACTTATTTAGACTTCCAAGAGAAAATGAAAGACATACACACGGGAGACAAATGCTATTTATATAACAATCCGCCGTGAAATGCAGACAGATGTTCTAATGGAGAATAGCAGTATTGATCATGTAAATTGGCAAAAGGGCTATTCATAGGTGGTTGTCCGCAGAGACTTCAGTATTGGTATCCTAACCTGTCACAGCATATGCTATCCATACTATTCCTACACTACAAATAAGACTGATGCACAGAATCTAAGTGATTTGGCATGGGGAATCAAACCTTTGACTATGACTTAAGCAAAGGCTGAAATTTCTAAATTAGACTCTGTTTGGATTTCATCATCTACATCTCAGACATTTCAGTTGCATCTGGGCAAAGATGCTTCTTGAGAAATTCTATTCCTACTTTAAGGAGAACTGCCCCCAATACCTGTCAGAGGATGACTGATGTCCCATCATGTTACTGGCGCAATGCAATTATCAGATGAAGTGTTCCCAAAAGATAGTTTTGGCCTGTAATCATTATCATAAGTCAGGGTAAAATGATATAATCCATGGTTATGCTAATCCTCTAGTCCTTTTTTTTTTTTTTTAAATGCATCAATCATACTCTCCTTTGGAACCATCTGACAGCTTTGAACGTCTGCTTCTGATCAAATAGTAATTTCATCACCAATAAAAAAAATGTATTTGAATGACAATGACTGAAGAAACCAAGAATACTGAAGGTTCTAAGGAAAAGAACCAATTCAATCTTGTTCTTATATACATGTAAAGGTAGGTATTGATTACAAGAAATTCAGACTCAATCCCAAACTCTTTACAAGAGAGATCATTACTGTGTGCAGTTCTGGACTCCTAAGAACAAGAGGGACATGGAACTTCTAGAAAGGGCCCAGGGTAGAGCAATGAAGACGATGAAGGGACTGGAACATCTATCTTAGGAGGAAAGGCTAAGTGATCTGGGCCTGTTAAACCTGGATAAGAGCGTATTGAAGGGGGTGATCTTATCAACATGTACAAATATCCAAAGGGAGAATGTAAAGAGGATGGGTCCAAACTCTTCTTGGTGGTAGTCAATGACAGGACAAAAGGTAATGGGTGACAGAGCCCTGGAACAGGTTGCCCAAAGAGGTTGTGGAGTCTCCCTCTCCGGAGATGTTCCAAACCCGCCTGGATGCCACCCTGTGCCACGTGCTCTAGAGGCTGGACTAGATTATCTCTAGAAGTTCCTTCCAACCTCTACCATTCTGTGATTCTGTGGTCTATTTTGTGTCCTATTCTTGGCTGAAAAACACAGACACAATAAAGAGCCATCAATCAAAATAGCCAGCTTGTGCAAAAAGTGAATAAACCTTTCAAGACAGCAGGAATGTTTATTTTCTTTAATCATTAGAATTTTTCTAAATATCGTGTTTCCTAGAAATCAAGAGAGAACATGATTCTATCTAAATGTTGTTTGACCTGTCCTCTGGATCCTATTCAAAACATTTCTCTTGTTATAAAATTTTATATAATTTTTTAAAAATTCTGATAGATTTGTTTAAGACCATAAGCATGTTGGCCTTACTGCAGACTTCAAGAGCTTGCCTTTGGCTTCAGTGAGGTCAGGCTTTATTTTAACATTTATTACTAAATCTTTCATAAACTGGTTTGTCCCATCAAAATGAACCCTGTCAGGCTCCTTTATATCAAAACACTCTGAATAATATTGGATTAGAATGCAGATTTCAAAACTGTGCTGGTCAGGTTAAATAAATTTTTGATGAGAGGGAGCCAGTTACTCTCATACCATCATGACCATGAAAGATTGGAGTCCAGTATATATTGCATGTTAGAAAAGGAGTAAAAGCAGTAAAGGTTATTAAAAACAGGCATTAAAAGAGCCAAGATAAGAGTAGCGTGATTTGTAGTCATTAAAACTCAGTACTTCTGCTCACACATTCATGCTAAAATAGCAGAACAATGTTTTTTTCTAGTTTACAGGTCCTTCTAGATCAGAAACTCCTTAGGAACCTTACTGGGTACACATATTCCCTAGAAATTTCCTACACAGTCAAAAAAAAAAAAAAGTTAATGTACTTCTGTTATAATTTAACTGTCAACAGTGCTATCATTGTTTCTGTGGCCACATAATCCACTGTTTTGACAGCTCAATCATCTGCCCAAAATGCGGAAACAGGAATCACTACTAATTCCCCTCCCACCCAGTCCAATTGCATTAGCACTGTGTAACAGACCAGCAATATCTCAGGGATATTATTAACTCTGCATTTGAGATTTCTGGCTTGATTTGGGTTTCTCCATTCCTAACATCCTATACTTTCTCAAATCTCAGTAAGGTTTGATGTTCTTCTGTTTTTTCTGTTTGTTCCCCACCCACCCCAAACCCTGAAAAATCAAGCTACCATGAAGACTTTTTTGGTATCAGTACTGACTTATGTTAATTTTTTGCTATATCTTTTTTTTTTCATTATTATAAGTTTGTTTTTGTTGAACAGTTAAAATAAAAGATCTAACTGACCTTCAGGCTATTTCTTCTGTATGCCTGCACACAGAAGACTGAATTGACTGAATTACAGAGATTACCAAAATGCACATGATTTTTCCAGATTCACTTTCAAAACTGTTAACCTAATTTTGCCATGTAATAGCAGAAGTTCTTGATGGCAAATTCAGTAAATCAGAGATTCCAAGAATTCTCTATAATAAGGTTCATCTCAGTATGAAGTCACTTATAAAACACTTCCAGAGATTTGATTAAAGGTCTTTAACCATAGTATTAGAGCTGGATGAAATAGAGAAAAACACTCCAGTTTTAGTCCCTGTAGAAGTAGCAAAGCCATCTCTCTCTATAGTGATACACCTTTAAAGTTTGCAGGCATGCTTCCAAGAATATGTAAACAAAAAATATCCAAGTTCAAATATATATATTTCAAGTACTAACATGCACATGGTGCTAGAAACAACCTGTAGGGAGTTACCATTTGCAATTACTTTATAAGAAAAATATGCTGAGTTCCTAATAAGATCACTTTCTAGGTAACATATGATTTCACTTCACTGCTCTAAGTCAGCTGAGCCCAGCAGAACTTACTCACTTTTAGTATTTTCATGGTACATCTCTAATTTCCCAACTAACTAACCACAAAATTAGTCCCAAATCTTATGAATGTTATTAGTATATAGTACTATAGAATGAGTACTCAATTTGGTTCAGTGAGTGAATGCTTAGCAAGGTGTAAGGAAGAAAAAGCCTGAAACTCAACTGATCTGGGGAATTGCTATTTTTATATTAATAGCAGCACAGTTGTACATGGACCATTTCTTTTCCATATTAAGCAGCAATATTATTCTCTAGGTTGAACATTTTCTTCTAGTTAATATTATGAATAAGGGACACCAATTCTATTTTGAAGCTTAGGTAGCAGACCTTCTTCTTATAGATTAATAGAGACTCCAGACTGAGATGAAACAAAATGGCTAGTTTAACCTGCAGGTCTCAGACATGTGCCACAGTTGTCAAAGCAGATTTTATACACATACATATACACACAATGTTTAGTGGAAAGCAAAGATGGCACATTCTAAGTGATGGCAACACAAAATTTTGGTGTTCCAACAAATCACTTGGGATTAAAAAGGCTCTTGATTTAGCTAAATACTATACTGGTAGCCCAAGTCAGTCCTCTTGCTGTAATGCTATTCCTTTCTAAACTACTATTTGTAGTCCAAAACCAATCCAAAACCACAGGAGAAAAAGGTAATTCACTGCCATGGAAAAATCCTATACTTTTTATTTAAAGATTAAAAGTTCTAAATAGCTTTGTTTTGAAACCATTTTTCCCCTCTCTTCTTCATCCTACATGCTTTACAAAGTCAACAGCAACTTCTCATTTCATTGGAAGCATCAAACAAGCTATTGTAGGATACAGCAATAATACCCACTTAGAGATAGTTAGATTTTAAGTTCAGAAAAGTGTGCCAATCAGAAAATTAAAAAAGTCTTAGCAGCAACAGCAATTGCAACAATAATACGAAGATTTTTTTAAGGCCTGTTACAAAGTTAGTTGATCAAGTCAGCCTTTTATTACATATTGATAGAAAAATCACTGAAATAATTAAAAGTCTTTTAAGAACTTTGGTCCATTTCATCTCTCATTCACCATTTTGTTGTCATGTCAGTCACGTCAGAAAAATCATAAGCTGAAGATTTTTTAGGAGCTATAATAAATGTGCATAAGATGACTATCTGTTCCACACTTCAAGCACGGAGAAGGTCCACTACTGATGACAACAACAACACAACTCCATAAGCCCTGTAGCTCTGTGAAATTCCATGGGATAATAGGTATGTCCTGCCTTTACTACAATAATATTTTTGTATCTACTCAGGTAAATTTTAGTGGTAGCATATTCACTTTTACAAGAAACATTAGTTTCAAGATCCTATGAACATGATGAAGGCTCAGGCAATAAAATATAATCACAGTTTAATGTGTCACACTCCTCTTTCAACATATAAAAAGACGTCAGACTAAATTGTCAGAAACAAACTCCTGCAGGCTAGAATAAATACTTATTACAGCTCTATTCACTTATTCTACTAAAAAAAAAAATCTAAAATGTTGGGAATACTTTTCTTGAAGTTAACATGATGAAAGACTACATGTTGGGAAAGAGAAATTAGTTTGGGGATGATGGAGCTCAAAAACAAATATACTTGTGAAGAAATATTCCTTCCTCAAAACATTCTCTTAATATTAAAAGCAGAAATGGAGCCTTTGATATAGAAATTATTATTTGTCACTAGAGTAGATGATTGATTATGTTGCTTTCCTTTTTTTAATTCAACAATTTTGACTAAGTTTTCTGAAAGCAAAATGGTAATTCCTTATATCTGAACTACTAGTCAACAGCATCGTTACTCCATTTTTAAATTTGCTTAATTGCTCCTTAATGGTCATTAATTATTTTCTTTTTTGAAAGGCTTTTTTTTTTTCCTATTATTTAAGTCCCAGATAAAATGCAGCTTCCAAAAAGAAAACTGCCACATCAATTTTGTTTACTTTGCAATGTTTTATGTCAACACAACTGCATGGAAAAAAAAAAATTCAGTTGGCATTCACTGATGCAATTCAACTGATTATACAGAAGTTTTGAAATCACAGTGAAGATCTGACATTTCATTGGGAGAATGTACAAAATTATGGTCTGTAGCAAGACTCCAAACAACAGCACTGGTTATTTTCAGGCACCTTTGCTTCAAGATGTATATGGATTACCCAATTAATCATTCTAATTACTTATCACAAAGTAAATCCTGTCTTCAGAGTTATCTCTTTTGTCTAAGCTTGTATCCACCTCAGCTTCCCACCTAGATTCTCACAGAAAGTGAGTGAATGCTTTGAAAGATTTCTGACCAAAAAAAAAAAAAAAAAAAAAAAAACAAAACATTGACAAAGGTCTGCTCCATTCATTTGCAACTGAGACACGTTTCACACGCAGTAACCAAGCCATATGATTCTTGCAGGAACTCATTAAGAGTGTATCTTCTCACCATTCCACCTTAACCTTAACTGGCACTTCTAGCACACATAGAAAGCCTCCTACATTCAACTGGTCTTTGAGTTAGCCTGTGCTAGCACAAGTTAAAAATCAGAAAGAGTGTTCTGAGATGGTAATTCTGGCCGAATGATGTCAATCTGCTTTGTTGCTTACTTGAGGCTATCTTATGCACGATATTTATTTGATCTTGTTCTAGCATGGATATACGCTTCTTGTGTCAAATTGTGCTTCTCCCTACGGCTGCTCCTGAGGACTTATGAATGCTCCGAATCACTTTCACCAAATAACTGCAGTGTGCAGGACTAAAACATATTAGCCATTTTCTTCTGCCCTCTGTCACTTTATTTGTCTGCACAAACTCAGTAACAAGAGCTGGGCTCTAACAATTTAGTTATTCTTGTTTTAATTGGGTAAATACTAGCAAATAACCCATGCAGCAATGTTGATGCTTTGTTAATTTAATAGCACAAAATACAGATCAGAATTAGCTTTTGCAACCTTCTTAAATCCTGATTATTTTAATGTTACCTTCCATCAGCTTACTGAACTAAATTATCATCTATTGGTAGAATATACCAAGTGTACCGTATCAGATAAAAATGCAGGAAAAAATACAGAACAGGTATGCAGTTAGTTGATTATTGAAACTTTTTATTTGTATTCTTCTGACAGTTTAAACAAAGTGTTTCGGTTATGCCTAATAGCAAAAATCCTTCTATTACCGTAACTAGATAATTCAGGCAGACACACTGATTTTCTGCTGTTAACAGTTTTCAATATTTTCTGTGCACACTTATCCGAAGAAGGAGCTTTCAGTATGTGGTAATCACAGATATAGCCTACTTTTTTTTTTCTTCTTTTATATCTTGCGTATTGACCTACAGCCATATATACTGTGTCAATACTCATCAAGTATTGCACTCATTTCATTTCCATCTTTAATTGAATTCTCTTCTACGTATTTAAAAAAAAAAAAAAAAAAAGTGAAAATGCTATATTGCTCCATGGGCTGTATTCCCCTTTTTTAAAGCTCAGTTCTCCTATATTATCATTTCTGTAGGTGATGTGTGCATGCATATCCACCTAGCAACAGCTAGAAGAGAGGTGCAATGTGTCTGCCTGGTAACTAAAACTGCAGCTGCAAGGAGTTACCCCAAAATGGGTCTATAAACTTGTGCCTCAAGATTAAGAGCTGTACTTGAATTGCAGAGAATATAACTGAGGTTGAGAAAGCAAAATCGACACCTTTTTTGAAAAGGGAAAAGGAGTACCTGGAAAATCACCAACCAGTCAGTCTTATCTAACATCTGAAAGGACACTGAAAAGTTACTAAGTATTCTGGGAACAGTGATAAACAGAAAAAAAAATACAGGACTAAAATTAAGTTCTCTATGAAGTCAACCTCAAAGCCATCTTGCCAGAGCCAAAGAAATTCTTTCTAGCAGGCTTAGCAAGAAGGTTAAGCAAAATACAGTCCATCCCTTGGCTTCAGTGAGGTACTTGACACTGTGGCACTATGGTAAACTAAGGTCTAGAAATATTTGCTGAACTGCAAGGAAAATAACAATCTTAAAAACTATTTATTTATGATTTGTTATCAAACTAAGATTTTAAATGAGTTCCTTTAGAGATCTGTCCTGAGACTGGTTTTTAACTTTTCAGCTTTCTTCTATATTTTAAACATAGCTTTCAGCCTACTGCACTTCTCTGACTACTCAGTAAAGGGAGGGAAAAAAAAGAAAAAGGGTGAGTAGAAGAATCATAAAACATCTTTTGGAATAGCAAGTCCTACTTTGAAGAAAAGCTAAAGGTGAAGATCATTCCCTAGCAAAGTGGATGGAAGCTCTACAAAGTCTTGTTGCAAACATGATAGGAATAAAAGAGAGGGACTTTTTCATTACACACCACACAGACATTAAAGATCACACTACTGTAAAAATAACACATAATGACAACAGTTAGGTTTTCTTCTGTTTTGCCAGCAACAAATAACTATAATTTAGTCTATTATAAAAATATTTAAAACATGACTACCATTTAGGAATCTGATTTTAAAATGGTTTGATATTTAATACTGAATTTGACATATAGTGTGGCAGTTTGTTCTACTAAAATTTCTTACTGTTTCTTCCTCTGGATCATTTCTAGAAGTAAACTTCCAAATAAAACTTGGCTAAGGTTGAAGACTTCATCCATTCAACATCCACATTTTAAAACCTCGTACTTCTGTATAATACTCAACATGTTTTATCATAACAGCTACATTTAAGGTGTAGCAGATGTATTTTATATGATCGGGTTTAGTGTTATTCTTCTGGCAAGAATTTTACAGATTCATTTATCTCCTGGTAACTTTTTTTTTTTTTTTAATAAGTTTCAAGGTCTCACATAATACTTCACATGTTACTGTTTGGCTAGCAGCTGACAACCAGGCACATAGACTTGTCCTTCTGTCATCTATTCAAGGACAGCTCAGCTCAGTGTGATGTCTTAAGGAAGCTAATACAAGATGAGTTGTTTTACATTAACAGGATTCCTAGTACACAGCTGTCTAATCCCCAGACAAAAAAGCCTCAGCAGAGAAGCCCAAAGCATAGAGTCAAACTCACTCTATCTTTAAAAAACAACAGAATCTGTATATGAGCTGTGTGGCAAAATAGTGCTGAAAGTCCAGCAAGAATCTCGTTCTCTTACTCTGACACCAATGCCTACTGCTATACTCAAATTTTGTCTTGGCTATCCATGTACATTCTCTAGGAACATAATAACTGTTTTTTTTCTCTATTGACTTGCTTTCTTTCCCTGCTTCTGATACGGATCTAACTCCTCTATAAACAAAATCAGTGGGAGTTTACTGTTGACTTACTTGAGAAGAAATCTTGCATGGGGTCCACCGAGTTGCAAATTCCACACAAGTAATATTAGAATGCTGTTGCTTTTAGTCCACACAAGATGCAGTGATACCATAATGTACTCCTATTCATAAAATGAATGGTTTTTGAACACATACCAAAAGATTTCTTAATATTTTTTATGATGAAAGGTGGCAGATTGAAAAGATCCTCAAAAGGTTTCATTCCAAACACTATTAAAAATCAAACTCCATTGCCTAACAGGAGTTTCTAAAGCTTTAACTCAAATTCACTACACATGCAAAAAAACCCAAAGATCCCTCTTGCATTAAAATGTATTTTGCCTAGTGCTGATGGGGATTGCTACAAGCTAAAAGGTTTGTGAGGATATGGATTTGAAAGCATTACAAATGCCTTTTGACTATATTTCAGTGCCATTTATTGATAATGAGGGATTTGCTGACTATTTACCAGTGGCATTTTTAGAAGTTGTTCTGTAATCCAAATCCAATGATCTCCTGGTGCATAGTATTCATTTTTAAGCTAAGAAACGGTCAGCTTTCAGCACAAAGTGACATTTTGATATATTCCAAAGAGTCATTAAAGGACTTATCATCCAAAGTAGATTAAAAAATACGTAAGGACATTTTCATTAGAAACTGGTTGTTCTCAGGAAGTTCAGAAGTTTATATAGACAGAAAATCAGAGTTTCAGATACTTGTCTAAGACTGTTTCAAGGAATTTAGGTCTTTTGGGACAATCAGATTTATTCACAGGAAAAAAAAAAAAATCTTCTTTTGAGATTTCCGATTCTTCATATATCTTCCTGTAACAGACACTTAACAAGAAAAGTTGCAAAATTAAGATAAAAGCGTATTTCCATAGATTTATGTACATTTTTGGATCAGGCAGCCAGTACAAGGGCATCCCTGATACGTAATTAAGTAAAAAGACAGAGCACTCTTTAAAATCCTTTTCCTTTGTTTAACTATATTTTTTTTACTGAGGAGTTTTTCTTCCCTATTTTTCCACAGTAAACAATTTTACACTATTCCATCTCAGTTGCCAAAGAAAAACTTTAAGCCCACTTCGAAGGTGCACCTGAGTGAGTACAACCTACTAGCAAATACTTCTGCTTTCTTGACTGTATGAAAAACAAAAAATCAAAAATATACACACACACCCCCCATACAGGAATGAATAATCAAAAAGGGAAAGAAGTAGATGTCTCTGAACAGAAGCAAAATATCCTATAATTGGAAAACTGTGCAAAAATAGGAATCAAGTAGCAACAGTGGACCAGTAAATAGGCTGAGGGGTGCTAAAATTAGCTAATTGTCATTTCAACAAATATGACCCATATTCTCCTTCCATAGCCTCACCATTACAATTGGTGAGGCACTCATATGTCCAAATGGTTTAACAAGAGACATCAAACTTTATCTCAAAATAAGGGTTGCATTTCTTTACCTTTTTTAAAGCTTACAGTAAATCATATTGTTGCCAAACTGATGGATATATATCGCACACACTAATTTCTGTAAAAGAGCTGACATTTCGGTTTCACCATTTTTATTCTGGTGCAAAAAATTGTCACTTGAGAATCCAGGCTTTGGACAAAGAAATTTGAAAACTATGGCTATTTTACTTAGTACCACCTCCCTTTTCTTCCTTCGCCTCTCTTCTCCTCACCCTCCAAAAAAAGAAAAACATAGCATAACATAATGACAAACACACTCCTTTAGGAAGTAAATAAATAAACAAACAAGATGATTGTTTCACACCACAGATTCACTCCCTGAAAGGGAATATCTGCATCAAGGAAGTTAGTAACATTGGTCTACTAGCCTTCCTGAGACAGGAGAGCACTCAGATGCTAATATAGATTCCTTGACTAGAAGTATATCTATTGCAATATTTATTCATTTTCCTGCTGTCAATAGTGACAAATTGTTTCCTTCACAATCTTGGGTTAGAAATGAACTGCATCTTTTTGTTCGTCTTATGCACTTCCTAGCACTCCAGACAGTTTCCCAGTTGCATCTTCAGCCATTACAGAGTTCATAGTAGTAGGGTTTCTATCAGACACGGAGTCTCTGTAAAATATCAAACCTAAAGAAAAGAAGCTCAGCAAAGGATTCATATCCAACGGGACTTTCTAGGCTAACATGAAACAGCTAACAAATCCTCTGGTATCCCACCAAACAGTTCAAAAGAAAGATTCTATTGTTCTAATATGTACATACGTACATATGTAATACATACATATTAAGAACTTTAATACTGCTAAAAAGAAACATGAACAAGATTCCCCAACTGGCTTCTAGAAATTGTACCTTTGTGCCCCTTTCAGTTGAACATTTGCCTGCAGATTCACACACTGCAGATTCCAGCATCTCTATGCATCTTACAACGTAGGTTTAACAAAAACAAGCAAATGGCAAAAGATCTGCTGAAAGATGAGCTGTCCTATAGCCTCAGGAACAACAACATGCAATAAATTTTTAACAAAATATAGACTAACATGAACAGATCAGCTAGTTGGATGCCAAGTATAGCTTCACCATATCACAAACCAACATTGAGGTGAAAAGGCAGGAGAAAGCAAAGGATGCTTGAAAGATTAAAAATAAAAACAAAAACTGGACAATCTTCACATATGCCACAGCAAAGTCTTACAAAAATATTGCTAAAAATAAGACCTCCAGAGACTCCCTTAAACCAAATTATTCAATAACTCCAGTCTCTCCTTCTGAGCTAAAATAATTTCCTTTCTTTCAAGGCATAAAGTAACTTTTTAACCTGTACTGCAGTGCAATACCAAGAGCCTCTTCATGAGACAGCCTAGAGCAAAAAAGAGTGATAGCAGAACATTCTTCATCTTTTACTGACTGTTCCTCATCACTCAAAATTGCTGAGTGGTCACATGACCACATTTTCTCTTTTGGAATCTTTCATTCATTGAAAGATCACAAAAGAAAGAAATCACAAAATATCCCAAAAACAGAAACACATCATTTGAACTGTTCTAGAAAATGTTAACTTCACTTAAATATATTATCTGTACATGTTCACCCGTTGCGAAAGGATGTGTTTTACCAAAGAAATAATCAAACAAAAACATTCCTTACAAAATTCCTTGCCATGTAAGTTCTATTCCATTGCACTTTTAACAGTACTTCAGTATACATTAAATAGTCACAATTTTCTACACTTTACGGACTGCTGCGCATCACATGAAATCAGCCAGAACAGAGCCAACAGTTTGCTGCTCCACTTTCTACACCACCACAATCCTATTTTTGACATTTTTAAGACTTCAGTTTTCCCTTTAATGTATCCCAAACTGTGTGTTTAGAGTTGCACGGAGAAAGGTGTTGATAATATCTGCAATTTCAGAGGCTCCACCCTGTCCATAGAAGACTCAATAATCTTTTTTTAAAAAAAAAAAATCCCAACAATAAATATTTGATTTGCCATCACTGAATAATAGCCAAAAAACCATGCTGGATGACTTTTTTTCCTCAGATTCCTTCTAGGTTAGATTTGAACTTGGACTTCCCTATCCCAAATGGGCAGTAGCTTTCCTTATGTTGCCAAACCCAGGGAGCTGAGCCAAATATCAATAACAACACAAAACAGACCTTACCTAGCAGTCTTCACTAGACGACTCTTATTGAAGGGGGACAGCACTTCCCCCACTTGTTTTGGAGGCCAACACTGCAGTTTTCTTACAATCCTTTGCACTTCTACTGCCCAAACAAAAGGAGCAGAATGGAGTTAGCCTTCTTCAGCAAACGATGAATCCTTAGAGCACAGTAGCAAATCCCAACAACTGTCACATGAATTCCATGGAACAGAAAGTTATATGGGCGCTTCAGTATGTGAGGAATTAATCCAGAAACTGGCAGCAGATAAATGATGGAGAAGCTTCAATAAGCCTGTGCTTCAGCCCAGGTTCAAATTGGGCCAAGTAAACAGGGAACCTCCTGCAGATGGCAGCTGCTATTGGGGCTTCCTCCAGCAAAGCTGCAGGAGCCATGAGCCCCTTCCTGCACCCTCCTCCCTGCAACAGTGTCCAGCCTGGCATTGGGAAACACCAGCTTCACCACCCTAGTATGACTAGTGCTGAGATGCAGCAGCACTAACATCTCCTACCCTCCCACAGCAGCCAGAGGAAGCACCGCAAATGTAAAGGTGACCGTCGGAATAACCGTTAGAGAGGGGCACATAGCCCAGCTGCTCACAGGCGGCCGTTAGAGGAGGCGCGCGGGGCGCTAAGGCGCGGCCGTTGGTAGGGGCGTGGCCGCTCGAGGCGGCCGTTAGAGGAGGCGCGGCGGCAGTTGCCTCACCGAAGCCGGTACCGCTCCGGCTGTGCCGGTAGCTGCTGAGACAGCCTGACGTGGGCTGGGCTGGGGCGGGGGGGGACTTAGTGCCATCCCGAGCAGTGTTAGTGAGAGTGGAGCCGGCAGGGCCCAGAGCAGGGATCCTTCTGTGGGTTCGGCACCAGTTAAACTGCTTCTGCAGTACTGTGCCTAGGTCTAGGCTCACCAGTACCTGAAGGATATTACTGGAGTGGAGTGAGCCCACGATGGTGGCCAAAGGCAGGAAAAGGTGGTATGTGAGGAGAGTCTGTGGAGAGTGGCCCTGCAGAGCCTGCAGGAGGGAAGGCTCATGGAGGCCTTGCTGATCAGGCAGCTGTAGACAGGAGAGAGCGAGATGGAGTTTGACTTTGCTCAGGTGGTCATCATGAGAGGACTGTAGATAATTAAAACAAGTTGGAACATGGGAAGTTCATATAAAATATTTGAAAAATACTCTTTCTTTTATCCTGCAGGTGCTGCTGGAGTTGTGTGGCACTACTGGACATGGCCTAGAGCCCCCACATCTGATCAGACGTGTTTTAAGTAAATGGTTGGCCTAGAAACTATGTCTGGAGATAGCGTTGTTCCCCTCGAAGCACAGCCCTGTGATTCTGCCCATTGAGCAAATAGTTTTGATATCACCAAAACTCTGCTTTTGACTTCATCAATTGCTAAGAAAAATAAAGTCATGAAATAAACAAGGAAATAAACAATATAGGGATAAATCATTTCTTATCAAGTCCCATATGGCTTATGAATAATTTTAATTAAAGGTTTTATATCCTCCCATTCACTTTAGAACTTGAATGTGATCATAATAAAACAATATATTTATTGCTTTGCTATAATAGAAATATCACCAGGACTTTGTTAAATGAGTTTTGTCATCTCCGAGAGCCTATTAGCTGCAGGAATGTCACCAATAAATTTCAATCTTGCTTCACAAAATGACTGTGGAAAAAAAAAAGGTGGAGGGGAAAAGATTGAAGTAGTTTGAAAAAGTCTGAGGCAAGCATCCTGCAGAAAATACAGAGACATTGCCTAAATCTCTAGGTTTGGAAACTGGATTACTAATGTGAATTTCTTGGACTGAAGAAATTGTCTACTAAATTGTAGATTATCTAACATAATTAATTGTTTCATACAAAGGTAATCACATAATAACACAGAAATTTGGAATTCTTGATGTCACTAATAACTTGGAGAAGAAGGAATATGGAGAGAGAGGGAGATAAGAAGGTTGATTTTGATAATTAAAAGTGGCTGATAAAGATTTAAGTCTTTCTAAAATCAGAAACTACGTAGAGTCTTACTGATTTTGCTGTCACCGACAGCTTGCTGACACAAATATTGTACCACAACAGCAGGAAAACGCAGATCACAATGATTGCTTTGGGCTGTTCGTAACAGAGCTAAAGAGTTGTGCTAGACACAAAGCAGGCATCCAAGGCGGCGTGATCAAAACTTCATTTGCAGCTCTTCAGACCTGAAGACAGGTGGTCTTTGATCAACACCAAGCTTCAGACAAAAAGGGAAGGTTAATTTCATTGACAGGAGGTGAGAAGCAAATAGAGAACCTAGGACTACATAAGCAAAATTTTCAGCACAAAAATATAGCAAAGTGCAACCAGATAAAATATATCTTGATTATAGACTTTTTTTTTCTCTCTCTGAAAGTTAAAAACTTTAACAGTGCCTTAGTTAAGGTATTTTTAAGATTTCCCTCTCCAAACATCTCAGTGTTAATAAGAATTCCCTGGTAACTAGCATGCATTGCATGCACACGTTTCGATTTTTGATCTCACATTTTCTATGTACACAGAGTTCTCCCGGGCTGTGAGCCAGTGTCTGATGTTGTGAGTCACTGTCGTCTTGTCAGCAGGAACAGCTGGTTCTACCGTGCGCACCTCATAAAAAAGACACACAGCGCCTCAGTTCTAGCTTCTAGTTCTAGCTTGTCAGAAGGCCTCTATTTCTTCCTCATCTATTTAAGTTAGTGCAGAAACAAATTTTTGCCCTATGATTTTTAGTCACTTCTTGTAGTGAAAAATAACATGAAATACTGCCAAAATTAGTCCATGTGACTTACAGGATGATAGAGAAATCCCTTCTATGAGGGAGCAAAATAGTTTCATTACTTTGCTGAAGAGCTGACTTCAAGGCAATGGGAGTCGTTGGATGTTGGATCCTGAAGCTCCTCATCTTCTCCTGAGCAGACAGAATGGCAGCATTTATGCACTGAAAGCACCAGGGCTTGCTCTGAGCTGCCTTCGCAGGCGGGAGGTTGATATTCGTAACCATTCTATGATTCTATGACATTTCACAGGCCTTTATGTTTTGGATGCTCTGGTTGATAGTATTCCTGTAGTGCCATGGGATTACGCGGATTACACTGCAGATTCCTGCTGTAGCTTTAAAGAGGGGAATTCATCTCACAGCCTTGTGGTGCTTCCTGTGCATGCACAATAATTGCCTTGCTCTGGAGATTTTTAAACCAATTAAGACTTTCTCCTTCTCTGACTCCCCATCTAGTATTCTAGCAGTTAATGTGTTCTCTGAAACATCTCTGTGACATTTGCATTCTACTTGATCATGGATCCAGCTGCGGGCTCCAAACTACTCCTTCTCTCCTATTGCACATTGCTACTGTTGCACATTGCTACTGTTAAACTAAGTTTATTAGTGCATTTAGTTTTTATTATAGCTTATCACAAGGATACCACCACTGTACAGAAACAAAGCTAGAAAAGGAAAAATCTGGAGACCTATTACCCTTCCAGTCACTTGTTATGGAAACAGGTAAAGTAACATTAATTCAGTCTGAAGTAGAGCACTCTGTTCCATTAAAATTTCATTGATTTGCTGCTGATATAAAATGAACCACAAAAGACATTGATAAAAAAGCTTTATAAAGGGATATGGCAAGTGATCATCAATTACTAAAGTGTAGCCTGAAATGAATTTTAGCACCGTGGGCAGGTGCAGACACAGTATTACAAACAGAATATTAGCCAGCAGGCAGGTTTCTCCTTGATTGTTTTGAATTTGGTTCATTATTAATAGGTCTAGGAGAAGAGGAGGATGGGGAAAGAAAAGTCCTGATGCCTCTTAATTTATCTGCAGACTGTGACCCAAAGTAAAAGCATGCAAGCCTTTCAAAATCACCTTGACTGTCTCCTTGGCAGACAGAATATTTTTAGTCCATTGAACAACTTCCGAGAACAGATGGATTAGCCCTTCAAGAGTATGTGTGGTGCTGTAGAAAGGAATTTAAAAAATAAATAAAAAGGAAAAACAGCTGTGACATTCTTGATTCTAGTTTACTTCCTGTTGACTTAAACAAACTCTGCAAATACCTGCTTACCAAGAGGAGAAAGACGGCTGCAATGGTTTCGTATGGCCGCCTTTTTTTTTCCCCCTCTGCAAACTAACTCATTTAGCCAGGCACGAGGGCATTTTTTTTTTCTTATCATGGAAATATTTCAGTATTTCAAAAGTTTTCACACTCTTCCCTGCCACCACATCTCCTCAAAGAATCAGTGATCTGTGACAGAGGAGATGTTTTTAGTACATTTTCCTGAACTGTGGATGAAGTAGAACTTCAAATTTGACTTTTGTTGGAAAACTGGAGCCCAAGCCATGGTTTTATATACCAATGGCTATACTGTGGCCTGTATATCTGTATACAGTATGTGTGTGTGTGTGTGTGTGTATATATATATATATACATACACACAAGCACATTAAAAAAGCATGCAAAATCTCATTTAAGAATTATTAACATATCCTGGATATATATATATATAAAAAAGTGCTTTTGGTTTGTTTTTAATATTTTATTTGCATGCAGTTAGTTCATTATAAATGTTTCAATTTAGTATTTCAGCATTTAGTCAGAGCATTGCTTTGCTTGTGATTCTCATTCAGGAGGAGATTTTTGTTGTGATTAGTCACAGTGAAAACTTTCAAAATTAGACTTTGGCCTGAAAAAGTTCCTAAACTGTCTTAGCCTTTTATGTCAGCATAGAGTAGTTAGAAATAAAGCAGCCTTTTTAGATTATTTGGAATATCAAACTTTCTTTCAAGTATATATAATATTAGATATATTTTTATTATTCCCTTTAATTTTCACCACTCAATCTTTTTTGTAGCATATAAATGGAAATCAGACTGAGAAGACTCAAATAAAGATTCATAAATCCATATTCAGAATCATGATCAATAACTAATCCCTTCTTTTTTTTCTGAACTCACCTTGCTCATCTTTTTTTTTTTTTGTTTGTTTGCTTCTTCCAGAAAAATTATTATCTGGGGTTGTATTTAAACTTTCATAAATTTATTTCAGCTTGAGACTTTGAATAATTATTCCTGGGTATTTACATTGTTCCTTAAACAGCAAATAGCGTTAATGGAGAGAATAAATACCTAATGAAACATCAAAGACACACAAAAGCCTTTAAGGCTGACTTCAAAGTGGTAATTTTGTGATAAATTTCTGTGCAGTTTTCTCCTTTTTTTTTTTTTTCTGCCTCTAACACTTTAAGGATACTAATTTCATTCTAAATGCTGAAATCTTTCAAATTTGTTATGAAAACAGGATATTTCCTCCCTTAAAAAGTCAATGGAAGATTTTTAAAAACAGCTCAATTCCCTTTTGATAGACAGGAAAAGTGATTTCAAATGATAGTCCTTATAAATAATTCTCATATTTACCAACCAACAACTAGTTTTGAATGGCATAAAAACTTCAGTCCATGTTACGGGGCCTAAACATGAGAATTGGGTGCACATTTCAAACCGCAGAAGAGTCCATTCACAGCTTTTCATTACTGTGCTGTTTAAAAAGAAAGGTGTCTTCCGGCATACAGCACACTGAAATTTATAGATGGATGCACCAGTGTGCTGTTAAAACAACTGCAAAGAGTCAGACCAGGACTAAGTTTAGTCACTGCTACTCCTACTTTTTTTTTTTTTTTTCTTCCTGGGATTCTCTGAAAGAAACAGGAAATTCCACTTGATGGTGGTAAAGAATAGGTTTTCCAGAGAGGCTGTAAAGCCTCCATCCTTTGGGATATTCAAATCATGGTCCTCAGCAATCTGCGCAGGTGATCCTGCTTGTGCAGGGAACTCGGACCAGGTATCTTAAGAAGTCCCTTCCAAACACTGTGATTCTTTGAGAGCATTCATAGCAAAAATCACAGTGACTCTCATTACACGTTAGTTCTTCCATAAAGTACAAGCTGAATTGTTGTTTTTACTGAAAGCATACTTCTTAGTGTCAGGCTATCACATGCAACAGTAATTTGAGAGCAAGAAGAAACATGAGGGTAAGAGATTATTTTCCTAAGTGGAATGCACAGACCGCTCTGAAATGGTTTTCTATAATTAAGTCCATTATTAAGTTTCAGCTACTAGATGAGGAGACATTTTCTTGCTTATCCTATTGACAACATTTCCTACAAGAGGATGAACTCTGCTTTCCACATAAAGCATGGTTAACTTTTCAAAATAATTTTATAGCACATAAGAATTGGCAAACAATAGAGCTACCCAGTTATGTTGAAAAGTTAACCATGTTTTATGTGGTAAGCAGTTGTCATTCTCTACATTCTTGAAATCACAACAGTAATGCATAATGCATTCAAAAAATCTTTTATCCCACATATCTTGCAAGAATGCATAACTTGACCAGAACTAGTATTTCTGTTTTCCTTTTCAGGATATTCAGGTTCACAGGAGAGGAACTGATGTTCAGTCTTTTCTTTTTGTAAGGAATCACTATTCTAACTGACTTCTGCCAACAAGAATTTGCAAACACTTGCAATTTTACACACCTACAACATACAATATGTCTTCAGCATATTCTGTCTCAAGTCATTGCAGCTAGCATGCAAACTTGCTCCTTTTTTTTTTTTTTTTCTCCTATGTACTATTTCTATACTTTTCCTGGGGCATTGTAATGCTAATGACTCAAATTCACTTGGGCCCTGTTCACACACAGTGTATTTTCTTACCTTTTGCTGTTGTGGTAAGGGAAAAATAATAGCAGGCCTCAGCCTAGATCATCTGAATGTTAAGCAGAAGTAATGTCTCAGGAAATAATTAATTCAAAATGTTGTCAGTTGTTACATGTAGAATTCTACAAAATAAAGACACTTCTAGCTTTCCTCTTCATTTCTTGTGAGTGCATGACCTTCTCATTAAAACTGAGGAACAGGGCAGAAATGGCAGCTAAACTTTAAAAGCAAAATGAACATGCTAAGCTCAGTGTTTTCTTTGCACACAGATCAAAGTGACAATGGAGTTTCGTTTTTCCTCTTCAAAAAACTCACACGTGAATGTTTAATAAATATACCATCAAGTGACAGAACTTTACTTTAAAACTACCAGAAGAAGTTCCAGTAAAGAGGAAACCAAACCCACTGAAGGCTCCAGCCTCATAGAAAATATGCATTAGCTATGGGCCATAATGTAAATATACAAGCTACAGGACTAATCACTAGCAGTAGACAAATATTTGAAGAGAAAGCTTCACACAGCACTTACATGGCAAGAAATTATCTATGAAAATCAATTAGGCATCATTATCATCAGACAGTACGTATGCAGAAGATTCATCTCAGGAAACACAAATCAAGCCTCTGTTCAAGTGCAGACACCTCATTCAGCAATTGAAAGCCTGGCCAGAGACATTATTACTTCATAGAGGCTACTAACCTCATCCTGCTTGGGCGGAAAAAAGGAATCTTAAAGAAAAAGCATAATAACACAAGAGAAAGTCAGTCCTTGGCAATATGAAAATCAGACTCCAGAGTGTAAGTGATACAAATGTACTTAATTCTTACAAAGAAAAAGAAGGATATAATCCATACTGAATGGTTATATTTCACCTTAGAAGCAAGTTGTGCTATGGCATTAATTATGTAAAGAGAATAATTTAAACTTCAGTGAAATGTGGTGCAGCACAGCTGTATTTATGCTCTATATACCTTTTGGGAGAAGAAAGGGAGGAGTATCAGATCCTTAATTCCTACAAACTTAGTAGTTCTGGCATAGTCAATGTATATAAACCCTGAATTAACCTTGCAGAGAAGCGGGTTTTATGAATTTGATTCAAAGTCATTGGAAATTAGTGGAAATTCTTACTCTGAATTATCATGGTCTTTGGAAGCAATTCCTACACAGGAACTCTGAAAACTGCAGTCTTTGCTGTAATTAACATTTTTCAGTAGACGTCTCTTTCTTAAGGCAGAAATTATCTTTTGTTTAGTATTCAACACAGTAGAGATTCAGTACTTAATAGCTGACCTAGATTATGCTCTTATATGTATAATAATATGCAAATATTCCCACTACATAATTATTTAATTACAGTAATTAGATGATAAACTGACATCTATATACTTCCAGTAAGCTTGAAAATTTATCCATTATTGCTGTCAGTTTCTTTGCTTGGTTTTTGCTCTCTTACAGAGAAGACAGCACTATTAAATTAGAGAGATATGTATATGTACATATAACAGATTAAAACAAAATCAGAACAGATGCATCTGTAGATCCAAGCAGCAAGCATAAATCCACAAGAGTTGCTTTTCCAAGATGCCTTCAAACTTAGAAACTTGTATACCATATTTTATTGCTCTGAAACAGATGTAAAGAAAGGTTCAATTCAGTTAAGAATTCTGAAATTCCTGTTGTTGTAGCTTGCTTCCCTATGAAATGGAATTACCATAACAGTCTCACTCTATTCACAATGGTCTTATTGACAAGAAATATTCTCAGGAAATCTTAGCACAAAAATCTATAACCTGCACCTCTTCTGACTCAACAATAGCTACTACTAGAAAAATAGATCAGGAAGCAAGATTTGAAGGTCACTGTATAATAGAGAAATAAAAAAGCTGGCCATTTCAGACTGCAACAGCAGCGCCCTAAAGAATATATACAGAGATAACAGCTTCAGACAGCACTAAACATCAGAGGCAGACAGGGTGGAACAGATCCAGCATTCAGGGCTGAAATATGGACCAACCCAACTGTTGTGTGTGTGTGTGAAATCTAGCACCAAGCTAGAAAACTCAAGCACATTTTACAGCTGAAATTTCTGAGCAGTGTCAAGTCTCCCTCCCAGTGCAGCAAAAGTCAAGCAAAATGCTTTTAAAATGATGGAATAAGCACACTTTCCCTTTTTCATTTTCTCCATTTTCCATGTTTACTCCCTCTCCCCTTTCTTCCTCTTACTAAATGGTTATCTTTTCATAGTCCATTTATTTTCTGGAAGGAAACAAGAAGCATTTGTTCACTTAGAAGATATCGCCTTCACACTTGTACTTTCCCCACTGCCCTCCAGTGTATTGGCAGCAGCTGCACATCTCTACCAAGGAAAGCTTCTGTTGTTCCTAATTTCTGCTTGCTATGATCTCCTTTTGTTTCCCTTGAAATTTATCTTCAGTTAAGTTGCACTGTTTTTTATTGCTGCTGCTTCTGGTTATATATTGCTGAGTTTTTCTTTGCTGGTACTGTATGAACTGGCTGGCTGTTTTTCATTATTTCTCTATGGAAAAAAAAAAAGCTATTCTTTTATTTGAGAATCCTGACATTTATTAGCATAATAAAACTCTCAAGATAAAATTGCAGTTTTCCAGACAGTAATTTCATTTGCAAGGGACCTTACAAGGAATTTATTCTAAAGTCAGCTAAAACCTCAAATGAGAAATGAATTTTCTAAATTTTTCTGTTGATATTCCATTAAGAGAACTGTATTTTTAAGAAATGAAAATGATGCTGTTCCTTTCCTTATACATATTAATTAAATTGAAGCAGGACACAATAGCTGAAGAGCTGGCTTTCCAAGCCTTCTTATCCATGAAATAAAACATAGGCAGTTGCTGATGTTATATTACTAGATATAAAAAGGTGCATTATTATCACTCTATGAATGTGAATTCCTTACGGAAAAAAGTTATTCTATATTCTAAAAACATTTCCAAAATTGGGTACAGTATCGTAAGAGATATTTCAACGTGGAGAAGGTGCTTTGCCTTTTTTAGGCTTCACAAATGCAAAACACTGATCTGCAAAGATGTCTAGGTGTCTAAATACCACCTTAACTACCCAGTAGTCTTTAGACTCTGACTCCCCATTCATGTCCATGGTCAGCTGCTGCTGTCTGGCCTTAGAGAGAAATCTATGGATAATTAAACAATTCTTAAGGTTAAAAAGTGAAGTACTTAAAGTAGCTAAAGGTCCATTTCTTCTGTAATGAAACGGATGCAGCTGTGAAACCCAGTAAGACGTTGAGATGGTTCTTTGATTCCTGTGGAGCAGGAGCAAGCGCAGAGCTGTCTTTTTGGAGGAAGATACAGGGCTCCCTGGATGGGGGCAGCTAACACTTAGCAACTATTGGAAAAAGCAACTTCCTCATTCACTGTGATAGATTTTTCAGATTCCAAGTCTGAAAAGTAAAGTGAATTGCTCTGCACCATTCTGGTAGCTGGATTCAAGTGTCTGTATATACTTATAGTAGGCATACTGCAATCTCAGGTCAGACCCAGCTCTTCAGCTTTCTCTTTAGGAAGGAGTCTATGTGTTCAGGAGAGGTTATAGATATTCCCAGAGGCCTAAATATGTGTTAGTGTATGCAGAATGGCAGAGCTGTATTTCATTTTAAAGACTGAGCCTCAGGTAATCCCCAGAAGACCACAAAATTCCAAGTTTCACAAAATTCCAAGGCAAATCCAATATCCTGATCCAGCTGGATCTAGGCTCACTTTGCTGGATCTGGGTCACTTTGCTTCTCAAGATATCAGACACAGATAAGGAATGTCCTGTTTCTGTAAATCTACTTGGTGTGCAAAGACCAGTTGTATTCATCTCTGAGCATTACACACTAGGAACCCTAGCTAATAAAATAAATTGCTAATTTGCAGTGTTCAGACAGTTGTTATCATTTAAACATCTTCAACTAGTCCTGTGAAAGATTCATCCAGAAAATGTACATCTGAAAATAGTACCAAGAAAGTGCCTACCAAAGGCATGGGTATGAGCTGAACCAGTGGGCACACAGATATTTCCCTCCTGTCACACTGCACTCTAGAAACAAATCGGTTATGTGCAGAACTGTCACAACACAAGCTGAAATGTTTGGAGCATTTCTATGTGGGCATTCACGGGAACAGAGCAAGATGCACAGAAAGGCAGTGCTATCTGGTGTGCAACTATTTCACTATGGATATTTTATAAATGGGCTATCTCAGTAGTGTCCAGCTGACCAAGGAAACAGTGCAGGATTACATCTATAGCACTTGCTGAGCTTTGGGCTGCCAGGTACCACACTTCAGGAGGCCAAATTAACTGTTGTGATGAGTTTGCCTATAGTCCAGACACTAAGCAACTACTTTATATAGATCTACAACCTGAAGATCTAGTCTCATGTGTTTTAGTATGTAGAGATATCACAAATGCATCAAGAGTGCATTACATTTTTAATGATGAAATAGCATGAAAGTGATGTTATTACTTGTACCTTTTCTTGGAATGCACATCCCACTCTCTCCTTTACTGGTAACTCCCTAAAAAAAATAGGCATTTAGAACTACAAACAAAGAAAACCAGGGCTTTTGAGCATGCATCTGGCACAGCAGCTTTAAAGCTCAGAACACAAGGTCGGTTATGAATTGTGATGGTTGGTACAAATCAAACCAGAATGAACTGCACATCTTTAATGCACTGGTTTAAACTTCAAATTTACTCCCATTCAGGAAAACTGCATTTCCACCACTGAGTGATTTGTAAACTTTTTGTTCTTCTTAGTAACTGCTTCTGTTAGGCTAACTACCTTAGAATAAACTAACTTCCTCTACAGGAGTAAAATTATTCCAAGACAGTTGGGCTGCATGAGACCTTAAGCAAAATGGAAATGACCTTATTCTGACTACCTGTACTACAGGGAACTGTATAGACCTGAGTTTAAAAGTAGAATAGCAAGTTTCTAGCTATATTTAACTATTTTAAAGCAATCATAAAGTACCAAGTGATATTTTTATGACTGTGTTCCTTGTTGCCATAAGGGTATCACTGTGATGTGACTGTCATTGGGGACTGAGAAACCTTGCATTGGAAAAAATACTGTTCAATGATATTGATACCTCATACAGTATTCTATAAATATTTCTCATAGTTGTTACTGTTAGAAAGGTATAATTTTGCATTGTCAATTTGAGACATTAGGTGAAAATTAGGATAGGACCTTAGCTTTCAATGCAACTTTCCAGAAGCCCTGAAAGAATTTCTGGGAATATTTCCCATTTGTTGTAACCTGCCAGCAATTTATCACCTTCACATATGAAATAGAAGCATCTTGGACATTCTAATGAGGAGCGTTTTGGCCACATGACAAGTGGCTTTGAAAGTTCATTTACTTTTGTAATTTGCATTTATTTTTGTACCTATGCATTACTGTAGCTACCCAAAATTTATTCATATTAGTCCTAGATCAGTTATTCAAATAAAGAGCTGTAGTCTGGTGGGTTCTTCTGTTGCCCACATGGCTCCAACAGTAACTCCCCACCTGAAGATGTGATGATTTCCTCCTAGAAAGATAAAAATAATTAATAAAGATTCACAGATGTCTAAATCTTTGCTTGTCTTCTTAAAAAAAAAAAAAAAAAGGCAACTGATAAGAACTAAAGACCATAATTCAACTGTAACAGGTAACCAACTACAAATAAATTCATGATAAAAAGGACAGAGGAGTAAAAGGATCCTCTTGACTATTCATTTCTTTGATTTATTTTGTACTTGTGCCACTGAAAATTTGCCCTTATATTTATTAGTGGATTCAAATATATTAATGCACAAAAAATGCTGTGATTTGAACTGCCTGTAGATTGCTATGCAAAGGGAAAAAAATTATAGGTGGTTAAAAGAGAAAAAGAGGATTAAAAGATGAAGGAGATATAAGATGATGAAAACCTACAGTATCAGAAAGAGCGCTGCCTTTTAGTCACACTCTAGCAAATAGGAAACATGATTTAGAGACAAAATAATTTAAATCCATCTGAAGTCACTGAAAACTCGTAGTAAATTATTCCCTTAAGATAGTTTTAAGTAACAAGAAATGACTCTTTGCACATCCTTTAAAAAGAACCCTTCCATGTTCTTCTTTTATTACTTGCCCCACTCCTATGCTTTTGAATGTTATGGCCCTCACATCAAAGGCTGCAAAATGCTGAGATGTCATTACAAGTTCGTTCTTATGGTATTTCCAGTCCTATTTTGCAGAGAGAAGAGGCTCAGAAACTTTTAGCTTTGTCAGCTCTTAGCTCATGTTTAAAGCAGGCATCGCATAAGGATGTGGCACAAAGGTTACACAAATACATGCTCAAAGCCTGAAAGAACACGTGAAGCTTTCTGCTTCACTGCAACAAAAGAAACAAGCTCTGAATGTTACAGCTAGGCCTATTGTAGAAAACATATTTATATACCTAAACAGACACACACATTTTCTCCCCACTAACGGTTACTTCTACTTTCCAGCTCGGTTTCTGATTACATGGTTCCTCTTTACATTATTAATTCACTACACTCATCTATTGATCTCTGCCCGCAAGCATTACCTTGTGAAAATCAATAAGATCTGTGAGGGTTGCATGTCGGTTTGGATCTACCCCCAAGAAGCTGTAGAAATCCCCCGAAGCGTCAACCAGAAAGTGTTTGAACCCACTTTGTTGGCGGTAGGACAACGCGTAGCCCCAGATCTTCTCACTGACTCGCACCAGGAACGTTCCCTCAGACTTATTCATTAACAGCTCTTCTGCCTCCTGGCGGCTGATAATACCTGGCAAGAAAAAATAACCCTAGGGTTATGTGGATGACAGCTCTGGCAGAGCTCTGCAGCAAATGAAGTAACACGGAGCAGTGGTGAAACTAAAACTGCATTAGCTTCTCAAACGTGCTAGTTCACAGCAGAGGTTACAGCTGCTGAGACCATATAATTACCACTCAGTTTTGAAGAAAAATTGTAAGAGTTTTGATGGAGAGCTGATGAGGAAAACATCACCTTTTAGAAGTGATGTGTTTAGAAGTTGTGTTTAGAAGTAAACACAACTGAGCCGCTAGACAAGTGACTTCTGTGCCAGTGATCATTTAGCAGTCCTAACATGTTTTGGCATTACAATTTCAATTTGCGATACCTGGCTGTATGACAAATATATTTCTCAGGGCAAAAGATAGATCACAAATTCAGATGTGCAGAGCAAGTACGGGATAAAGTTGAACAGAAAGGGAGCTTCCACATTTCCCAGTTCAGTCCTCCCTGTTGTCAAGATCATCTCTTCTCCTCCCCACCACCTTTCCCTTCTGCTTCTAGGGTACAATACTGGATCTGGCATAGGGACTTCTGCTTGCAAACAGGATACAACCTAAATCCTGACATACCAAGGAAAAGGAATAGCACTTAGTGCTATGTTTTGCCATCCACTTAGAGTGCTTGGTTCCAATTTGGCTGGTAGGCCTAGAGGACAATAAGCTTATGCCTCATAATTACCTGTAAAATACCAGATGCTCACTTTAATCAGGAACAGATGTTGAATTAGGCCATTCTGGATGTGTACAACACATCCAGATGAAACAAGTGTCAATAAATAATATATGTACATGTACCAAAGTTCCTCCCTGTGAAGCTAAACTTTCTCAAAACAACCCATGTAATATTTAATTGAAGCATTTGTCATTGCAGAACCTACATGTATCCCAGTGAACATTCCATGGAGTTCAAGTCCTGAAAGTCACGTTGGTTTAGTTTAATAATAGCCATATCTCAGGGATTACCAAATAGGACAAAGAAAGGTCTACCTAAAAGATCAAATTGTGGGATGCTCTTAAGTCCTCAAGGAAAATAGTGCCGCTAGGAGAGGTTCTAAGGCACTAAGGAGATCTGGATCCTAAAAGCAGCGACTGTGTGGTGAGAAAAGCACAGTACTACTTTCTGGAGAGTATTAGATCATTTCTACACCAGACTTGCAAAACAGGTAGTAGAGACATATGCATATGCAAACATGCATATGTTCAGAAACGGCATGCAACTATGAGATGACAACATCAGGTACTGCAATTTGTCAACTAAAAACAAATTTACTGGAAGAATTGCCAAGATGAATTGTTGAAAATAAATCTTGTGAAAATGAAAGACAGTAGTAGTTTGAATCCATATGATAAAGCATATTATGTGGAACAGCATTGTTAAATGTCAAAATCAGGTGCCACATGCCCAAAACAACTAAAAATTTTCTGTCATCAAAACCAGTTTTCTCTCAAACTGCCCTCATTGAATATACAACAAAAGGGTTTAGCAGTGGTGCGATGCCCTCTTCCTGACAAATCTCTGCTAGAAATAGACTTAGATAAAGCAGTTGCAACAAGGTCATGGCAAACAACAATCTGGGAAAGGATAAACATCTAGTTCCACCATCAGCAAACACTGCCTTAATTCCATTCCTCTGTATTTAACTGTAGAACAAGAAAATGCTGATAATTTTATGGAAAATAGCTGGGTGAAGTCACAGCTACCTATTTTCTGGGTGAGGTCAGAAGTGCTCTCCAATCCCAGGGAACCAAGTGGCCTAGGCAATTTGAGAGCTATCAAAACGAGGTTTGGAAGAAAAGTTCTTATTATATGGTGGACATCACGCTTAGGATATTTCCAGGGTTTGAAAGATAATCACTATCAGGCATAAAACACCAAATAGATTTAGCATTGATTACCTTAATGCAAAAATCTGTTCACCTGCCCTCAACTCCTGCCAGTGGGGCTAAAACACTGCAGGCTTCCAAACGATATTTGGAAGAGGTTATTTTTGTTCCCAGGCATTTTATATAATTGAATAGGTGAGAGATGCTACATTGCTCATGGCCAAGCTCTTTTTGTTTTAATTCTCTTTCCTCCTAAAGACGGCGTAATAAATCATGAGCCAGCTGCTTTCTTCCCTTTTTCTCTCTTGAGACTGTTAGCAGCTCATGAGAACCTTCTCCTTTTCCTCCTCCTCCCTCATTCCCTCCATCTCTCAGTTTTATTTTGGTTTTCCCTGGTTCGGTTCTTCAGCTGGTAGAGATTGCTGTAATGAAAGTCTCCCTTCATCCTTTCAAAACATGATCCTATTCTCAAGGTGACTAGAAAGAGAGTGGCACTGCTCCCTCCCAAGACACTAGGGGAGAAATAAACAACATCTGTGAAACCCCTACATGAACATTTCAGATTGTTTGAATCGAAGTCAAGAAACTTTGGTTTCCCAGGGCTCTCAAGTAAGAGATTTAGATTCACCAGTTGTCTTATTTGTGCTAATTAGGATATTAATTAGAAATATTATCTGGAAAAGAAAGCTCGGATGCTTTGAAAGTAGTTTTTCCTCCTTTCTCACTCTTACTAATCTCTTAAAAACAAGCAAACAAACAAACAAACAAAAAGCCTTCAGTTGCTACAAATCTGCACGGTGCTCTACAGACATCAGGTTACTGCAAATTACTTTAGGTCAACTCAAGGTCTGCTCACAGTATCAAAAGCAGCAGTTAATTCAGTTAAGAACAACTTCTCAAAAAATCAGGTAAATACCTACTTCTTCATTATTCAGTCTAGCAGTATGATCATTTGAGCTCTTCACCAAGTGCATAACAGTGTAATTGGTTACCGTTTTCCTACCTCACTGAAGCTTGCATAGGCATCTGCTTGCATCTTCTACGTGCAAGGCCAAATCAAGTGCCCCAGAGCAAACTTGCCGTCTACTGTTGTCTAAAAAGAACTAGAACCCAATTCCATGTAGGCACCTGTCCCATTACATGCTCATATACGTACATATATATAAATGAGCCATAGTTATCTGCATGCCACTTTAAGCATTCTGGTGTTGCAATACTTAGAAACATTATTATATTATATATATAATTCATATATAATGTTATATATATAACATCATATTCCTATTATAATATAGGCAATAAAACCAGATGTACAGATGTAAATGGATATTTTGGTTTCCTGGGCAGAATTTTTAATAAATATTAAAAATAATTTTTAATAAATTAATATCTGTTCCTTTTGAGGCTTAATTTGAGATTCAAAAGCTGGATCACCCCCTCACCGCATATAACAGCTGAAACAATTTCTGATTAAACACTATAAAACCTATACACAATTTTGTATGAAACAGACTGAGGTATCTAGGATATTTTTACTCAAAAAGTTCTGGTTTAAGGGGAAGAAAATACCTCAGACTTTTCTGCCTGCATAATTTTTATGATTATGTATCATTTGAGTTATTTGGAAGTACAGATCTGAGCTACAGCAAAAGCATAGACGGAAGCAAGTAGTTTTGAAAGAAGTTATGAGAGAAATAAAGAAAAATTCAGAAGGGAAGAATGTGTACTTTTAGTTGAGACTACTAAGGTCCATTTGTTCAAAAATGTTAGTGAAAACATAGTCAACATAAACTGAAAACACAAGTTTGCAACGGAATTGTTTCAAAAGCACAATTCTCAACTCATACTTCTTAAAATAGTACATATTTATTAATACTACTTATTACATACCTAATTATTTTTTGCTTTGTATTAGTTTCACATGGCCTTGTGTCCTTTACTTGGCTTTCCTTTATTACTACCCAGCATTTTATATACATCATATGTTGATAAATTCATCATAAACATCTGTTTTCAAGGATGGTTCCATTAAAATATCATCTTCATACACTTTGAATATTAAGGAAAAAAGTTTCTTTCACAAAGCTTGAGAGGATGAAATTCAAAGAAAATGCAGAGAAAGAAAGATAACATGAACAAATATTTTGCAAGAATGAATTTCAGTTTTTTGCTTCAAAATGCTATATACCTTAGTGGGTCTCTTCCATGTTCTTTTGAAAAGCCTAGGATATTTTAAGAAGCACTTACAATACGCACTTTCTTTGTTCCATGAACATAAGTAAAGATTCCCTCTAGCAAGCAAGAAACTACAAAGGCTAATAAGAAATGGGAAGCTTTTCAAGAAAAGAATAACCTCATCCTATTCATGGAACTAAAAATAATAAACAAGTACTTTAAAAAATACATAGACTGGATAATATCATAAAAATCACTGCTGTGCTTTAAATGTAATAGTAAAATGGTAATAGCCTGTACTTGATCCTACAGAAGCCATTAAAAGGGAGTATGAAACCATAAAGCAAACCGTGATTGTACCAAAGTTTAAGCATTAAAATCTATTACAAGACTAAAACGCAGCAATGCCAGAGCATAGCAGCAAGACCAGAAAGTTTAAGGATTAAAAAAATAAAAACTTAATCAAACCCTTAGCAGTATAACCTTGCAGGCATAGGAAATGGTCAGTATGTGTTCTCCGTATACACTCAGGGGCACAGAAGAAACCTCAGGTATTCCTAAAATAAACTAGCATATTTAGTTCATATTAATTAACATATTCTGACTGAAATCACTTTTCTATATAATTGATAACTATGTAGAAAACAATGTGGAAAAAACAAAAAAAAAAAAAAAAACCACACAAAAAAAAAAAACCCACAACCAAAAAAACACAACACACACACCTTGGATATAGTGTTAGCACTGGGCCTTGGCTCTTCCAAAGAATCTCCTTCAGTTCGGGCTGGGTAAAGCCTGCATTAGTACCCTGCCCTGACGTATACACCAGTTGCTGGAAGTACAAGAACACTAGTTTGCTAATTGCAAAACATTGCAAATTGTGATTGAATCTAATGGAGGGAGGTGGATTTCTGAGCCACAGGAAAGGAACATTTATGGGAAGAACAAACAGTAGCTAATGTAACAACTGAAGATGAGGAACAAAGGTCTAGAATAACTCTCACCTATTTAGGTGAAGGCTTGAAACTAAGGCTTGAAACTAATGTTAAAATGTACACCACCAGCACCCGAATCTGACCCAGGGAAAGGAGAAAAATCTAGTTCCTTTAACCAAGTAAAAGTATCAAAAGCCTAAAAAGAGGGAAGGTAAAGCAGCTGCTTCTCTGCAGTGTGAGAACCCCAGCATTCACGCCCTCGAGAAGAGCCGTCTCTACACCTCCAGCAGTAATAGCTGCGTCAGACAGACTTTCCAGCTCCCTCCCACAGGGAGGAGTGTACATGTGAACTCTCAAACTGACTGAGCAAAGCTACGGGTGTTCACTGAGGAGACCACAAAACATCTGGGAAAACCATCTAGAATGAAATCTTTATGTCATCCCTGAGACCATCAGCATCACACACCATTTAAATGATTTTGCTATTAGCTAAGGTGTTTAAGGGACCAGTCTGCAACTGAAGTAGCAAAAGGTTAACATACCAAACCTAGGTGACACTTTGTAATTTCTCCAGCATTATACTTGGAGTAGGATGCACAATTAAAAACATGCTCAAATATTTGCAGCAATAGTGTCTTAACAGTGTCACCCTATTAAAAAGATTGCATCCTTTCCCTGTCCTTCCCTTTAAGGTCGTAATGCTTTTTTCAGATGGTGCAAAAAAACAGTAGTGAAAGAAGAGATCAATGGTATTGTGTGAGAAAATATTGTGCGAGACAACTATGACCAAGAGATAACAACAGCTCTGCCTCTGCTATTTCAGAATAGAAACAATAAAGACTGAAAAGTGAGGAAAGAGAGTAAATCAAAGACGGCTGGTAATAGAAACAAAGCTGCTGGAGCCACTCACCATCTGCTTTTAATGCAGGATGAACTCACATGGGACTAGATCTGCAGAAGAGCTCCGTTCCCATTTAGGCAGCAAAATAAGTGACTTTAAAAAAAAAAAAAAAAAAATCACAGCACAATGCCAGCACGTTGACTGTTTTTCAGAACCTGGCCACAAGTGTCATAAGAGCCAAAGGGTCCTCCTACGAGCACCTATGAAGGGCTCTTCCTACTTACAGCTAGAGGGAATGCCAACATTTCATGTTGGTCTGCATGTCAGTAATCTGATTTAAGTTGTTAGTAAATAGAAAGGTGTCCATAACACTTAATGAGTAAGCTATTGCTATGGACAATCTCTGTGCTGACAATGGAGAAAAGAGGTACAATAGATTGCAAAAAAGACAACCCTGTAATGTAGGAAAAGAAACCAAATCCTTTCTGTTTGTCTAGAACTGCAATGAGTGGCAAACCTGGCTGGGAGGCACGAAGAAATCCAGAGGAAGACTGGACATCTGAAGTGGCGTGACCATTTCACAGACAGGTTATGTGAGTACCTAGGGATCAGTAAGGGGCTGCCTCCTCCTTTCAGCTACGTTGGCAAAGAGAAATCCTACTGGTTCATGAACCTCTGGGGAACCCTCTTCTGTGTTACAGACACAGCACCCGGGTTCTGCACACGCTCAGCAGCAACACACTGAGCAAAACGCCCGGGATAGTGATCAATCTGAACTGTGTAAAGGCGAGCAGGACTCCCACACCCCTTCTTCATCAAAACCATCCTCATAGGTTTAAGATATACACACAACACCACCTCTGTGATTCTCAGCTATTTCCCCAGTGGGCCTGGCTCAGCATGGAAATTAAGCTCTAGGCTAAATACAGCTATGTATGGAAAAATCAAGGCCCAGAAGAGTAATGTTTTTCTGATGGCAAGGGATCCCCTCCAGGCAAGGATAAGACATATTGATAATGCAGCATGCCTTAAATAAGTTCTTCTTGAAGAATTTTACTGTGCACAGCACTATCCTGAGCAGGAGAGAAACTCACCAAGGAAAGGAATCAGGTAAAAATATAATGTATAATACAGGTTCATCTCTCTGTTCAGCCCAGATAGATCAGCCTTAGAATAAGGAAAAGTCAGACCTCAGAAGGTTTATTTTTTCTTAGTTCCCTACGGCCGAGATTCCTTAAAGCAATTAAAAGTCTATTGAAATGCAAAAGGAGAAAGGTGCCTTACTCCCTGGGGAATCTTTGAAAACCCTGGGTAATGCAGTTAGAATAGGCATTTTCCTTCAGGTTTACAGGAAATCAGATGTGCTACATCCCTTGTTGCCAGTATGGCTCACAGTTAATTCCCTATGCACCCTGATGAAACATACCCCTTAATTGTTTCCTTGAAATTCGTTCTATATCCTAACCATCAAATACTGTAAACCCCCTTGTACTCGCTGTCAAAATATTTACACCATATTCACTAGCAAGCACGGCAGCTCATAAAAGACTTGAATTACTTGTCTGAATACACCGCTGGTATAATAGAGCTATAAATTTGTCTATTAATGTCTCCTCAAAGCAGACTGTGGCTTTCTTTCATTCTTTCCTTCCAGATCAGCTTCTGGAATACATTAACCAGGAGAAAAACAAAGATTTCAAAGCAGCTCTTCTCGTTGTGCAATACTCCTTGTTGCCTATCAGAAATAAGAGGCAACAAAGATCTTTTACCTTTTATGCCTCCCAGTTTATCTCACATATTTAATTTCTTGTATTTTTCTTTAGAAATGGGCTCTTCTGAACTGAATTTCCCCTATTATATATCTGCTAAATTCCATTAATTATTTTCACACGTCTTACCTGAACAGCTCAACATTCACTAATTTTAAAATACAGGGCCATTAGCCATTCCATCTCCAGTGGTTTCCACAAACCAGATTTGAAGGTTACTGTATATGATTTTGGTGGCCAAAACTTCAGGGGCCACCATGTTTCATGTTGCCTTGTTAGCACTGACCAAAGTTAGAATCCTAGGTCCTTGTAAAGTCGCTTCAAGATCAACAACAGGGAGGTTCCAAGCACCTGACTAGGATGCCTTGCATAAACAGGGCAAATATTCTTGATTATTATGTTTTCATCTGTACTGCTTAGATGACTGAAATAAATGGAAAATTAAAAAACAAACAAGCAGAAAAGATAAACCAATAATACATCTGAGTCTGTATAAGCATCCTAGATGCTGTTGCGGATAGCTGACATTCCTGCAAATAGTACAGAGAAACATATTAATGGATGTGTCCTTAAACTCCAAGATAAACAGGCTTTGAGGAAACATCTGTGCACTAATCCTAATAAGGAACTTTGTACAAATACTGTTCCTGCAGGATATGTTCACATCCTCATGATAAATATGCAAGTGAACTTTTATTTCTATTTTGTATGAGAAAGCCAACTATATAGGCTACTTATAAACTTTTGTGATATATTCATGATGTAACACACATAAAAAGCAGATATTAAGATCTTGCAGTATCTTCTGAAACGCTACAATATGCATAAGGAGTGAAGCCCACAGAAATACCTCATGGCAGCAGCCTGACAAGGCTAGAAAGAAAACAGTGCAGTAATACAAAAATGTTGCAGAGCGAAGCAGCTGATTTAAGCTCAGATCCTAGCCCAGCAATCAAGAAGTAAATCTGTTCTGGTACACTAGTTTCTGATACGGCTTTTTCTGTAAAATTGAAAAGCTTGGTAGTTTTTTAGTCAGCGGCCAATATTCACCATCCCTTCTCCAGCCAGATAAACACTTGTATCATTTAGCCTTGGTCTTGCAGGTTGCAGAGGAAAAGGGGAAATTCTCACTTGTGGATATCGTCTGCAAGCCCCCCCTCTTAATAATGGCACTCATTTACATTATTCACCTAACTACTCATTTAAGTCCTCAAATTCTGCTGAATTTGAAAATAAAAGAGAAAATCTTCTACTATGCCAATGAGATCTAAATCAAGGGAAAAGATGAGAAAGTCGATCAGTTTGCATAACTCCTACCATTCAAAGTCCTGTGTTCCTTCTAAATACTTCTGAGGGCAGCATCAACATGGGGAAACTTGGAAGACTGGAGTTTTCATCAAAGCAATTAACAAAATAAAAAAGAAAAATCACAGATTTTGTTCACTACAGATTTCTGTAAAAGGTCGAAGCAGAAATCGGTGTTGACGTTCTTTGTAGCCCCTTCCTGCCTTCATTTCAACCCATTTGAAGCAACACTGCCAGGCTGGACTTCAGCAGGTCCATGCAGACCCAGAACAGGAACAGAGGACAGACGGGCACTGCGCAATAGCCTTGTCCGGGCTGACATTCCTGCCAGGAGGTCCTTTCCAAGAGTCTGCTAATGGCCAATGCGTAGGCACTGAAGGAAAGTTGGGAGGTGCAGTTCTGAGCACACACAACATTTAGAAAAGCACCAAGTGGCAGGTATTTTTTCTAGAATGAAAGATTCCTTCAACATAACATTTTAAATAACTGTGGGTTATTTAAAGTATTTTTAATATAAAAGTAGAGATGCTTTGCAATGTACATCACCGATCATTGGAGACATTTTTAAATGTTGAGGCATATTTAGAGTTGCATACAATTTCATCGATTTGACATGCAAAATGCATTTAGGAACTTAAAAATGCAGACACCTACTCACTTGCTTAGTGTGTATACCCACGGAAAATCACAGCCGTTTAAACTGCACTGTCAGTCTTGGGGGATTCTTTTGAAAAAATATCTCTCATTATTCAATTAGTGAAGAAGTGTCTGCATGACATGTTTATAAATGATGCTAGGGTTATTACTCAAGAAGTCAGGTATTTGAAGGCTTCCTTTACAATGTGACATCAAGTATCACAGTTGCCAAAATGGGAAAAAAAATTGTTTTTACTCCAAGAAAAAAAAATAAAATAAAATGTTAGTCTTAAAAAAGATTGATGATCCGAATAAGTTTTGGGCTTAGTCAGTGAAAGTATTTCATAATATTCTTAAAATAGTTTTGCTTCAGCCTTTTTATTTTAAATCATTTTTATTATAAACTGAAGGAAATTCCAAAGTAAAATGTTGCCATTTAAAAGGAAATGTTTTTGTTTATAAACTGACAAAAGAGCTTTTCTTTTTTTGATTAAAACCTTCCATCACAAAAAACACAAATAATTAGTTTGTGATTGTCTGAATTTCATTGAAGTTTTCAAATTAGAAGTGTTTTGTCAGAATATCTGCAGAGAAATCTAACAATCATCTAACCAAAAAAGAACATTTTTTCTTTGGACATACAGAAACTCCAGTCTTATATCAGTATACAGGCAAACTTCTACCTAGGAGGATAGATAGACCAAAAAGATTGAAATTACTCGGCCCTTTAAAAACAATACTTACATTACTAGCTCTGAAATAAGCATTTCTGATTGGAGCATGGAATACTTTACACAACATGTAATTTCACAATCACTGGTTGAGAAAAAATGCTGAGATTTAAAAAAAAAAAGTCTTCTATTTTATTTTTTTTTCTGTTCTATTCATTTCTATCTAGCACCTCTATCCTGCACATTTTAACTTATTACTTAGGGAGTAAGGCACTTGTTCCGTGAGCAAGAATAAATTCTACCTTCAAATTATTTTGACATAAGAAAAAGGCAATATGCTAAAATCAATTATATATGGTTTCACTAACAGATTTAAATGCAAACAAAATCATTTGATTTTGATTTTTTTTTTAATAGTCTAAATTGTGAATACATGGATGCTTGGAGAAACCCTCATTTCAGTCCACAAATGCAGACACAGATTCAGTCCCTTCCCTCAACAACCCCTCTAATAGTGTGTGCACCTCTAAGGTTATAAAGAACAAAGAGCAATAATGCGTGCGCCTTAAGAAAAGCCCACTGTGACTACCCCAACACTTACATGCTCCATCATGTACATATCACTGCTAGAAGAAAACAGAGGATTTAATTCACTTGGCTTGAGGTCCAAGCCATGACATTATACTGAACAAATGACTTAATAAATCAGTGTAAGCTCTGGCAGAGTAGTCTGATTTGCTTTTGCCTGGTGTCTTGTGCAGTCATTTATTCTGGGGCAGTTTTGTGATGCATTCTACCATTTTTCTCTCATGTAATTGACTACAGAAAATAAGAGAGCAATGAAGAAACAGGCCTTTGTCCACTCAGGCTGGACTGTGTCAACCAGTCTGATTTCATGTAGGCTGCAAAAAAGCTTTCAATAAAAATAATAAATTACTAAGAGTTGCAATGTAACATGATTTTCTATCAAAAGAGACAAATAAAGACTAACATGAAGCCCAAGTGCAGTTTTTCTGTGCCACTATTTCCATAGCTGTAATTAACTACAAACATATCCACCAGATTTATTAAATGAAGAGAAAGAACAAGTTACCCAGATAATAGGAAACTGGTAAACTTCATAAAGTCAACGGAGAAGTAACAAAATGAGCAGTAAAAAAACTTTAGTCATGAGTTAGTTGCACCGGAGGCTGTAAGACGCAGAGGCAGACTACAAAAAGACAGACAGAAATGAAGGAGACCTACCTGTATTTTATCAGGCACTCCCATGAAATCGGAGCAGCACCAAACCACAAAAGAAATCCAGACAGAAAAACTACCCCTTCAGTCATGTGCTAAATTATTAAAACCTGCAATTTTTAATGCTTAGAACTTTGAGGGAAAAAAAACAGCAGGTGCCTCTCTCTCTCCATACATAGAATTTTAGACATTTGCATAATAGTTACTGAGAACAAACATCTTGAATAGTGAAATACAGCATACCTTAGTAAGATAAAGCAGCTATGTGGGAAAGGTTTTGTAATTCTACTAACTAACTATAAAAAGGTGATAGAGAGGTTGATCATATTTTTGAGAATTAGGACTGTCCTCCTGGGGACTCTTCCTGGTGTACTGCCAGTTTAGCTTCCTTCATGTCATTCTAGTACTTATTTGTCACTCAACACCCTGGAAATGCATTATGAATATAATTTCATTAATTCAGCCGTTTCACTGTAGGGACATTGCCCAATGAATGGACTCGGAAACATCTAGAAGTTAATTGAGTGCCATGGTAGTAAACAAAATATCGAATTACAGTCTCTGACAAGTTGCAGATTTGCTGGAGTTAATGTTTTCCCCAAGTCCTTCTACATTCACATACCCACACTATATTTTTAGTTTGCTTTTTGTGTAAGGATATTTAAGCTAGATTTTGATTCTTCATGGCCCCAACAAAGACCCATTAAGCCTCTTGTTCAGCCGCTAGTGCCACAGGGCACAAAATTGTCCTTTTGAGTCTGCTTCATCCTGCACCCATGCGGGAGGGCAGCCCGGTCAGCTGGACCCAGAGAACCCCAGCTCCCCGCTCCCCACCTGGCACTTTGCCTTGTACCTACTGACAGCACTGGCGGACACTGTAGCCTCCCCGTATGAAACTATTTTGGGACGAACACAGACTCATGTGGCTAAATTTAGCCAATCTGATGCACCACGGTGAATACACTGGATAAGATCGGCAGATCATTGCTATTATATAACTCAGTTGACTTTGCAACCATCACAAGTACTTGCGAGCATAGTGTAAATAAACCTTCTCATCAAATTTTCATGAGAACATTTTTGGTTGTAAAACAGACATAGAAAGAACAGAAATAGCGGAATGCATTCTCAATTTGTTTTTAAACACTACAGAAATTTTGTTTTTTAACAGAAAAAAAAGTCCTGGACTCCAGTATAACCAGCTGACCTCTCTTATTTTTATAAATAAATGAACAGATCTAAAAAGCAGAAAGACCACATATATATTCAAATATATGTGCATGCCGATGATGGTCTTAAAAAAAAAAATCATCTTAGCATCTCAAAGCTTACACAGAACATTATAACTCACAGATGTTGAAAAAACTATCAAGATCTGTTTTCCTTCTGTAAATCTCAATGATAACCTCTATCATAGTAAATCATAGTAACAGAAGAGTTCATTCAAAGTGAGGAGGAAAAACAAAATCACAGTTACATGGAGCCCTGAAATTAAAATTTTATAATTGGACTTAGAAGAGGAAATTGGTCAGAAAATATAGTATTCTTTAATTTTTATATGTCTTTAATGGATGAAAGAAAATGCTTTTGCCTTGGTCAAATGTATTCCATTTATATACGGTCTAAGAACTGATATATTTTTTAGATACAACATCAGTCTATCCTGAAATCTACTGACATTTGTGGAAATCTTTCAGGTAACTTGGAGACCTGGACCTTGGAGAAATATTTTCACACATTTCTTACATAATCACTAGGATTTTTATTGCTAAAAGGTATTCAAATCTAGAGTATTTTCCTATATGCAATCTAAAATAACAGCTCCAGATAGATTTCTGCAAATCTAACTTCTACAAAGAAGCTTGAGTTTTCTCTGCTTAATGAAGAAACAATACTTCTCCTTCCAGCTCAAGGAAGAACAACTCAGGCATAATATGGGTACGTACTGATTTTTCTTTTCATACACTTGCCTACACTTGAGAACTTTAAGCTAGCTCTGTTAATTACTGTGCATTTTATCTGCTTGCCACATTCTTACACATTGATTTACTGCAATGCTCCTGAGGGAAAAAAGTAAGCTCTAATCACTCAATAAAGTGAACCAGACACTAAGGCATCGTTGAAAGTCAAATGAGAATAACATTCAGGGATGGTAAAGCCTTTACACTTAATGAGAGGCAGTATAATAACCATGTGCAGCTCTTAAGGATGATCCAGGTTGGGTCTCCTCTGGGGTTTGAACCAGTTAAGCTGGTACAAATGGTCACTAAATGGCTGTATTTCCTACCAACACTAAGATAAATGAGCTAGAAACGAGGCTCAAGTTGACAGCAAGATGATCTCAAAAAGTTAAAGAAAATAGAAAAAATTACTCTATTATTAATATAAAGCCTAACACAAAAAAAAAAAAATATCCTTCATTTATCCTTAATCTCATGAATAGGAGTATGCCAGTTTCCAAGAGAAGAAGATCCGGACACAGACTGCAAGCACACAGAATTGTTTGTTGCTACTTCCACATCAGGCTCTCAAAGCCCCCATCCTGCCAACAGTGGCACGGTTGAGGGAGAAAATAGAAGAGCTCTTGTGTGGATGACGAACTACTATTTTTCTTGTATCTTGGTTTGAAATACCTGTAAATGTTCACATCTTACTTCAAACCCAAAGGATTCTTCAAAGGACACACACACACACAGTTGCAACTGTTCCATTTGTAATTCTTTCACAGAAGTCACCTTCACTCAAGATTCTTACTGCGTTTAATTGTGAGAAATAACTGTAATGTCAGTGTGAATGTGCTTCATGAAACTATATATAATTTAAATTTGCCTCCTCTATCTCATGGGTTAAGGCTAATTACAGGTGCTAATCTGGGATGCAAACATAGGCTATAATCCAGACAGAGCCAATGCTCCTTGGTATGCTAAACCGCATAGTTCTTTTGGAGTCATACTTCTTAAAAATTAGACCTTTCTGAGCTTGTGATGTGACACTCCAATTCACTGAATGGTTTGCAGAAAGATAACTGACTTTTCTGTTAATTTTAGCAGTCGAAGCACAAATCTATTATTATTATTTATTATTATTATTCCCACACTCAACGTTATTCTGCCTCAGTGCCAGCATCAGGTGCAGAAGCTGCAGATAGAGATTGGTTGCCAGACTTGCACAAGTCTCCTCCTTTGTTTGCATACCACGTCCTACCGGTTACCTCCTGTGGTGAAAGCAGCTAAGTGCAACAACCTGCTCCTGCCTGGCTGACCTGGAGTTGTTCAGCTAAATCAACAACATAAATTTGCACAGTCACATCCTTTCCCCACTACATGACCACACACCCCACTAACTGGTACCCTCTGGAGATAGTGGGGAAATCTCATTGCTTCAAAGGAGCTGGCAGACTCATAACTCGCCAGCTTTTGTCTGGAGGCTGGATCAATAGGGCTGTGGTTTCAGTACTTTGCATAGCAAGACAGCAGGATCAGTGAGACGGCATCTCCTGGAAGATTAGTGCAATTTTCTGACCTTGAATCTATGCAAGCATTTGCTGTGCTTTAAACAGAAACTACTGCAGGTAACCTACCCCAGTGCAAACTAAGAAAAGATCGGGAAGCCAGGAAAATGCAAAGTCCAGTACTGTAACTGTGTACCCCAAGGAACAAGAGCTGAAGGCATGGCTGGTGTAAACAGCTAAAGATGGGCTCAAAATAAGCAAGATGCCTGCAGTTCATCCAGGAGCAACTACATGCTCCACAGGACACTTGCAGTACACTACAAAGGGGAATGTGCAGGGGGGGAAACATCTCATAGAGCTTTTTAAAAAACATGCATCAGCTGAACATCTTGTACTGCTAATAACTTAGGTGCAATTTGGGCATGGATAAACTAATCAATTAAAAATACACAAAAAAAAAAGGAAACTGTAATCCCATGTTTTAAGAATGGGTTACAACACATGTAAAAGGAATGCACAGCTCAGGTTCAGACCACTGGACAGAAACCATTCTGCCTTCTCTTTGGTCAACACAAGCAATCATAATTTCTTCTAGTCAACCAATCTTTGCAGATGTTAGTTCTTTCTGCGTTCAGCTAATCTGCTTTCTCTATAATGTATGCATTTTAAGACTTTATAGATGATTTCTTCTAAATAACTCATGTTCTTATATCACTTTTTTTTGAACAAATGATTTAGCATTTACAACATGAACAGCAGTGCTTTCAGTTCAGAAGCATCTCTTCATTTTATGCAATGTGAAAAAGAAAGTCTGAAAGAGGTAGAGCAATAGTCATCTACGTTCCAGAGTTCAACAGGGGAACAAATCATGGAAACATTGAACAGTAATGTAAATTTACAGGTAAATAGACTAAGCCACCACTATGCCTATAAAATGAAATCATAATTGCTTAGTATGTCTTGCTTTATAGGAGCTCAAACAAAATCATTAAAAGTGTTTTAAATAAAGGAAGCAAGGAGTTACCAGAATGCAAACCAATTTTAATTTTAATAGCAAAATATTTTCTCTTACAAGATTAGCGAGTTCACCTGGAAGCAATCTCTATGAAAAAGTTGGGGCATATTTCTCACAAATATGCAGAATACTCTGGCACAAGCTTGACCTTGAAAGGACACAAATTCTCTCTCATTTAGGAGAACTTAAAGGGCTGTTTTTAGTGGGGTTTTGGGCTTTTTTTTTTTCAACCAGTGCAATAGATAGACCCTGCACCTGACCTGTTTGCATCCTTGGAGCTGCCAGCACTTTGTCACGCTTGCTTCCACTGCTGTGGTCACACACACTTTATAATCTCTCATGTTTACTGTTTATAAGATCTGTTTAAAAAACTGCATATTTCTCTCATCTACATCTTTGGAACATAGTTTCCAGTTAAAGAGCAGACAAGAAGGACAATGTATTGTAAAAGAATAAGAAAGCTCATTCCCCATTAGTAATTAGCCTTTTTACATTAATTATTCAATTGCCTCATTCTAAATTTCCCTGCTGTTCTTTTGTGCTTCCTTTCTCCTTGCTACGTGCTGCAGCTCACATTACCTCACTCGGATACTCCGCTCTCTTCCAAGGAGAGGCATGAGTCTAAAACATTTATTTTGTTTGCTAATAACCTGTCTGTGTAGACACTTTGGAACTGTAATGGCACTAGAAAAACAATTCCGAAGCCTTCAAAAGAACTGACAGACTAAAACAATCATTATGAGCTAAGTGGAGCGACCTAGTACATGAAGGATCATCTTATTTCATGAACACAGCAAAACACCTCTCATTTCTTAGGGGAGAAGTTGAGAACTGAATTAGAGCTGATGAAGCATTCGAGTTTTGTCTTGTGTTGCTAGTCTGACTTGACTGGAGATATCCATAATCACATACTGGCATCCACCATAGGGCCCAAACATTTAACAATGAATATTGTGCTTCTTTGAAAAATCCTATCAGATCTGCTTTGATGATGTGAAATACAGTATACCCTCTCACAGCAAATAAACAACTGATAAAGTTTTTTACCTGTAACTACAGGCAAATCCATCTATATAGAATATATATAAACGCCGCAAGCACAAACTGGTTCTTCTATACCGCTCCAATAAAATGATGTCTATATATATTACGACTTACAACTAATTACAAGTATAATTATGGTATGACTACAACTTCAAGGCTGCAGTGCAAAACAGACTGAGGCTGTCACCTGTCCCTCAAGTGCTGGACACTTGGATTTTCCAGCCTGACTTGTCTCCTTTGGTGTAAAGCAACCACCTGATATAGCACAGAGGGCTCACATTGCCCACATGCAGCTACTGTGATCGGAACACTGTTCACCCCCGTGTCTGAACTCAGCCAGGGTAAAGAGCACAGGGCTGGCAGCCTTGCAAACTGACCTGCTCTGCTTCCCCATGGAACAGGGAGAGCGGTGCCTGCTTCCTCACTAAGGCCTAGCCTAGCACGAGGCTTCTAAGCCATTTCCTAACACGAAGCTAGATGACAGAGCACAGTTTGGTATCCAGACTTGTTCTGCATCTGTTCTTACTGCTAAAATTCCCAGCAAAAGTAACCTTCTTTTTTTGAGAAATCAATATGGAGCAGGAATGATAACTAAAACTGAAGATAACTTATTCATACTTGTACTACACAAAACCATGAGGGTAGCAAAAACTGTCAACCCGTGTTGATGTGGTCTGTCCCACCGGGAGTCACAAACTGTCGGGTCTATGCATATTCTGAACTGTGGCCAGGCCTCTACCAGCTCCTTCTCTTTGAGGACAGGCTGGCAGAACAGACAGTAGACATTGTTCTGATAGCAGACTATTGTTTCGATAAAGACCGCAAAGCACAATCTAATGTGTATTTACTATGCCAAAAGACTCTTCCCCCCCCCCNGGTCCCAATGAATTAGTCAAAATAAATTTCATTATTTTATGATTTTTAAAAAACTCTTTATCTCTATGCATTTTCTTGCATAAAATACAGACCCAGAACTATCCTGCAAATGAATGAAAGCTAACAGGTACATTGTAATTGAGGGCTTTTATTTTAACTGCTCTTATCATTTGATTTAGGTATTCTCCAATTCCTTTCCAGATGCTTCTGTAGCTCAAGATAACTTAGGTAGCAAGCTTTGCACAAAGCTTTTTATTAGATTTCTTTTTCAAGGCCTGTGGAAGAAAGTAGAAAAGCTCTCACAGAATTCAGAGGGGTTTGTTTTTTTTTTTTTTAAACAAGATCATATATCTTTTTCCCACAAAGTACCTCTCAACAACAGTTCTGGAAGGGAGATAAAATCCCAGACCCCCTGGGGCTCAACTTCTACAGACAGAGAAATTATCTGTGCACTCTCTCAAACACAAGTAAAAGCCACATAACGATGAAGTAATGAATATTTGCTTCACATCTTCCCGACGTCCATTTATTCAGTGATTGAGAGGTTTTTTTTCAAGAGCACAAGGAAAAAAAAGTCCTTTTCTATACAAATGAGCAATCTATTGATTTTTAGAGGCTTTTCAAACTAAACCATTGCCATACTTCTTTCCCTCAGCAAATACTGCATACAAGCTATATTTTACAAGCTGTATCTCCTATAGTTCAGCTACAGCCACATGCCTAGTGTTGTTGCTGTTTCAAGACAGAAGACTCAGGTACTCAAAAATAGTAGACTTTGGAAATATTTAGTCTTAAATCCTGTTCCTTGACAATATCCGATTTGTAAAACTATTTGTGCTCTATAAGTCTGCCGGAGTTTCTTCCTGAAAAAAAAGAAGTTTCTTCTTGTAAACAATATTAGCCTTTGGAAATTAAACCATTATCTCCTGACACTGGCAACATGATTTTGCTGACCTGAAAACAGTCTTCCTTCCCTGGCTCCCCTGGCCTCAGGCTCACTCAGCTTCTGCTTCTCAGCATTTTTCAGTCCATCCTTCAGTTTGCCCTGATCAGCTCCCTCACAGTCTTGGTGCTTCTTACCCAGGAGCATCCATGCCACCTGACTTTTCCAAATTAAATACTTCTCAATAGGAACCACACTACTGCAATTATATTTTAAAGGTCCAACCTTCTGGTCAACTTTTTCATGTTTCTGCATCTGTGATGTCAGCCTCTGCTCTCCTTTCAATCTTAAATCTGACAATTTTACAGCAAACACTTAGCAAATATCCATAGACTCACCACGTAGACAGACGATGTATAAATTCCTCATTTTGCCATATCATATTGCAGTTACTATATAGCTGAGCAATTCTATTGATGTAATGTGGATAAGTAGCATCAACAGTCAAAATTTTAATCTTAACTAAGCCTGGGAAAATATTTACAGTTCAGGTCTCCTGTGCAAACATTGATGCTCTCCTATGTTCTCAGCAGAAAATAACCAAAAGCAGAACACAGTTATGTGAGCAGAAATCTGATGTACTTGAAGTTTCTTTCAAAGTATCAGCTTACAAATCAGTGGGAACAGAAAAATTACCACATGCTAAAGGAGATTTCAAGCAAAAGAGAAAGGTTAAAGGACAGCAGAAAACAGAGCAAACAAACGGAAATATTATCACCTGTTTCAGTCTCCAGAATCCTTTTTCATAGCACAGAAAAAAAAACTTATGGAAAGACTAAGTCTGTATTTTCACTGCCAAAAGGAATTCTCCTCCCAATGACATATGTCTGCAGGAATCTGAAAACTATTGTTGTCTGCTTATGCCTATAATAAAACTGGCAAAATTTTTTAGCACATAGGGAAGAACTGATAACTTTCCATTTATTTAGCGTGGCTTGAACACAGTTTTGAAAGGAAAACTCCAGTTCAGATAAAAGTCACATTCTTTCTACCTGATTTCTTATTTGACAGTAGGCAAGTTTTTGGTCAAAATATTTCTGTTAAACTTTGGTGATAAGTCACAAAATATACTGTGTAATCAGAATTAGGAAAACGATATGCTAATAATAAAAACCATGCCAATATGTTGCTTCATGAGGCAGCAGACCTCACAATCCTAGTAGACATTCCTTTCTGTGAGGAAAGAGCAAGATTAACTTTCTGAAATCTCCCCCCAGCTCTGTTATATGAGCAACCCAGAGCCGCGTTACCGTGAAACCACGTAGCGATCCTGTTGGTGTTCCTCTCGAACCCAGCACGCCGAGGGAGCTGCTCCTCTTTGAACCAGTGAATGATGACTTCTCGGGAGAAGGGCCTAGAAGGACGCTCCCAAATTTTACTGTATTAAAAAGGAAATAATTACAAAATACAGTCATCTAAAGAACTAGTGGTGTACAAAATCAAGGGACAATCTAAAAATAAAACTATATTGTATATATTTACAAAACTTATGATTACAAAATATTAAATGTAACAACTTAATCTTAATTTTTTTAGCATCCTTTTAAATTAAAAACAGAATATGTTGCTTGTACATTTGCAATGGAACATTAAATATTTTCCTAAGCAGAGAATTATAATTGAAAAACAATTTTCCACAGAATACACGATGGACATTTCAGTCAGGTTTCTCATTCCACCTCATTTTTATTCCAATTCACTAACTGACAAAAAAAAAAAAGTGTATTTTTTTCCTTAGGGCATATTCCTTTGCCCTGGCAAGTATTTACGAACTGGAATCAGCTACATGCATCTAAACCACAGAACGTGATAGAGGGTTTTGTCTGAACTGTCTTACCCTGCTTTTGCATTCTCCATTTGTGATCTTCTTTATAGCTTCTACTATTTTCTATTCATTGTAATCTTTATTTCCAAGTCACGCTTGTAATCAACAAACCTGGATGGGGCAGTGAGAGACAGCAAAGGGCTTGGCCTGTCGTTCAGCTTTGCCTCCTGATCATTATTCAGGCTCGTCCCCTTGAATAAGTTACTGAGACCAGCCACTCTTCCCTTCTGGATGGCTCGCAAGGACTGTCGCCGGTACTCGTCCCGGGCCCGGCGTGCTTGGTGGCTCCTTTCCTCATCCGCAGCTTTGGAGCGACGCACTGAGGGCAAGGAAGGGAAAGGGAGCGGGCAGGAAAGAAAAGGAGACTGTAGAGACACAGATGGCCGCTGGTGGAACAGTTCATTATCTCTGTTCCCTTTATTGCTTAATACTAAGAACATTCCAACTATAGTGCACCATCGAACAGATGGAGAAGTGGATAAGTCTGTTTCATATATGCCGGCCTAGCACTAGAAAAAAATATACTAGACTTGAACCATCACTGGCTCGTCAGCACTGGCAGTAACAGAGACTGGCTGCAATATAACTAAGTAAACACCAGTGAGCCCCTACCTACCTGACACTTGCTTTGGCTCTATAAAGAGAAATTCCACTCTGGAACATCTTTTCCAGTGGAGGTGCACCAGATTTTATGTTTCATAGGAGAATATCAACTGTTGCTAAATTTCAGACCTGTGCTTAGCACAATTCATTCCAACTATGTGCTTAACTAGAATTGCAGGAGCTAGTTCATATACACATGAAATATATATGTTACATATTTTTTTTTTTTTTGGAAGGGCAGAAGATACATCTGCGCTATAATATTTAAAGTCACTGAAAACTCCTTTTTAAAATTCCAATCTAAAAAAGGGTCAAGTAACAATAAGCAAATAAACAACCATTAAAAAAGGGCAAGCTGCTACTATGGATGATGTTCTACTATATATGAGTCTTCAAAACTGGATATAAAAAAAGAATGTGTACTAGACGTTTTAACACACATCTATCACTGGCACTGACCACAGCTTTATCTAAGCAAACCAAACTTAATTTCTGTAACCCCAAATAACAAGACTGCTGCCTTGGCCACAATGGATCAGGCATCTTTCACTAAAGGTTCTTAATTTGAAAAACAATGTGCTAAAATCCTGACTTCAAAACGTGATAGCTTAAATGCACCAAGAACTGTACTGCAAATATTTGTCATCTATCAGCTCTTTTCTGGTGCCTCAAACCCCATTTTGATGATTTTTTTGAGACACAAATAACTTCAGGCAGTCAAATTATTCCAGTGCAAAACAAACCTTTAACATCCAGTGAAGCAAACATTAAGAAGGGGAAAAAAAAAAAAAAAAAAAACACCAAGCTATCGCCTCCGGTAGCAATTATCAATCCTGCCGTGACTCTCCTGGCTCAGATCATATCCAATTCATAACGCACACACTATTTCTCCCTCTACTGTGCTTGTACCCGTGACTAGGAATGCATGATATAATACCAGACAGCTACATTTCATTAGGCTGTTTGCATGCCTCTAGTTTACCCTCCTGAAGTAAAGCAAGCAAAAGAAAAGGATTTATCCAAATCATGGAAAGGTTTAATGGAATAAAGAAAGAAAACAAAATGCTCTAGGCAAATGAGAGAATGAGGCATAACCCTTGAGGTCAGGAGATACATAGTGATGTTACAGGTAGGAAGATATAAAGAGCTAAAAACTAATTGAGATACTGAAATAAATGAATCATGGATGTTTCTAATATATACAAGTGGTAGAATTTCAGTTTCACTTACTAAACAGTTACCCTGCAGTTTTAACTAAATCCAACAACCAGCCTGTTATGGGCATAAGAAAACTGAGAAACACTGCCCTAGAGGTCATTATTTTTTAGTGGTAGATTATCTCAGCCAAATCTGATGCTTCGGTGGGTCAAGAGTATTACAAGTTTCCCCTAATTTATCCTTTGCAAATGAGAAGCCAGAAATTCAATAATAACTGCTCTTTGTGTAATATGTATATATGCTATACATATATGCATGTTTCTGTGTAAGGCTAGGAAAGCCTGCATGCCTTTGATACGCATATCCACGTGTATATGAATACACTTATCTCTCTCTCATGTTATGAAGAATTCTTATTAAAGTGCTTTAACTAAAGTGACTGAAGAATCACATCATGGACCATAGGATGCCCAGGGGCTTGCTGTCTATTTTCCAGTTGATAGAGGACTGTTGCCGTTCCTTATAGTTACAGCCAGAAACCTCCCTCTCTCTCTCTCCCTTCACAACTCACTATCTTTAGGAGCGGCCTAGTTTAGCTCATACATGGATCAAGGCTGCCACAATATTGGGAAATCTGTCTTTCAAACCAAACCAAGGTCCCTGTCATCGATCACCAGCTTTGGTGACTGGAAGTAGTAATGCAGATGAAGATTCACCCTGTCGCTGCTGGCGAGCATCTACAACAGGTTTTGCACAGCGCTCCAGGCAAGCTGGCGCGTGTCGGGCGGGCGGGCCGTCTCCTGCACGCGCAGCTCCCACACGTTTGCACGTACCGAGACGGCCACTCCTTCAAGTCCGGAGGCAAATTTGGAGATATTTCTCTAGCAGTTTGTTCTGACAAAGAAATTCAGTGAATACTTACCTCTCTTTAAATTTCTCAGCCTCCCATTTTTCTAGAAATGAAACTGGATCAAATCTAGTACAAAAATTCTAAGACCAAATCTGCCACTAACTCTGCACTTACTCTTATATTTCAGGATACATTGTAGCCTTTCTCACACTAGGAAAGCAGGAGTAGTTAAGGCTTCTAGTACCACCTGAAGTAGGAATTATTATTCTTGACTTGCTGCCAGAAGATATCTTATTTTACAGGAAGCATACTTCAGCCACAGTCCCTGTGCAAAGCATCAAATTTTAGTCAATACTGCCAGTGGAGAGATTAGATAACTGCATATTATCCCTTTCCTTTAAATACATGAATCATCACAATAGATCCATCTATCTAGCACCAAGAATTACTACAAATAATTTATATTATCTTCATCTTCCTTTTGCATTAGGACAGAATATCAAGACTGTCAAGACTTGGAAATGATGAATGTGATTGATTTGGGTGCTAAGCTTGTATAAGAAATTCACAGTTCAGCCTGTTTTCATGAATCCGTACCCCTGACCAGTCTTTTATTCAAATACGGATGTACCAACCAGGGACACCCTTCTTCAGTTCAGGTACAGTTAAGCACTTTTCTGCCCAAAAGCACTGTAACTTGGGAAGAAATGCCTGGTCTAATTTAATTTATATCAATCATGTACCAGTAAGATTGTAGTTCTATTACTGCACACCTAAAAATGAGTTTAAAAACCTCCTGGAAAGCTGGTAAAAGCACCCAGACTGACTCCTGGGCTGTCACAATTATATTGCTGTAATTTCTAGAGATTAATAGTTTTAAGCTAGCTTGGATACATCTATAAGACCTATAATGTAAACATATTTTTAACAACTAAAAGGTTGTTACAAAGTTTGCATATGCAATAGTTGTTCTGATCCTACATGTCTTAATTTGACTTTGGTTTTTTTATCCTGGGCAGTTTATGAGGCTCTACTATTTTCCTATATCTTGAGTGAAAATGCAACTTTGCCTTCTTTCTTTCCATTTAGGATCGGGAAATCTATGTGCAGTTCTGGCAGGGCTCTAATGCCAAATCTTTTGACAGAGATGTGGATTAATGTACACTGTACTGGGACTGAACTCGAGTCATATCATTTGTGAAAGATTAGGAGCTGTCCATTTTCTATAATCTATTTTGTGTTTTAGAAGAGCTGTGAGTTACGGTCAGAGCTGGGTGGATCCAGAAAAACACACAAACGTGCCCCATGAATATATGTCCTCATTTTTGAGTGATTTTGCTTCAGCTTTACCCTTGTTACTAATTCTTGATATGAAGTTTGTTCCTGAACAATTGAAAAATTATTATAATTATAGACATGATTAATAGACAAAACAATTAATAAACAAAACTCAAGCTTCAAATTTTTTGAGTGCACATGCAAATCACATGGTGTTTTTCTGTTCTCTAATTGGAAAATAACTTCCCAGAGACATTCTGCAATATGGCTCTAGCTTAGCAGTCTTTTTATCTGAAAGCATCTGGATAATCCCATTCCTATTCAAAGCACTCTGAGACCTATTGAAGTCAATGAGTACACACTTAAGGTTAAGCATTTCCTTATTTAATGCATAGCTGAACAGGGGACTATTCACTTAAAATTTCAGCTTTTTATCAAATGCTCCTGCCAGTAAACAAACTCACTCACTTGAATTTCTGTGGCAAGCAAGCACTAAATAAAAATAAAAATAAAATAAAATAAAAAAAACCCCACACACCTCCTTGAATCCTCCAAAATTCAGATAAAAACAAATTCAAAGGCACAGCTGCAGTAGAGTATAAATAAAAGAGAAGCAATAAGAGGTCAGCTTGGCATCCCATGTCCAACAGAGGCCAAGAATGGGTGCTTAAGAAAACACGTAAGAATACAGCAAGTCACTCAACTCTGCTTATATTGCTACTGGAACAAGGACTGTCTGGAGAGGAGTACAGCTGATCAGACGGTTTCTGAGATCTCCACTGCTTGGTGCAGTATGCAGGGATTTGCGAGCGTACTAGCAGAGTGCCTCTTGCCATATTCACGCAGATGAGGAGGTGTACTGTGGCCTTTGCAAATAGGTTTTGCAAATCCCTTTTCTGTTCTCATACAAAGGAAGGAGGTCAAACTTGGACACTGTGGCATTTTGTTTTGTTTACTGAGTGCAAAATATGGAACAACTTGCAGAAAGGTCCAAAACTAAGTAAAATACATACCCTCTTCTGTTTAAGTTTAGCCTTAGCTCACTTCTCAGGTTCACAGCTTTGAACAGTGGAATTTCTGAATCAATCTTTTTCCACTGGTCCTCTCCTTTGCCAAATACACTTGCACCGTATATCAGCTCACAACTGTCCTCTAAAACAGCCTGCATGTACTCATTATGTGAAATCCAAGTATATAATTACTCTCCCAACATAATTTTTTTTTCCTGGTAGTGCTGATTACTCAAGTTACTCCATGCTTGTCATTCAGTACATTAAAAGTACTAAAATTATGTACTTCAATTAACACAGCAGTTCTAAGGGCTTTTATTGTTATTTGGCACAATCAGGCAAGACACAAAAGCAAGCTGAACAAAACAAACTAATATTAGCAAACGCTCTGCTTACAGCCTTGGCAAAAACCTGCCCGCTGAGGGATAACGTGATGAGGAGAGATGAATCCTCATCACATTTTAAATTCCATCTACTAAATAAATCAGTAGTGTCATCAATATCATTGCCATGTTCACTCTCCACAATAGCTACTCCAGCACTGCTCTTCCTCTTCAGTACTGACCCCAGCACTGTTGAATATAAAGGGCTGACTTCAAGGAGAGAAGATACAAAGGATCCTGGCCTTGTTCCTAACGTGCCATGTGGTTTTCACTGCAGTTGTGTAGAGACAAAGACATGTTAATATTACATCTGCTTGTGCCTCTCTTGTGGATTCATGCATCTATTTACTGCTTGGAAAAACACATGACAAATTGACAGCTCTGTCCATCTCGACTCAACTTTCTCTCAGTGGTTGAAAGGAATATTTGGAGACAAAATTAGAAGAGCATCATAAAAGGAGAAAAAATAACTACCTGGAACTGAATTCAGCGTGAAAAATCAGTGAACCGAAGATGCTCGTTCATGGCAGTTTAAGATATTCCCATTCCCATTTGTTACTGATAATCTGTGGCAGTTTGATGTGAAGCCTGATGGCACAGCCTAAACCAGTGCAGGAACTGGTCTGGTCTAACGCATGAAACACTTCACCTTCATATCTTAAATTGTCACACACATTTACTAACTGCTCTCAGCCTTCAGACCAGCTGGGATAAATTGAAACATTGAGTTGAACACAAGAGGATAAGCAGAGATGTGACACACTCTAGCTATTAGTCTGCATTTAGGTTAATGCTAAATCAATGACTGATAACAGCATTAACCCTGGCCGCACAGAACTTAGAGCAGGCTGCAAAACCCAACCACGGCTCAGGCAGCTAGCAAGTGCCGAGCTCACTTTGCCAGGGCAGCACTGCCAATGGTGCCTGGATGGTGGGATAGCTCCAAGTGACACGAGTGCCACCCACGCGCCCTTTTGACAACGAGCAGACGTGTCTGCAGGGAGTGAAGCAGGGAGTGAAGACCATGGCAGGCAGAACACCAGGCCAGGGCTCACAATTCCTGCCAAGCGTATGAAGTTGGCCAAAAAACGTGGCCCCGAGAAAATTTAATGGTCGTAGCTGATGCTTCTCAGAAGACGAAAGTGCTTTGACAGACCAAGAATGCCACTGCAGGAATCACGGTCAAAACCTTTCACATCTCATTGCTTTTCTGGCTCCTACCACAACACTAATACTGCATTTCTCATATCTGCCCTTTGCAATCATCATTACTAAAAAAAAAAAAAAAAAAAAAAAAAAAAAAAAAAAAAATAACCAAAAAAACCCACAAAAAAACACCACAGATAGAATGGTTTTAAAAGCTCAGTTACATCTTCAATACATAAAATAATTGCTAAAGTACAAAAGTGACAGCTATTTTGGGTATTTTTAATTGTGTTTATGGAGTTTGTTACCAATTTCTGTAATAAATAGAGTGGATTTATTAATAAGGTTAAAAATGCATTCTCTTTCATTACCCTCTGAAAAACGCTCAAGCACATCATCTGCGTGAGGTTGCCAACTCGGGTTAATTGACAAAGCCTCATTCCCTACAAAACTGAAGGGCTATTTTTTGCCACCAACCCACTCTACTTTTGAACACTCAAACTAGAGAAATCTACAGTTTTCCTTTCAGAATAAACAGGTACACCTGGATTTAGACAGTTCCCTTGGGAATAATTACCTTCCCTTTACTGACAATGTAATATATAGAGGTTTTATTGATCAAAAATGTGCACAGCCTGCAATCAGCTTGCGAAATGGCAACAGTGAATCGTATTTGGATATAATTCATTTTGTACTGAATGATTCACTACTGCATCAATAGCAGGTAATAGGACTTGAGTAATTAGTCTTCAGCAACTCCCAAAGTAAGGACTAAAGTGATCAAATAAACCCATCACGTGTCTTGAAGTATTTCTTTTACTTCTGTCAGAAAGTAAGTAACACTACAGCAAGATTTTCTTCCTGCTTCATGAGGCATCTCATGGAACACAGACAACATCAACTCCCTGATACTCTCTTTTTAGCATTAGTTGATTAACCTCTGTCACATCTAACTAACACAATAACCTACAGGAGCTAAAGCTTTCCTAACATTGTATTTTCGCAAACCTGTGCAATTCTTATTCCTAACAGTAATTTCATATTTTTAAAGTTAACTATGCAGCAGATTCCAGATAGAATAGACTCACATTTTATGCACAGTAACCTCGAGAAACTGTATGTGCTATTGTGTGCTTTATGTGCTTGGAAGATGACTGATGTACTTTTAAATTAATCACAATAGTGATATCAATACAGTATTCAGGGTGTCTAAAAAGGAATCAGTATAGAGAGTATCCTTATAAAGACTTTCAGGGCAGCAATCTAAGTGACCCGCTGAAACAATAGTAGTTTATCTGAGTGATACTACACTTGGTCAAATCACCATATAGAGGTAATTAAAATACAGGTGAAGACAGATTTTACCTCTTCAGAGATGGCCAAGGACAAGTTCTTTGAGCAAGTGTGTCCAGATTTATTATTGCTAAGACAAAATGTAACAACTTGAAAACTAATAAATTCAATGATTATCACTGCTGCTTAGAAAAAAACTTCCATGAGGTATTGACATAGATTCTTATTCAGAAAAGTAGGTAAAATCTGTACATTTACAGCAATTCTCAGTTATAAGAGTAGTTTTCTGCAAAATAATGCATCATTTTTCATTGTTTCGTATAGAAGATATCTGTGCCAACACCCTTTTCCACTCTACAGGTCGCCTTATTTGCTTTTTAGAAATATGTTAATACAGTGGAGGTGATTTTACTTACACTGTTCTTCCCACTCTTGGTCATCATCACTGTGTTGCCCATGCTGCTGAGCTTGCTTGAGGCTCAAATACAGTTCTCTTGCTCGGATTTCCTCCTGCTGCCGTATTTGTTCTTCACCTTTCTGTCTTTCCTCTTCCTCTCTTTTCTAAGAGAATGAAGTAAAACAGAGGTAATTAAAATGGAAGACCAAGCCAAAAGTTAGGACACTCCTTCAGCTATTTCCTCTCATAGAACAGCTATATGACTTTGGACAAATCACTGTCTATTCTGGCTTTGTGTTCTCTACCTGCCCCAAATTGAAGTTCCCCATCTTGATGGGAATTTCTGATGAAGGGATTCTACCTGGTGAGAGATGCACACGTATAAGAGGAATAATGGGCACCTAAATATCTAAGGATTGGACTGGAGTTTCTAAAAAAAAAAAAAAGTATTTTATTTATATGGTACCAGAGCTGTACTGGCTATTTAGCCATTGCAGTCTGTGAGCAGTGCTCTTCTCAGCCCAGGCGTTCCCTCCATTGAGGAGGCTGCTCTCACTCAGACATTAGACACATCTTAGTGAGCTCTGCTGCTCCTTTTGAATCACTTTGTTGTTTAACTGCTTAGTTTAGCAACTTGCACCATGTATCATCATAGCCAGAGATTTCTTCCAAATATCAAGATCGTTATTGTTCATTTGTTGGGTCATCAAATAAAATTATCCAAAATGACAAGCCTCATTATCTAACCTAAGCTAACAAGCATCCCAAGTCCATAATAGATGTGAGTCATTGTAAATGTTACTCCTAACACATTTCTAGGGTCAAGCAACTTCTATGCAGGTGAATAAAATCTGGTGACACTGGCAGTTAAGTGGGAGATGTTTTTGCCCTCCTTAAACCATTCTTTGTCTGTTAGAGGCCAAAGGTGGCATTCCCAAAGATCTCTGCACTGTCACAGCTTTTCTCCTTTTAGAAGGGATTTGAATTTTTCACTGCAGTGGAAACAGCATTAGCTCAGCACAGAGGAAAAACAACTGATTAGACTGGAAAACAACTTGCTGAAATGTACCAACATGTCTTATCAATCTGCTGAACTGATATATTTGAGTAAAAGATTTTCAACTACAGGCACTGCACAAGTAATTTCTTTTCCTTAAGATGTACACTGTAAGGTAAAGCCTTAAAATTAGTTTCACATGAGACCATTCCCTCTTTCAAAAGAGAAACTAGAGATAGTTAGCCTCCCTTTTATTATATCACATTCAAGCAAATCTGAACTTTGTGGAAAGGAATACTTGATAATTTTGAAAATAAATGTAACTTATTAGACATCTTCGTAATTTCCATCATAGTGGGATTCACAGCATTACCAAAACAATCCACAATCTATGCTGCAAAGGAGTGGTGCAGTTTTAAAAATGCAACTGATTTCTAGTATTTGGTATATTCTAAAACTCAGTCTGTGGGCTCAGGAGATCTGTGGACTCTGGAAAGCCACAACAAATCATATTGTAAAATTTGCCAGGCTTTTCAAATATCAGAAGCTAAGCTTGCAACTATTTTCAGGACCTATTTTCCATCACACTCAGGTATATCTGAGGCTTTGCTGAGCCAGGCTGGCATTTACCCATACAGGCAAAAATCATCTGTATCATGGAAAAAACCCTCAGGTGGGATTATGGAGAGCACCAGGGTGGACAAGATCACCTCACACCTCTACCACGTGCATTCACAGAACTTCCAGGGCACTTCCATGCAAGGCATGGCTTTACTATGAACTCCCACAAATTTAGCCACAATTACTGGTTGCAGAGAAGGTTGCAGAATTTCCTGACATCACTGATAAACCTGCAGAAAGCAGCTCACATACCTAATTCTACACAAGCAGATTCCCGTTCAGTGCTTTAAAGTACCACCCATATGAATGCTCACGCTAAGTAAAGGTATTTGTTATAACTTGGCCACCCAATCGTTGGTTGAAAAGTGCTGCATTACTCAAAATGCTATGTTAATTCAGCAAAAGGAATATATTAATTTAAAAGCTGTTCTTTCAAGTGAGTATCTTCATTTTTGTAATACACTGGATAAAATATTCATTTGAAAGTTGTCTGTCCTATCTGAACACCTGCCTGGAGACAAATACCAGAAGCAACAACAATGTTGAAGCGTTGTTATTACAAAGGTCCAATGTAATAACACAAGTCTCCAAACAATGATTTTGCCATTTAGCATCCATTAGAGGGACTCGTATGCACATTTTCCCAGAGGAGACACAGGTGTCTGGACGTGTGCCTAGGAAACAGAAGCAACTTACTCTCCGCTGCAGGAAAAAAAAGTTGTTTTTTTTTTTAATTCTCTCCATTTCTGCAAAGGTTATTTGTCATTATCCTGTATCTTGCAACTAAAAAGATGACATTTTTAATTCTTTTCAAAACACAGCTTTCCCCAAAGCATTTCTGTACATCATTTTTGGCATCTAGCAATCAGGGAGGGCCAGAAGCCACAGCAGCGATCGGGACAGTTTTGCTGTTCTGGTCATGGATCACACAGTGTCACGTTTGAGTAAGAATGACAACTTCTATAAGCAGGAAAATGGAAATAAGTTTAAATCTGAGTGGGAATAAACAAGGACAGATGCCTTGAGTTTCATAGGGACAGTTTGCCTTAGCGGCAGTAAGCCAAAAGACGCTTTCTATGTACTTTTGTCCACTGATATTTCAAAAAGATGGAGAAGCAATTTACGAATTACAAGCAACCAGAGTAAGAAAACAGAACAAATGCTAATCTCCACCCTATGCAAGAATTCAACTCTTCTCCCATTTCTGGTAAGTAACATAAATCAACATTTTTCCATTTAGCTCAGCTGAGATCCACCAATTTACACCGGCTGAGGATTTGTCTCCTTAATCTTAATGAAACAAAATCAGAGGACCTGAAATACTGGATATTAATAATGATGTGCCTGTGCAGTGAATAATAGCTCCATATCACACATGATGAGCAATAAATTAGGCTGCTCTTATTATTTCTGAAAAAGAAATGCCTAGCATTCTTCTTCAGTCAATTTTTCATGTTTTAATGCTGGTATCCTTTGATTATTTCCCACATCATCCTCTCATTATCTTCAGTCTTAGAAAGATTGAGTGGACCACTCATTATTTTTGAGATGTCAGTGCTTTCTGAAACCATTGTTTTCAAAAACAGCAGACTTTTCATAATAATAAAAGCTTTATATTCTCTTTTTGCATATTCCATTTAGAGCTGGTGATTCCATACTTCAGTTGTTAGTAAATCACTATGTTCCAAGCAGTTTGGACAAAGAAATTAGCTATTCCTTACTCTTATGAGGAGAATATTTTCTGGGGCAGCTTCACTGCTTACAAATCANAAAAAAAAAAAAAAAAAAAAAAAAAAAAAAAAAAAAAAAAAATCAGGGCCATCCCTTGAGGAAAACAGGCAGGAATAGGGGTAATCCCCATTTATCAAAATGTTTTCTTTCAATGCAAACTACTAAGGTAAGCTTAATATGCAAAAACAAACAACAAAATATAAACCCTCTGATACAACTTCCCTAAATTACACAAGAGATGTGTCTCTTTTTCAAAACAGCTGTTGAAGCACTTGTAGTAAAAAGATAGCGGCGTCTGAAAGAAAAACACGGAACTCTGGTGGAATTCACGTGCTTAAAGTAGCACGTAGTAGCACCCAGAAAGACTGTCTGGATTGTTTGTTTTGTTAGAGGGAAGAAGGAGCTTTAAATCAAAGACATAAGTAAAAAATAACCACCACTCCACACTGCTGAGAGCTAAACTCACCATTTTAGCAGTGCTTATCTTTTTCAAGAAAAATAAATTATATTTATTAGTGCAAGCATGTATGTATAAATATATTGTGCAACATTAAAAGGCAGACTGAAAGAGAGGAGCTTGTATTTAAAATGAACAATTGAATGTTCTTTATTTACTCTCCTGGAAAAATAACAGCGACTATCTGCTTCTTCATATGAACCCAGTCCTACATGTCAAAGTCAAAAGCAGAAAGGTATAATAATCCTCAAATACCACCTTCTGCCTGACAGTTGAGACAGATCGCACCATATGCCATGACCCTTTCAGGTCTTCCGGAATAATTTGGAAGGTGACAATTCAGGACTTGGTTGTAAATTGCCAAGAAATACCAACCTGCTGTAACAAATTACACTGGCAGTTCAGCAGGCAGCAGTAATCCTCTCCAGCTTTAATTCCACTGGAGAATTTGAACATGCTAAATGATCTTATCCAGCCTCTGGCAGTCGAGCATTTACCACAGACTTGTTACTGTAAACGTGTCTCACAATTATTCTAGCTCTGCTATAGCCATTTCTAAATAATATTTTATCTTAGCTGTGGCTGGCTTCTACAGTTTCAGTCCAATGCAGATGAGAGAATAGGTCAGTGCTCTGAACTTGCCACAGATTTTAAAAATGCATCAGGGAAAGGCAAAAACACATAGTTCATTTTTTTCCAATAGGAAACAGAGCTGCTGGCTGTCGTGGCTCCCTGGGGACCTCCGGGGAGTCTTACAGGATGGGGGGCCACTAAGTAACTGACACCTGCTTAGGGCAAAACCTACACAACACGTTCATTACAACACTCTCCTCTGAAGAAAAGGGTGTATGAGATTCCCTTTACACCTCAGGCTGTCGGGCATTTTGGTCTCATGTCAGGGATTTTTGGTACCTCCGAGAGCTGATGCTGGGTCACATCTATTGTGAACCTCCTGAGATCCATGAACCATCAGTTCTGAGCCAGGGTGGGCATCACGCTGCCCATCACAGAGCTGAGGACACAGCTCGTATCCGGATCCGTGTCTCAGGACTCCCAGCTCTGGAAAAAGGGGATCGGGAAATTGCAGGGTCCTGGGCTCTTGGACAGCCTGCCCTGAGCAAGGCTCACACAGCAGGACAGACTTCAGAGATCAGCTTCTGCCACAAGCCCATTGGGCAGTTTCCAAAAGAACTGAGTGTGAAAATCAGAAGAAACACATCCAAGCCCATTCCACCCTTTTCCTGAGAAATCTCTCACTTGCCTCAGAACGAAAAGTGTATGCAGAGACATTATTTTCTCTTCTGCCAGTGTCTCAAAAGGAAGTCACGTTTCACTCATAGTTATGGCCCAGAACATGCTGTTCACCCACAGCTCAGACAGGCAAGCAATATCATACCTTGGTTCACAAAGAGCCCCTTTTAGACAAGTCAAAGGTGGGAACCACTTCTGACTGGGAGAGATCTGAATTTTATTACATGTGCTGCAGCAGGCTTGTGTAACTTGCCATAAAACAGTGAACATCTAACCTGCTCTCACTCACCTCAGAGTTTGTTTCTGTATTAGGAACATTTCACAGCTGGGATACCCGAAATGCAACCTATCCGTGCTAGCACCTCAGCTGCTTCCATTTCAGCACTCCAAAGACCAGAGCTCAGGTAGCTTTTACTGGAGGTCCACAATAAGGACAACAACTTCAGCAGCAGTCATCGATGATGTTAATGGGAAAAAGATTTTAAAATTGGTGTCATGGTTTCTCACATGTAGGATAGAAAAAAAATCTTAAAATTGAATTCCCAGCAGAAAACAAACAGCAGCAACTGTCTGAAGAATCAGACTCACAGCACTGTCAGGCGAGGGAAAGCACTCAGGCTTGTGTGGAAAGCTCATTCAGATCAATGGGAATGAAGAGAGTTCTTACTGTTAGGCATGAGCTGTCCTTATTAGAGATGATTTCCTGAATTGAGGAATTAATTACAGTCTGCTCTGTGAAGACTATTTATAATACCATCTTCACTGATGAGAACTTAAGCAGCAAGGACATAAAAACTCTTAAATATATACCATAAAAAAAAGCCTATTCCCACCCATCACCCTCCCAACTGAAATTAAAGACCATAAAACCTGCATCAAAAAAAAGTGGAAGGAAATTGTTCTGTCATTCTAATACTTATCAAGGAAATAAGGGTTATTTCTCTTTAGCATCACTAGCATTAAAATTTACACTAAGTATTTTTGATGCATGGAAAAAAACAATTCCTTTAAATATTGTTATAAAGTTTTCACTCAATGTATATTTCACTTCTCAAGTAAGTTTAAGAAACAACCCAGCCTTACTGTCAACTGTGCTAATATAATTAAACTTGGGAGGTATCTGAAGTTGTCATGCAGACAGTTCTTTACTGTTACTATTTTCACGCTATAAGGTGAACACACCACCTGAGAGCTGAGAAATTCTCTCTGTTATTTCTGATTGTAGCTAAGGATACCACCCTGCCCTGGCAGACTGAGGCTCACACCTCTAATCTGCCCTAGCTCTGCACATTAAGACTCTTAATGACAGCAGCTGATAATAGCAGGAAATTATGTCTATGATCCCATAGCCGTTGTGAATTAGCAAAAGATGGATGATAGCAATTGGCTCTCTTATTGTCATTTGCAGCAGATGCATAAAAGAGTAGCTGTCCTTAAATTGCAAAAATAGAGCAGTCAGCATTCATATTCTAGCATCATAAAAATAAAAGGCATTTCTGCTTAAGCAATACCAGAGAATGCAATACTTTCCAATAGCATAGGAAACAGATCATCATTCACTATGATATAGGAGATACCATTTATCTAGTGCAGACAGCCTTCGAGTCCCATGACAGGTCAAGTGGAGTAAGAGTGGTTTAAAAAGGAGCATCTGTGATACAATATGGTTACAAATCAAGCACATCAGCAGAATAGATATAGACTTTTAATTTCCCAATCAAAATGCTTCAAGAGAATGAAACATAAGACTGAGCTTTTCATTTCCCAATTTGGAGACTGCTTTGAATATAGTCTGGTCATCACTACAGAAGGATGATTACCAAGGTATTAAATATTTTAAACCTGTTAAATTGGGCTTGCTGATCTGCATTTCATTCCACACCCCGATTCATTTACCAAAGGCACATATCTTCAAGATTTCAATGACTGCAGTCACACATGCGTAGATTCACCAACTCACCTTCTACCCTCACCTCAGGTTTGGGGGTTTTTGTTTGTTTGTTTGTTTTTGGTACCCTTTTTATACTTGGAGGTGGAGGTAGACACCAGAAGTCTAACTTTCCTATCCTCCTGTCTGGATAACCTTTCCACTCGTTCAGCTTATAAATATTTCATGTACTTCTTCAATTACACTATAGAAATTATGAAAGGACTAAAGGAAGGGGGAAAGAAGGGGGGAAGAAAACCAAAGCCATGTGAGCCTTAAATAAACCAGTAGACAGCAAGGTTAACAACTCCTCTCTATCAGCCTTTGAGATTCACTTGTTGCTTTTAAGTAATTCTACAGCACTGTCTCTTTCAGACCAAGTAACAGTTAAGCCTCTTTTCGGAGTAGCAAAGGTGTGCTAGTCTCGTCTTGGGGACCAGCCCTGTATTTGGATCTGTGCTGGTGGTATCCTATCAGTCCACGTCTCTCCTAACAGAGACCAAGTATAGATCTGATTGCAGACTTAGGGACAGAAATTCATTTAATTAGAGGATGTTATTCTATTAACACAGTAAATACCACAGCACACTCAATAAAGGAATAATCTTTAAAAAATATTCTTTGTGGATAATAAAAAATGTGGTCCATTTATTTAAGTTTTTGCAAATGTTCTCTTCAAATGCCTGATTTATAAGAAATAGCAGAAGAAAATTTATTTCACAAAAGACTTGGAGAGAAAAATGCTGAACACAGATACAGAAGAGCTGAACTAAGCTTAGTATTTGAAATTTAAAATAAAAACTGACCCAAATTCTCATGCTACTTACAGCAGTATGAGTTTAGCTTCTATCCTGCACACAAAGGGACCTCCTCAGTCCCAGACCAACATTGGGAACAAAGATCTCCATTACTGCACCTTTCCATCAATATAAAAATTAGACAGAATTTGATGCCATTCCTTTTAAATTTTACCTAAAACTGAATGACTAGACTTCCTTAACTGTAACAACATTGATTGCTGGTGACTGAAAGCTTAAGTTAGTCACTTAGATTTTTTTTAAATAGTCCTTTTTGGGGCAGACAGAAGAGCAACAGTGAACTCGTGGACATTTAATTTACCCCACTGAGCATAAATCAACTGCAAATCATTTATAGATATGAGTGAACAGGCCTGTACAGCTCAAGAGAACTTTGCTTTCTTGAGAGCAGAAGAAGGTGAGTTTAATTAGTTGCTCTACTCATTACTCATATATTAATAAAACCACTTGAACGGTATAGCTTCATTACTCACTGACATCAAATTTCAAAGGCCCTGTTCTCTCCAGTGAATTCAGATTAACTGTGCAAAGGTAAATCAACAGCTCTGTGCAGAAGAGGCCGCAGGAACTGCCCTCGCCCTGTGCTGCGTAACCACCCTCAAACCGCGGTGCCGCGGCACACGGCGCGACCAGCTGCCTGCTGGCTCCAGCCGACAACCACATCCTCAATAAGTAGCACTGTGGTCCTCGGCGTTGCTCCCATCATGGGAAGACAGGGGATTTTCTCACTTTTAATCTCCAGCCCAGGAAAGCAGGAACCGCAGCAATGCACCAGCCAGGGAGAGGCACCAGGAGAAGCTGGAACTCCTCCTACCAGGCTCTGGGCATTCTCCATGGAAATCCAGTCATCCGTCCTGTGCAGGCTCACAGGCTCACCAGACTCTGAAAACTTCTCAGCACATTAAAGTATCTGGCCCTATGAATTGTAAATAATTTATCTTCATAAAGTAATATAAAAATGTTAAATGCTGAGGCCTTCCTTTCTTTTGTTTTCAAATAGTTCTTTTCAACAAGAGCAGGTGAAGAAACATTATTTTGAGCGAACGTATTTGAACATGCTATAGGAACAAAAACACTACAATACTGTGAGCTCATGAAAAATTCATAAGCTGATAAAAATCAGGTAAATGAACTTCTAGCAAAGCCAACTAGACTTTCCTCAAACGCTGAATAAGAGAAGAATCTACCCATCATTATATTTGAGGAAGTAGTGACAGAGTTTTAAAATTAAATATGTGCACAGCTTATCAAAAATATATTATTTTCAAGTAAATTGACTTAAATAGACACAATTCACAATCGCACATTTTTCCCCACAGTATGATTCATTCAGTAAGGCTGACTGAACAATTCTGTTAATGTGTTAATTGAATAACCAGTTTGATTGTCCTAACACTTTTGAATAAATTATGCAATTTTTTCATGTCATTCATATATTCCAGGAATAAAATAATAATGCTTATTAATAAGCATGTCCTGAAGTTACAAGAACTTAGAATATATAAAAAGCACTATTGGAAAACCAAAATATGATTCTACACATACCTTCAGCTCCTCCTGAATTCTTTCTTCCACCAATTTGGCTGCTTTCCGATCCTCTATTTCTACTTTCCATTTTTCTGCCACTATTCTGGCTTTTTCTTGAGCCATAGCATCTCGGAATTTTTTTGTGATTTCCGCCTCCTTTTGCCTCCTTCAGAAAAGGATTCAAAAATAAATATAACTGTAGGAACTGATTTTTTTTGAAAAAGGGAATCAATCTTTAGTCAATGCAGAAGCACAGACTGTAACTAACAACATAACTTAATGGAAATATACAAAGAAATAATCAAAACGTACTTAACAAGTGAACAACCACAAACTTCTACCACAAAAAAGCCAGAAAGCAGACATTAAAATTTGTGGGGAAATATATATTTAGTTTCCTGCCTGCCCATCTGTGAAAGCATGATCAGAAATCCACTGTGTGTCAACATCAGTGAAAATGTCTGCTAAATTCTGGCAGAAGATTGGTTATTAGCCCTGACACGAGGCACACAGAACACAGGTTGAAGCGTTTAAACCCCGTTTAAATATGTAAACACTAAAAGCAGGCAGCATCTGACAGGAAAAGGAATAATAGAATAAACTGTCACTTAAACTGTGGCTTTTCAGTGCTGTACTACAAAAGGCATTGCAGCAGGCAAGTGGTCTGCTTCTCAGCTGTGTCAAGCATCAAAACAGTGCTGAATCTCTCCCAAATCTGTATGAGGCCCTGCTCAAAACACCAGCATGGCAGCTTTTATAATCAGCTTCTGAACTGCTGGGATAAGAATACAAAGAATGTGCAAATAAAGCCAAACGCAAAAAGGATTTTATGTACAAAATTCCCATTGTGCGTATAGATGTGTGACAGAACAGGTATTGTTCATTGACACTTAGTCAGCTAAAACCCAGACTGCTTCATTTTCACTTACTTACAAATTGCCCAACAGTTCAATAAAACTCCCCAAAATAAATGTGTTTGCTTCTGTTTTGTTTCTTTGTGTAAGAGGCATTCTGATTTTTCATGTGCTGAAAAATGCGCAAGCAAATGAAGGCAAACGTTCACAAAACATACTTACCAGTTTACCCACCATTACCTGCCACCTTTCTACAAGGTCATGTCTCCCAATTTGCCAAGTGGACCCTGAATTCAGATTCTTAAATCCTCACCATAGTTCTTCTGCCTCCTTCTGTGCTTGCTGCCTGGCTCGCTCTGCTATTAGCTCCTCAGATATCTGCTCATACGGCTTGTCGCCTGGGGCTTCTCCCATAACCCACACCCAGACCTCACCGTCCTTCCCGTGTAGCCACTGCACATGTTTGCCATTACCTGCAATACACACACACAAAGAGAAAAGCATTAGGTATTAGATAAATACTCACAGAAGTACAGGTGTACTGGCTGGAAATCTGCAATATCAGAAGCATTATGTCTTTAATTTAAAGTTCAGAGTAAAATAAGACTAAGAGTTAGGACTAAATCTTCATATGTCACCAATCTGTCAAACCAATTTTAAACCAATTCAGCCTGAGCACATGGGCCTTTATTAATTTTCTTTCTTTAGAATAAGAGGAATGCTTTCCCACATCCAAGTACCATTTCTATTTTACCTCAACAGTCCCATCCAAAATTTCCTTTAAACTTAGATCAACATTTCCCATAAAGTTGGAGATAGGTTTCACTGTGCAATCTGATCAAAAGAATGTATAGTTTCTTAGCAAAAAAGAATACTAAAAACTGATGAGTGGACTGGAAAAGAAATAAGAAGCTCAGGGAGAAAATATGTCACTGAAAATGTAATTTCTGCCACAAAAGTTACCTCTACTCTGTAGAAATCAAATTTACAGTGGTCGGTGTCAGGTCTTTTAGGTTAAAAAATACAAGTCCAGTAAATGTTAACTGAAGCAATTGCAAGAACTGAGCTGAGTTTACAAAAAAAAGTAATTTTCTTAATATTTTCCTATTCATACGCTCATGTTGTCTGTATTTCAAGCACAAAATAATTACCTGCAAGTGTTGAATAAAATAGTTTGTGTTTTAAGATACCTTTCAGGCACTGCATTTTTCTACAAAACCAAACATTTAAACATTTAACCAAAGTTAAAGCTTTAAGTGAAACAATCTCAAATTAGTAAAATTCAATCTGATCTCAAAGAAGAGACAGGTCCTGCCTATATTTGAAATGCAGGTGAAACAGAGGCAAGGAACCTCATTTTTCTTTTCAGAGGCGGGCTTCTGGGCCTATTTACAAAGCTCAATACCAAGTCACGAAATAAGATCAAGTCTTTTGATTCCCAGTCTAGCACCTTGACCACAAAACTACTTTTCTTTTCCTGGCGCGACTGTGTCAGGCTGTGAGTAATTACCATTAGGAAGTAGTGGACACCAAAATTAGTCCGGATGGAGAAGCTGAAGTAAATGTGTTCTAGAAACAAACTCCTTTATGAGGAAAATGTACTGAATAATTTACTACGTGTTTTCCATCTCGACAGACCAATAATCTTCAGTTGTGGTATTCTACCAGCAATTTATCAAAAACAACTCTGCAGCATCACACAATAGCGAGGCTCATTCTGCCAGATTCAGTTCTCTTCTCCCGTAGCCCCTCTACGAGTCTTTCATGGAGTTCCCCCAAATCCTACCTTCTCTCTCCTGCTTTGAGGTCTGCAAATTGGATCCTTCTCCTTGTAGTAGGCACAAAATGAAGCACCCAAAATTCACAGCACAAAAGGATCACAGCAAAAATTTTCCTGCACACCTACAGCTTAAAGTAACACCAAATTGTACATAGATATGTGCACACAATCAAAAATAATATTGATTCCAAACTGTACTTTCTCCTTATTTGTGTTCATATAGGCAGCTCTAACAGCAAGAAAAGTAGAGAATAGGGCTCCATAGAGCAATAGTGAAGTCCCACGTGTAAGACTTGATCTCTCCGAGGGTTCTGCAGGCCAAGTGCCCCCGGCCCGCTGCACAACCACGAGCTGTGCTGCAGGGCACGGGCGCTGCCTCGGCTTGGAGCTGCCCCTGGGACCGCAGGACAGCGAGTCCTCCCTGCCACAGCTCAACACGGCCAGGAAACAGGAGCATCCACCAGCTGCCTCCCAAGAGAAAGGTCTTCGTCCGGTGGTGCATGGCAAGGGGGAATCCTGCCTGTATTCAGTGCCAGGGCTAAGTCAAGCCCCAACCTGAATCAGCTCCAACTCCCTTGCGGTGATTAGCAATGGAAATTATACAATGCAATGGGATTATGTACAATAAAAAACATCTAGGCCTGCCAGTCCTCTGCTGATCAGCACAGAGGAGAACCACAGCTTTCTCTTTGCAAGACTTTTAGCTGGCTTCATTTTTCACACATGTTCCTAATTAAAAGTAGTTTAAAAATAACAATAAGAGCAGCAAATGGAATATTGCTGGAGTCAGCGTCCTTTTTCCAGGCTCATTCATCATCAGCTAGAGCATCCCTGACAATTCCCATTTGTTATCCATCTCCAGTACTTGCAAGGGAACTACTCCAAGCACCATTAGAGGCCTGATTTGGTGTCAAGCCTCCCAGCTGTGTTGTTATTTAGCCATGGTCTGCCTGCTTACTCCAGCCAAAACATCAGTGCATGCCGATAACCCCCACTGCAAACATCACAGGGATTATTAGAGGCTATTTCAAGTGCTAATTGAGAAAAGTAAAAGATCACTGATTTATGATTTCAGAAACACAGCAAGGCATTCAGTCTTTCAGTTTGAGTTTAGCTTACTTCCTCAAAACAAAACAAAACCCAAAAAACCACCTGTTTCCATAAACGTTTCCATAAACGCTCTTACTTCTCTGAGGTTTGGCCTTCCCAAAACAATTACCTCACTTGGAGGCTACAGATTTCTACCACAGCAACTGACTCTCCTTCGTCACTATCCGGGAAGGTCTACAGTCATAGAAATATCCTTTGACACCTTCTTCAGAAAATACTCCTTTTCTTTTTTTCTCTGTGCACCAGAAGCTCCTGAAATTTATTCAGCATTTGAAATAGGCTGTGTTAGCATTCACTACCATGACAACAAGTTGATCATCCTTTGTCATCCAGAGATAAACCATAGCTTCTAGGGGACTTTCTTCTTTTGGAGCTTGGATATCTGGTATACTTGGGTCTAAACACAGTGTGCCTTGCATGAGATTTTATCTTTGATTTTCCAAAAGAATGATTTTTATGCCACCTTTGAAGTCAAAGCTTGGATTTTGACACAGACACAAGTCTGCGTGATGGAAGAGGTTCCATTCAGAGTTTCATTAGCTGCAGGACACAGTGGCAGCACACTGATTATGAGAGAAATGAGGATGTTGTGAACTTTACATTGCTCTCAACTGCTAGGACTTACCCAGGACAAGCCTGCATATGCATTTCAGTTAATATCTTCCATTATATTATAAATGCATACACAATTTTGCTTCTTTGTAAGGAGCAGAACCTAGGAAGTGTTCCTGTGAACATTTCTGAGACCATTAAAAGGGCAGGGTGCACTTTTCATAACATTAACTTCTATAACTCCATTAAAATTTATATAGAATAATTAGGTGATTATGAAATTCTTGTGGAAAGTAACCTAACCCACAATAAACTGAAGATTCACTATAATTAATTCTGTGGTCTGCCTCTGCTAATAGTCAGAGGACCATTAACCCACCTCCTCCTAGAATACACCCCCCAAAAAATTACCAATTACAAAACGATCCTGAAACCGAATCAACCACAATAAGGAAAAAAAAAAAATCTAAACACCTCATGCAGTCCCCCACATTTCAGCCACACCCAGTTTCAATTTATACACCATGTGAGTTCAGCACTGTGTTGTGTGCCTTTTTATTTAAAGGAGCATTTGCAGAGGGAGAAATTCAGCTGCGTTAATATATCAATAAGTGTTTGGGATCTCAGCCTTGCTGAAAAAAAATTAGCCTTCATAGTTCTTCAGCTGCTTCCTGATCATATAATGAACTCAATCTTATGTTTATGGAATTACAGTCTGTTACCATGGAAATAATTATGCTGCAATATACCCTGCAGGATCGAATAAAAGAATGACTGCAAGAGAAAAGAAACATTAAAAGAGGAAACAGTTATTCAAATAAGACTAATTAACAAACGTGGCAGGTAACGGTACATAACGCGAAGGTAAGCATGTTTGCATTGTCACACAGTACTTTTTCAAGGTTTGCAGACTGAAAACAAAGAGGAAAAAAACAAATACAAAAATAACATAGCATTAATTTAGTATGCATCTACCACGACAAAAATTTTCTTAGCTCTTTGGCCATGGCAAACTGTAGTTACCAATGATATGACATTCCCACTTTCAACTGGGAAATAATATCCAGAATTTATTCTTAAATACAGTGTGCTGAATTCATGACCTGCAGTCTAGAAGCTGCCTCTTGTCTGTCCACTTTAATTTCCCTTTCACTGTAAAAGACTGCAGGTATGTAACAGATCAAAGTGCAAGGCTGTGAATTCATCCATCCCAGCACCATTCATTTTTCCTTTATAAAAAAGAAAGGATCCCCATGTTTTCTGCTTCCCAATTCCAAGGGCTTTTCACAATGAGTAAAAGCTATATTCGAGGCTTGGCTTCTCACACAGAGCATCCAGCTTTTTACCCAGAAAGAACAAAAATGATTCTGCATGGCCCCTTTAGGGACAGATGCAAACTCAAAAGAAAAGGGTAAGGGCTCCCTGTCACAGAACGATACAGATAACTACAGATCCTTCCTGCACCAGACTCCCTAAGGCAGGCTTGCACTCACCTCTTATCTGGCACATGGGACCAACGAGGCAGGGAAAACTGCACTGCTACAAGGAGATATTCCAGCACCAGAGGTGGAAGTTGAAGGTTAACAAACCATCCTCAGTGCCTTGCTAAATCCTCTGCTTATTTGAATGCGCCAAATTTTCCCATTTCTGCCAAGTCCTGCTAGCAAAACTCAGTGCCTTTGTCTTTGAATGTTTTGGTTGTTTATGTGAAAAACTGGCAATATTGGCCAAGCAATATTGACTTAACTCGACCAAATCCCATTCAGCCCTCAGCTGCAGTACCACTGCCTTCCATATCAAGTATTAATGAACTTGCAAATAATCACCACTCACATCATTAGGGGGGTTTCCAGGCTAGGACCCCCCTGCATCTGAGGAGCCCCATGAGCCCTGAGATGCCTCAGGAAGGGGCCAATCCCAGCGCCAGGATAGCAGGAGCGCTGTATGTGAGGGAAACCTTGGGGGAAGCAAGGCCCAGGTAGCCAGCAACCCTGCACTCCTGCTTCTCTGTGGAACACAGAAGGCTGCTGCAGGGCAGGCTGTGACACTAAAAAATACAGACTTAGGTTAATCCTAGGAAGGCAGAGAAGTCCTCCTGGATTTGTTCCATCTGCTACGTATTTAGGTCACATGGTAGTTGGGGGGCTATTTCTAGGCCCAGGGTCAGAGATGTGAAAAGGCAGTTTGGAAGCTACTGCTTAAGCATACCTCAGCGGTACACAGCTGCACACAACACCAAGTGGAGCAGCTGAGTTCTGGCCTCAAGGTATTTATAGTCCTAGCAAAACTGCAAAATATCACGAGCTGCTCTACGGGTTGTGAATCTTGCATTAAAACTTGCCAATGACTTCAAAATAGTTGGCCCAGCTTCCCAATAAAAATTATTAAAACCTCCCTAACGTTCTCTTGGCTACAGTTTCAGACATATCTGAATTGGAAACAAAAGATGTATCTCTATAGAATTCAAGACCAAATTGAGACAGAAATTTTGTAGATGCTCAATTATGGTACTTTTGTTTTGATCTATCTGCAACAACACAGAGTAAAAAGTGAGCAGAGATGTCACTGCAGGAGATAAAACCTTAGGCAAATATTTCCAGGGAGTGGAGGGGTTTCAGTATAAATTAAACACAAATTTGCGGGTTAAAAAAACATAGGCAATGAGTGGAAACATTGCCAGTGTAGGTACACCAACCTGCCTTTACACGTGAGTACTAGTCTTTCCATGTACATGATGCATCCTCCATCTATTCACTTAACGAAAATAGAGAGCTTTTGTTAGCCTGCAAGTACCTTCATCTATTCTCTAACAATTTTCTAACATGAATGTACCCTAGAGAAATCATTTGCTAGCCATGTTGCGATAAACTTACTTAATTTTCTCCCAGGTACACTTATTAAGGGCAGATGAATAAATGTGCAACTGTTACAGGGCGTTCCTGCCTGGACTGCAGTTCCCAAAGCAGAAGTGTTCTGATAAGCAGCAGCAGACCAACATCAACCTCCTTCCCACAACACCATGCTACAGCTGCCTCACGCTCGTTGGTTTTTGAGATCTTACTTGGGGTGTTCTGACAGTTCTGGATGCTCTGCTGGAGTCAAAATCCGAGCTGGCAGCATCCTTGACTTAGTTCCAGCTCAGCCATCCCGGTTGAAGGGGCCCAATAAAACAAGTACATTTCTTGGCAAACTGCAAAGATGCCATTTTCAGCAGTCAGTCAGCTCGGAGCAAATCCCAAAGGGATCCTGAAGTTTGGAGGACACTTCCCTTAGCGATTTTCTCTTCACTGCAGTACAAACCAGTAATCATGATTTAATTAAAACTGGGAAATACTTTCCATCCTTGAACAAATGCATTACGAACTGCAGTTTTGGGAGGACACAAACAATAGCTAAGTACTACTAATGCTTTCAACCAAAAATATAGGATAGGGACAAATGACAAATGTCAGAGGAGCTTATTCAACATTTTCTATAGGGAATTTTCCATTCTGAAAAAATGAAGTTCATATCTTGTTCCCTTTTAGATATCGCTTTGTGCTTTTAAGACAATAATTTGAAAATTATTGAATAAAACACCTAATTAGCCTCAAACTGAAATTTTCTTTCTAGCACTGAATGGTGCTAAAGCTGGTACAAATTTCAATTTTGACCTTTCCTCAATGTCAAAAAGAAACCCAGCAATCCACATGGAACAGCAAGCCCAATTTAGCAACTATTGAAGGCAGCTGATACAATTGATAGCTTTTTGTAAATGAAAAATGAAGCTGTTACATACACTACTACTGTACTTGTCTGGCTGAACATTATCACCTACCTGAATCTTAATATTTCACCTTTTTAGCTTGTTTTTGTTCGCTAAAAAGCAAATGTCACTGTATGTAATAGGACATTCACTTATATAAAAACAGTGTAAATCTTGACCTCAACAAAATAATACTCATGTAAACCTTGTCTCACAAAGTAGAGAATCAAAACGATCACGTTGTAGATGAAACTGCCCACAATCTTACATCTCAAAGGAATAAAGAACATATAATTGTGATTATTACAGATTTCCTGATAGCCATAATTTTGGACAAGAAGAAAATACATCATGTTCTATGCTATAAAGCAGCAAGAAAACAGTTAGAAACTTGTTTAATAAACCAGTGGAAAATACAGACTGTAAACAATTCCAACCAGGTTCTAAAAAATATATTGATGCAATTTCCTTTTATGAAAAAAGGAAGGGCTGCTACAATTATCTACTCTGATCCCTTGAATAATATAGGTTACACAATTTTGCACATTTTCCGGCATTACACCTATAATTTCCACTTAACTCTCAACACATTTTTTCCACATGGAACTAGCTACAAGGTGAAAACACTTGCTGTGATATTACAGAACTGTGTAACAGAAATCAGTCACACGCACCTATAGAGTTAATGAGCAGCATGTTTGAAAGACAGACGTTATCATTTGTAACAACAGCCTTTGTCAAACCATGGAAGTTAAAACCTTTTCAGTAAAGTCAATGCTTAGCTTTCAAATTTATTTACAATAGGCCTTCTTTCTATGGGAACAAAAAAAAAAATCTTTAAGATTCATTCTTTAATAAATTCCTGAGGAAAGTAGGGGGTTTTTTGTAAACAGTGGGCAAAAAGATAGTCCTAAAGGGTACCTTAAATTAGCAATTGAAGAAGGGAAAATGTAAAATGAAATGGACTGTTGTATAGTTCTAACCCCTGTGTATAAGTTGGCATACTTACACTAGAGTAAACATTCCATACATTTTCCTGCTGCTCTTCTATTTTTTTATAGATCAGAAAATTAATTACTCAGGAAATAGTCTCCTCTACTGGGAAGCTGAACAGGTTTAATGTATAATTTATATATGGAAATTTAGATGTCAACACTGTGACAAACTGTCACATAAATATTTTTGTGGTTAGATTTTCCTGCATCTGTCTTCCACACAGAATGAACACAATATAGATCTCATCATTGTAACGTTGTTTTGGTATGTTAATTTGAACTGCATTTTTAACTTTTTCTCAGTTACAAATCAATCAAAACAAACAAGGTTTTTTGTGCTGCATGAGAAAAGCAATATTGACTCCATCCTTCTTAGGAGGGAGCCATTCACAACAAGAACACTACCATGAAGAAAATAGAAATTAAACAGAATCAGACCTTTTTTCACTTCCGCCTTGCCATCTGTCAGGGGACAGTTTCAGCTCCTGTTACCGCTGAACAACTACATTGCTCTAAACTGTCCCTTTATTTCAAGGCTACTACTCTAGCTTAATCCAGAGCCATTTCACAAAGGCTCCTGCTTCAAGTATACTCAAAGGTGAGTTTTACTTTGGAAGACATGTTTATTCATAGTGCTTGAATTGTTAACTACCTAATGGAGTATACTTGGCACTTGGCAAGGCTCACAGGCTCTAAACTTCTGAAGTCCAGCAGTCCTCAGTCCAATCCAGAAACCCATCTTTACTGAGGTGCTCCAAGAAAACCCTTATTGTGGCTGTGCTTTAATATAAGCAATGCTATATATTCTGACTTTAGAATAACACATCTGTTGGAGCACTTTCTTAAAATCAGTTACTCAAAATTATTAGTCATTTCTAACTTTCAGACTTGAGTGGATTTAAAGTTAGGATAAGATCTTTGGTCCTTCACAGAGAAAGGACTGAGATATGTACGACATCTCGTTGGGTGAAGAATCATTGCAACTACCACGATAAAACTGTTTCCTATTCTGCATCAGCCTAATAACTTCAGCACACAGAAACCACTTACTAAGAGGTGACTAATCAAGAAAATAAATATTTCTGTTTAGCCAAAGCCAGCAGGACCCAAGATGAGAGGCTTGGTGATATTTGGAGAAGTTCTTTGATGCTATTTTCTACAATTGTGTTTATTTGCTCTTTAGGGTCACACAAACATTTAGCTTCCATAACATCCTGTGGAAGGAGTTCCATAATTGTGTTTACTACACACAGCTCATTTAGTTTGTTTTTACATGCTTGCCCTGCTCTTATCTAATTCCCCAAACATGATCTTTTGGAGCACAGATAGTACAACAGCTGGACATTTAGTCTCATATTGTATAGCTGTTCTTATGCACATCTTACATTTAGTCCATCGCAACAAACCAAATTTCATGATCACATAGAGAGGCAGTAACAGAATCAGCAAATAAAGCTAGGTGTCCTGAAATTCATCTCCTGCTCCCTCCACTTGGAAACATTTCCATGTTAAATACTTCCCTAGAGGAAGTTCTGAAAAGACAAGGAGCAGGAACATAATATTCTTGCTGCCTCAGACTCCTGTGCCTGTGGGGACAGTTCCCTCTTCCAGATGCATGTTGCATCACAGCCAGTTGCATGCCCATCTCCCCCAGCTCCCAAGTTAAGGGCAGAAGGAGAGCCCAAAGCTTACTTTGTTTGCACCTCGCTGTCTTTCTCACCACAGCCTCTTCCATATGTGCTTTCTCTTCCCTCTCCTTCCAGCGCCTCAGCTGCTCTTCTCTCATTTTGTAAAACAAGATCTGCTTTTGCTCTTCGTTCAGCTCCGCCAGGAGCTCCGGGTCAATGTACATATCACGCAAAATTTGCTGTAGCATGGTGGCTCCAAGAGAGATGAACCCACTGCCAGCTGGGCTTGCTACAGGGACAAAATCCCACCGAAGGCTCTCCCCAAAGCCGCCTGCAAAGGAGAAGCTCTCCCGCACGTGCCTGCCCAGGAGAGCTCGGATTCTTCTTTCTCTGTCTCTCTGCTCACGGGCATTGCCTGCTCCTCTTCTCTTACACTGACAGAGTTCTCTGTTTATCTCATGCACCAAAGGTAACAGCAACAGGTGTCAAGTGAAAGGAGGCGGGGGGAGGAAAGGGGAAGGATAAAGGAAAAAAAAAGAAAAGGCCAAGAAGGGAAAGAGAAAAGATAGGTAGATAGGTCACCTCATTCTGCCTGACTGTAAGCAGCTAAAAAGAGAATTCTTGATAGAACCCGTCATCATTGCTCCCTTTACTAGGAGAAAATACAGTGCAAAGAAAGTCTCAGACTTTTCACTGAGATGATTCCCCTTCAGAGCTAACGCACTCCCAAGGGTATAAGTGTTGTCCCGGGGCTTGCAGTGATGTCATGGTTAAAAGTATCATCTATACCAACAATATCTATGTCACTTGGGGAACTGATCTCTTCCGATAAAGAGGAGAAAGTCACCTCCAGTGAGAGAGACAGAAAGTAGTTTCCCAATCTAATATATTAACTAATTTCAACGGAGTAGGTCATATCAGGTCATACTTAGTGCTTAGAAATACGGTCATTCAGCAAACCGATTAAGATGCCTTTAAAATTAAAAGCAGACACAACAAAAACCCCTCAAGAATCTCATTATCACTTTATAAATAGTAAATTAATATTAATTAAACAAGAGTTTGTTCTCAGCACTTCATGTGGACAATAAGTCCTGCTGTTAATTCCTTTTCCACAGATTCAGTGTTGCTCTTCAAGCAAATTGTGACCTTTCACTATTTAATAGAGTTTTGCTGAACTCAGTAAAAATAGTACTATTTTACCACCAGAGTCAACAGACAATTACATGAGGAAAGCAAACACTGCTGGATTCCAGAGCCAGCTTTCTGGAAAGAAAGCGGTGACACTTTTTGGGAAAGGGGCCATCTGCTGAGGACGACACAGATGTGGCCACTCTGAGCCTTAAGAAAACACCCAATACATTTGCAAGCTAAGCTGCATCCCACTGTGTGATGTTTACACAACTTACCTTTTTTTACACTCATTTCTGGCACTGGGGGGTAAGATTGACTGTATATGGAGAAAGCACACAGTGTGGTTAGAGGGGTCAGAGTCACTGACTAGGCTCTTCAAAACAAGATTACAGAGGGGCAGTAGAGAAGAATGAGGAAATGGAGTCATCCTCTCTCTCACCCTTTTTGGCTAATCATTTTCAGGAAAAGGAAAAGGATCTCACCTGTGATATTGGTCATAGCACCAGTTTTTCCACCACGGAATGGGAACACATGGTCCCTCCATCATTCATTTATATCATTCTCCACTCAAGGTACTTCAATTTACTGCTAATACACTCATCCTCATTCTTCACCAGCAACAGTGTCTTAACCATGAGCATATGAAAGGGGAGATGCCTGTTTACTTAACAGGCTAGTACTGAATTACTAGCACAATATTGTTTCTTTCTGCTTCAAGTCTACATTGAGATTAGAAATTAAACATTCTAAAGCTGAAAAGTTGCACCATAACTAAACTTAAAATGACAATATTTAGGGCAATCATATATAATCTAAACCAGTACATTTTTACTGCAGATAAAAAAAATATCAGAGCAGGTAACATACCTCTGCCTCCACAGAGCTGTGTCTCCAGGCCCACTGCAGCTCCTGAGCAGACACACACAAATCCAGGACCCTTCTCCTAGGCCTCCGGGTGCTCTCCTTCCTCTAGGAAAAGGATGGAAGAGGGCAACACAAACACACAAACCTGAACAGCAGACCTAAGAACCACGTTTGGCCAGTAGGCAACAGGTTTCTTCCCCCACCAGCTAATGTGGTTAATTCCCAAACTCAGGTGCTGGCAGCCTATGCCACAAAGACGAGTATCAGTCTCCCGTGATAGAATAATATGAATGTTAACGTCAAATGAAATAGAAATAAATAATAATAATAATAATAATAATAATAATAATAATAATAATAATAATAATAATAATAGCAGCTCTACACCACCTCCACCCAATCTAAGAGGGGGCAGGCTTAGTTATCTTTAATTCTGAAGTCTGACAAAACAGTGCAAGTAGCAATTTTCAGACATATTTTGACCATCCGTATAGATAATTTGCATGCTTGTTAAACTGCATTATAGGGCTTTTTCACAGAATAAACATGATTTACAGACCCATATCTGTCAAGCTCTTCTATGACTTCCATGATTCTCATATTCAAAAAGATATCCTACTAATGCACCTCCTCTAGTAACTTTCCTTCAAAATAAGTAAAAAACACTTTGCACAAAGCAAAGCAGGACTACAAGTTCAGCTCTGCCAGCATTCTGCCTTAAACTATCTATTCTTGTTTTATGTAAACTCATGCATTCAATTAGAAGGAGCTTGTTTGTTCTTTGCATCTCCTAGCACCTTAAGTAGAAAATAACTTTGGCCTAAACTAAAATTCAAAAGTCTCTAGTACCTGGAAGCATAAATCCAAAAAGTCTAGTTGAATGATGCCTACAGCCCCTTTCCGGTCAGCCAAAACAGAATTTCAGATACCATCACACTTGGCCTTTACAGAGTTAGGTTCACATATAGGCTCTGAAGTTCAAGGTCTCTTATGTAGAGGTTTTATCTTCTGAAACAAAATGCCTTATTTGCCACCTTTCCCCTCTCACCCTCTCCTTTTCTAAAAAAATAAAAAATAATAAAAAAAAAAATGCAGCAGCAGCATGGCAAGGAAACAGCCAGGGGAAGAGGGGAAGGAAGACTTTACCGCTCTTCCTTTCTTCTGTTTCACTTGGTCAGGTATAGAAAGAGGAGAGCCTGGGGGATTTGGCCTTTGCTTCTCTGCTTTTATTCAATTATATTACAACTGTGGCTTCACGTTTTGGCACTAATTGAAAAAGACTCGCCTTTGCGAAGGCTTCAGGGCAAGCGGTTTTGCTGTTCTACCCATTTGTCATCTTTCTTATTTTATTTGACTTCACAGAACAGAAATCAAATCCAGATCACAAGCTATCACAGTGCAAAGAACAAACTCTTCATCAAGGATTATGTGCATTTAAGCATGACAAGAGGCAAGAACCATCTCTGAGCTGCATTTAGATGCAGAAGAAGCTCAAGAGGAGACCCTATATACTAGACTCTAAATACCATATGAACAAGTTCCCAGGCAACTACAGATAAGGCTTGGTGAGCGACTATACAACAAAACCAGGAGGAACACTGAGATTAAATTAATATACTAGGAACAACCTATGTCTAGAAGATCATTCACCCAAAATATTTGAAAGAGATAACCAAAAGAAAAAGTAGGTTTTGTGAAAAAAATTCATTTGTTAAAAAAAAATATTGGATTGATAACATCTAATCACAGGAATGATTTTGATCAGGTTTCCCTGTTGTAGCCTTCCTACTTTGAATCCGAGTTTGCTCTAGGCCTATATTTCTTTATGGTGTGGAAAAATCAAAGACCACCAATGGGAAGAACAAAGTGTTATTACACATCCTTTCCTTTCCCTTGCTAAAAACAGCATATGATTTGATGACAATTTGGAAATGGAATAAGAAGGAGCAGGAGGTTACCTAGCTGCTGTCCCAAAGGTATAGAAACCCCTCAACCATGTTAGTCAATGGTAGCAATGCTTGAGAAGCTGTTTGAGATTCCACTTACCAGCAAAACCAGACAGTGCTCCAAGCAGTACAAACCTTGACTATTTGGGACCTATCAAATATTCGGGTAATTGGGCCTAGCCTGTTGGCTTAATAAGAAGCTGCCAACGGCCAACAGGTCTGTGCTAAGCACCTGCAGGCTCCGAGGACTGCGAGGGAGCTCCACCTCTCCCACACCTTCTCCGGAGGGGTCGTTGCGAGGGCTCAGGGGGTGCCAGTGCCGCCCGGTGCAGAGCCCCGCACCTCTGCGGCCTCCAGCGCGCCACACGGCTCCGCTCGGCCGAGGCGCCGTCAGCCGCCACCGCTCCCGTGTCGCAAAGCTCCGATGTGTCTGACGAATCTTCGCTGAAGAAACACTCTGAAAGGCGATGAGGAAACAAGGAAATGCCCTCGCCTCCATTCCCAGGCAGGGAGAACAAACAATTCCCAAGGGTTGTTATTTGAAGGGAAATTTGAGGCAAGGGTGCCCATTTCCCAACTGTGAGTATTCTTTGTCTTCCCAGTCCTCGGGGAAGCATTTCTGAGTTATTTAGGAGGAGGAAACAAATGCTCCGTTGCTATCTATGGCCCTCTCATCTTAGCTAGCCTGGTTCACCTGTTCTAACCAAGCTGAAGTCATTACTGCATCTCACACTGCCTCTCACCTGCCTGCGCACACAGTAACAGGCTATTGCTAGTGCAGCTTTCGGTCAGCACTTGCCACCTCACAGAAGCCTCACACAACTGGATGCTTTAATTAGTCGGGATCTCGACAACGATCTCGAAGCTGTTTAAAATTTAAGACTGGAGTTTACTTTAATCTTTAACAGGGTCTTCTGGGACTAGATGCACTCTGTCCTGGTCTCCACTAGAACAACTTTTTGGCTAAGCAGTCCTCAGCACTGTCACTAGAAATCAGCTATTGGGGAATGGAAAAAGGAACAGAAGGGAAGGGAAAAGCAAGGGAAACCATTTTAGCTCCATTTTTAACACAAAAGTGCTTAATCGGCCAAGGTTGGCTCATTTCCTCTTCCATTTTGTCTCGGGCACGTGCACCCTCCCCAAGCTGAATAGCTCACTGGCTGTGCTGAGCTAGCAGAACTGCATTTCCCTTCAGATCTTACAACACAGCCATATAACCTATTTTGCCCATGTCATCTACATAAAATATTCTGCTACATAACCTACATAACGGGGCGGGGGAAGGGAAAAGGGAAAGAATGTAACTCTTTAAATATGAGGAAATTGAGAAATAGTAAACAGAAAACAATCTTACATCTCTTCCAGACTGTGAACTCTGCAGCCATAATCACTTTCTGTACGTCTCTTTATTTTTTCCCCAAAAGGGGAGGTTACAGTATCTGTAATTTTTCAAGTCCTGCTGTGTCAGCAACAAAATGAGAGCAGTGGAGCTGCAAGTGAGTGGTGCTGGGGGAGCTGACAGCATCCAAGGCTGCCTAAACACACACAAGTTCACAGTTCTGTTACTAGAAAAGCAAATATTTTTAGAGCACTAACCACCAGCCAGTCCTACCTGATTTGTGCACTACTGTCAATTAGAAAAATGGGAAAAAAGAGCTGTGAAGTATTCCCTCTCCAGCTCCTCTCTCATAGATGGGGAGTATAAAAACCTGCCCATTTTTTCCTCCAGTTCCATTGCTAAGTCTGTGGCTCCCTCTAAGGGTCAAAACAAGCTCGGACTAAGGACAAGCTCAAAATGCTGCCTCCAAGTAAGCAGCACAACCTGCAGAGGGATCAGAATGATTAACAGATCATATCCCTGAAGCTGCAGTTTCATTTCAAAGTATGAAATAGAGGATGTGGATATGATTTTCTTGGACTTTTTTTTCCTTCTATATGGAGCTAGTATCAGTAATCAGACTGTAAATGCTGTGCAGTATGGACCTCCTTTGCCTGTTTGCCACCCTATCTTGTTCTAGTCCAGGTCTGATATTTTTAGACATTGCCCTAATCCAAAAAGTTAAGAAAATGTGAGTTCTGTAGACCAAAATAGGGATGTAATACAGGTGAAAAAAGTCTTAAATGAAACACAGCAAAGGAGCTACACACCAATTAATGAGGAAGATGTCTTGTCATACTGTCAGCTGAAGAGCTGTAAAAGCAATGGCAAGCTGGGATTTAAATGGTGAAATGCTGGTTTACACTGTCAAGATCATCATCAGATAGCTTCCCCCCATCTCCCTCAAAACTCAAGGTGAAACAAATTCTACTTTCAGTAGTGCTGGCAATAAAGAAAGAAAAGGGGTGCCAACTAACCTAAAGAAATTTGTATTTAAAGTCAAGGACTGCAAACTATAGAGCGATCAGTCATTATTCTACTAGCCTAAGGTTAATTCTGTACTCTGTAACACTACTTGCCCTTCAGGAGGGGCCACATCAGGGATTATTTTTGCCTCACAGCATAGCAAGATTACTTTAGCTCTATCCCCCGTTGTGTTCTCAGTTACAGCTGTTGCACACGTGATTACACAGGAGCCTGTAGCTGTCTTCATGGTTCAGCACAATTCATCAAACATTTGACGAGCCAGGTAGAAAGGGCAGCACTCCAATTTTTCTTCCAAATGGTAGTGGATATTTGAAATTCTACATTACAAAGGTCTGAGTACAAGTATTAATAAGACGGTCAACTTTCTTAAATCTGGTTCGTAGACTTGTTTTAAATTTCATTTTCCCTGTAGTATGGAAGCAACCCAACCAAAACATTACACACTTAATAGTTACTGCTATTAAAATGTTCATTCACAACAGCAAGATGCATCAAAAAGCTGACAAGTCACATTGTATATTTTTCATATGCAAAATGAAATAACCATCATAAAAAATAATTCAGGATAAAGCTAGTTAAACAAACTGAAGACAAAATAAGTCAAGACTCCTTGATCAGGTGCCTTGCAAAAACATGGCACATAGGCCTGCAAGCAGCAATTAGCTTTCCAGGATCCTTAGCACTGCAAAAATATACCTCGCAGCAGAAGGGTAAAGAAAAACAAATAAATAAATTAAAAAACAGGAAAGGACTCACTGCAGTTAACTGGAACAGAGCTCTCAAAGCTCCACAGTCCTCTCACTTGGGCTGCGCTGTCTAATTCAATTGTATCTTCAGAGTTATGTCTCATTTACAAAGCAGTAATGAAGCTCTCCAGGTCAGACCCTAAGCTAAGAACGGGGTGCACTTGGTTGGTAGACAGCAGGCTCCATTTGGGAAGCAATTAGCGCTCTCCAAGTGTCTGCAGGGATCTGCTCTAGCCTTAACAAAGAGTAAAAGGCCCACTGGCAAGAGTCACCGAGGAACTTCTTAGTTCAGAGAGATATGCAGAATACACTGCCCCTTGCTCCTATCTGCACTTCCTTGCTCTTGTCAGATCCTGACATTATGCCTCGCTGCACCAAACACAGCACGTGCTCACATGGCACGCTGCAGTTCAGCTCCCGCTGCTCCAGTACACAACACATCAGTCCTCCTGCTTCTCAGCAGGAGTCTCTGTAGCAGAGGGAGGTCATCCATGGCTCTGCAAAACACTGGTGGCCTTTCAATTCCTAAGCAACAGGCTATTTCTTAAGCTTTTATATATCTTTGCATTGATATACTTATTTACCCTTTCTCCTTGAATTTAATATACTTTATACAGTCTTTATAATAACCTGTTAACTTAGGGTTAAACATAGTACCTATAGCAACCTCAGAATTTAAGATTATCAAACTCCTGGCCTAGTCTTTTTCTTCCTTTCACTTCAGCACAAAGTTTTTTCCAAAACTCAGCTATCTGCATAAAATTATCAGATACATATCTATTAGCAAGAATTCAATATTCTTCCTTACACAAATTATTTGTTTTGTGTATCTGCAAAGCCCTTTTGGAATCCCATGGATTCTATGACCTAATTGCTACAGGAAGCAATTCCAGAGCTTGGCATATTTCCAGTGAAATTCGTTACAATAAGCTACCCAAGAGATTTCACACTCTAAATTATGCAAGTTTCTTTCCTCAGACATATTTTAACTTAGGAAGATGCTCAGTAGGATTACCTTCTTCCATCTCACTGTATATGCATCAAAACGTATCATGTGAAAGCTAATTTTCTTTAATATACTCCCTGGTACAATTTAGCTGCATTATGCATAACGCAGCAGTCATATCACATCAACTTCATATCATATTAGACACTGCATTATGGCAGCTAAATTGATTACTGGTGTAATTGAAGGCCAGTGATAGGAAAATTGTTAATCATTTAAAGGACTCGTCAGCTTTTTGTACAAAATTTCTTGCTTTAGCAGCATCATATAAGTGATTTTCTTTCAGGGTATAGCATTTTGCCCGTTTAAGCCACTTCTTATTTTTGTCATCTTGGTGGGCAATAAAATCCTACAGATTTACTAATAGCAAAGCTTATTCTGCACTTTTGCAGGCACACTGTGCAGTTTTGTTTTGTTTTTTTTTTTTTTTTTTTTTTATTACAGGATTGGCTCAGCAATTGCAAAAACAGACTTTGGATGATTTCTGTCTTTTTATTATTTCACCACAAAGAGCCATAAAAATTTTTCTTGTTGATAAGCATTAAGCAGGTATAACCACAGATATTTTGACATCATTTTCCCCTTTAAAATCCTTTGTAATTTTCAGCCTTACACGCTGCCCACTCCTTTTGTGGCAAAACTGCAACCATAAAAAAACTGACTTTCTGCTGCAGGCCCTGCTTTTTGTCTTGACATTGCTCAGGTTCAAAGCGTTTGAAGCTAATGCACAAAATATGCTGAACAGCCTTTACTTCACAGCCTTTTTGAGACCCTCTCTATTCCTGTTAGACACTGCGGGACAAAGAACAACCCAGGACATTGCCTAGACTGACTTGTTTTTTTGACTCTAATCTGCCCAGGCCCAACCCAGCAGACCTAGTTTCAGCCGGCTGACTCATTTTCACAGCACAAACCTTAGCAGCTTTGTCATTCACAGCTGTCTTCCATTCACATGACAAAGAAAATTTACTCTTCAGAGCTGCTTGTGAAACTGAGAGATCCAAGTTTCATAATATGAATGTGTCCTCCCTTATGATGGGCATGTGAGGTAACAACCCTCTTTCTCCCCATCCTCTCCTCCTTCAGTATACCCTCAATAGTAATGGTCAGCTCATTTTTTTCCTTCCACTCAATACAGTTCTTCATGCTCTTATTTTTCCCTTTCTTCGAAGCTTTTGCACTGAAGTTTCTACTACTGCTTCCTGTGCTAAGCTCCTGCCCATTTACAACTCAGAAACACAAGGTGCAGCTCCACCCCCTTGGCACATCTATCTACCTGCTGAGAAACAGGACCAACTTGATTAAACTTTTCTCCACTTCTCTCATGATAACAGAGGACTGTAATATTACGCAGCCCATGTTTCCTCTCTCCTGACCACGAGATGGGCCTGCTCCATAACTCACAAGTGCAGCTCCTTGCAGTTTATTAGTACATCACTGGTTCAGTCCCACTGACATTTTCAGGCTCCCAGTACCTTGCACCACAGTTTACTTGCAGATCCCAAACAAGCAGCTAACATCCTAATAGGCCCTGTCTGCTCATCCACTTGCCCTGACTGCACTACTGAGTATCTCAGAAACCTCTTCTCCCACTGCCACAGACTCCAGAGGTGCAATGAACTATTCTGTTCCTTCCTTAGCTTTCTTCCAGGCCTTTTCTCACTGATCAAACATATGATCTTCCAATACAAAGATGCCCAGTAAAGACAAACAGATATGCAGGAATTTTAAATTTAATTTTTTAATCTAAACAGGTCTGTTTAGATGAAGTGGGAAACACAGGCCAAATCCTTACCCCCAACCTAACTCTTTGGAAGCCCTGAGGAACACAAGAGAAAATTAATTTCCAAAGGACTCTCCCTTCCACAGGTTGTCCTGCTGCATAGCAAGAAAGAGCAGGTGTTTCATTTTAACAAACTGAAGGCATTTCTGAGCTACACAGGATTTTTTTTTTTTTTTTTTTTAAAACTACCCCAGCTTAACTCCAGGCCTTTCCCATAGAACCTAAGGCTCTTGAGTTCTCAGCTAAACCAAAGACTCTGTGCCTAGGATGGACATTTATTGTTTTTTCCTTCCTATGCACTTCAATCTTTTATATTGATTCTACATAAATATTCAGAGACCATACCTCTTGGGCTATTAGCATTCTGTTGCAAGAATGCTGCATTAAAACATTTTATTTTCTAGAAATAAAATTCACTGTAGAGCAAGATGGACAGTGTTTGCATTCTCCAGGAGTGGTGCTACAGACATTCATTATGCAAAATATGGATTAAATAGGCTATTTAGAAAAGATCAAGCTGCAGGAAGATGCAGATGGCTGATAGGAAATCATTTTCAAGTCAGAGCTACATTTTAAAAATAGACAAAGAGGGTGTAAGGAAGAGCTAACAGTGTTACGAATTAAAAATAAAGGAAGCAGAATATATCCGAGTTTAACAAGAAGAAATCCCAGATTGTACAATAAAACAAAATGATACTGCAATCTGGAATTACAACACAAAAACTCTTCTACTAGAAGGATCCCTTTGTGGTGTAAGGGCTATGGACAGCAGCTAGGCAGAAATTCTGAAGCTGGAATTGCAGCCAAGACCCAGACCTCCATGGCAATAGCCTCCCAAAGTCACAAAGCTTCTGAACTTGCTGCCTTTTCTGCATTTGAGCAACTTCACTTTCTAATTCAATACTGGGTCAATCTATCTCCAAAACATAAGCAATTCTCAGTTACTGATATTGTCAGGTCTTGCAGCTGCTATATTTCAAAGAAATAGTTCATACATAATAGTCYACTAACAATACCTGATTTTGTAGTGAGCAAAACCACTTTGTAATCTTAGATATATGTTCAGTACAAAATAATACACTAGGATATGTTCCTATGTTTTTATATTCYGTTAGCATACAAACATTGCAAATACACATAACAATTCTACTCTAAAAAACATATCCTAAAGTCATGCCAGCTCAAGGACAGCCAGCCTAAGCCAGTCTAAAAGAACGATTGTCCAGATGGCCCAATTGCCCCAGTTYCATAAACTTATGAATAATAAGACATTTTAGATTGAAAGGGTAGAAAGGCTATTGGTGTTTATCAGTTGTTCTACRGGAGAAAACAAGTAATCATTCTCATAACAAACCAAAAGGGGAGCTCTGATCACAACAGCAGTATCTGCTAATATGCACGGTCCATCTTAGAACTCCACAGTCTATCCCAGCAATAGGTCCCTGCCACTAGGCCTAAATCTTACGAAGTCACAGTTTTGCCCCGACTGAAAATGAGAGACTTACTATGAACCTTAAATCACTTTATTTCCAACTCTTTCCAAAAATAAATAAATAAATAAATAAATAAATAAATAAATATTTGCTGAAACATTTGTTCTAGCCTCTGATGTTCTCACCCTCTGCTCTAACTCCTCCACTTTCCCTTCTGCTCCCTTAGGTCTATTTTAATCACAGCTACAGAAATTTCATGCTGAGCGAGTAACGTTGATGATATTTCCTTGTCCAAAAATCTTTGATTTTCCCAAAATAATTGCATTTACTAGACCTGTGAATCATACCAAAATATCCTTTCATTAGTTTCCATATATAGAATCATGTTTCTCCTCTTTCTTAGAATACTATGTATAATCCTCAGGGTAAAGCAGCCTTTTGCAACATATCTTTCTGTATTTTACTCTTCAGATCAACACCGGTATGCATTGTACATTTTCTTTCTGAAAAGCAGCCCAGTTACTTGACGATGCAATTAAATGAATCACATTTTCAACTTTGTAAAAAAAAAAGAAAAAAAGGGAAAAAAAAAGAAATTAAACTTCAGAAAAAAGATGCACCACAAAGCAAAAGGCTAGATTAACTACCTAAAGCAATCCATGAAATCAGAAATAAATAAAAGTTTTTATGCATAATAGATCACATATTATCTTTTGCTGAAAATAAGTTCTTATAGGTATCTGCAGAGAAAGCAGTTTCTTTACCTTGCTCAGTCCCAGACAGGCCAACAAAAGGAGGCACGAGCATGCCTTAATTCCCTCAGCCACGGTCCCTGCTTGCCAAACGTGAACCAGCTTCACTTGAGAAGCTGTCTAGTTGGGCAGCCACCAGCTTAGCCCCCCACCAACACACCACGGGCCTAAACACTGCTGACTAGTTACTGCTTCACCACAGCAGGSTGTGGGTCTCCCTCCCTGGGGCACATCCTTGGCTTCTCTCACTGCCTCTGCCACTCACCCACTACCAGGTTASTGACAGGTCACTGCACCTCTGTTCTCTCTCAGATACTACCCTGTTTTGCAATTTGATTGTCAGCTTCAGGAACAAAAATTGCTCTAACTGCATTTGTACAGCACCTGGCWAAATACAACCCTGTCAATGATGAGCACCTTGGGAGCTGTAGCACCTCTTACATTTAAAGGTGCCAGGACTGTATTCAAGGACCACCACTTGAATAGCTTGACACTGCTATTCTACAAACACGGATTCCCATCCTGTCTTATTTTGCAGTGATAGTTGCAGCTGATTAATTTGCATATAAAACTAGCTCATTTGACACAGAAATTCCATACCTGGCTGCTTSTCAGTGCTTTGTGCAATATCATGAGCCTGTTTTTCTGTTAGTACTCACTGCAGCGAGATGAGTGACAATCAAGATGAGTTTCTGATATTTCTTACTTGCCTTTGTCCATTTGCTGTACATCCAATCATTTCTTTTGTTGACTTCAGTCTTTTGCAGAGAAAAGTTGTCGTCGTTATTATTATTATCCTTTTTTTTTTCATTCTAGAGATATCCAAGATTGTGACCTGATGTCCATTGGAAATTCTTGGAAAATTTCGCAGTGATTTAAAGATACATTAGAATTGGCCCTTGTACCGGTTGAACATGCCTGGCAAGTCTAATGCCACAGTAAGAGCACCTGTGACTCCACCCAGCCTTTATTTTGTCTCTTCGTTGCCTTCAGTTTATCAAGTTGCCCACAAAATGCTAACATTTGTCCCTCTCAGAAATGTTGTGGCTTCTGACCACACTGCCAGCATGTGGCAATCCTACTTGCACCTTGTAAGCGCTCTGAGCTCCACAGCAGCATCTCATACCCAGAACTGGTCAAGCAGCAATTCAGCCTGTAAGCTCCTGAACTGGCAGGAGGCTCTCACCACCTTGCAGCACCCAGCTTTCTCTGTGACTGATCTCGGCTCTAGTTAAATMGACGTACATATTATTGCTCCAGCAGCTGCAGGTCATGCTTTTTTCTAAATATGACAGTACAAACAACTGACAAAAACATAAGCAGTTTTTCACATTATACAACATAATGAAGCAATCTTCACCTCTGGGCTTTCATTTTCCAATTCATYTGCAACTTTGCAAAACCTACTGTTATGACTGGGGAAAGTCAAGAATGCATTCACCTTACTCTTCCTCTCCATAGSGAGATCCAAAGGGACTAGCTTTTTAATTATCTAGCAAGACAGTCAGTAAACAGCCTCAACTTCCTTAATAGGATCCCTAGGCTCCGAACTCATTATCATACAGCGCTTTATCTTTAGGAATGGGTGATTTCAACTCCCTTCAGTGATTAGGACAGAGCAGTGCAGCAGGTTTTAGAATGCTATGGATTTGGATCCTGGTGCTCCTGTTCCCACAAACACTGCAACACATAGTRACTGTTAGGCGGGACCACACTGGGAAGCTCAATCTACTTGCCAGAGCAATCTTTAAATAGCATTAACTGCTCAAACACATAGCACAGCACTGCTAYGGGGTTGTAAGGGATCCTTAACAGAATGCAGTATGTATTATTTCAGCCAGCATATAGTTGGCTCATATTTGTTCAAAACTCAAGTAAGGTAAGGTTGGCTGAAAGAAAGAGACAAAAAACATTTTTGAAACTGCTGGCTGAAACAAAGCATTGGTCCAATTCAAAATAAAATAAAACACTGYTTAGAAGATGTCTACCTCATCAATGATAAAGTTGGAGATGGCAGCTCTAGGTTCTATTGCTGTCTTTATAGAATRTAAAAGAGTGCCTATGTATTTCAGTCACACTTCGTAGGGGAAGGTGGAATAAAAATAATAAAATTAATTGGTATTAGACTTCCTAAAGTACTCAGCACCCACCAGGTAGGATTCAGGTGTTTATATAAGTTGGACAGACATCAAAGTTAGATTCTGAGAGCTGAACGACTTTTAAACTTGGCTTGTGTGCTTAGATGCTGATACAGGATCCAGTCACTCTTGAAAAATCTCTCACTTTTTAGGTTCAATAGTCACTTTCCTAAATGCCAAAGGGACATTCATATGAAATATTTTGAAGATCTGAAAGGTTCTCTCCTAGTATGATAATTATTGCTGCAATTTCTTTTAATGACATCTAAGAGCTGGAAACAAGCAGTGGTAGAGGATTAAGTAATTATGGAGCATTAGATGTATTTGAAGAGCAAGGTCACAGAAAAAGAGAAAGAGGAAAGATCGAGCGTGCTGCRGGCTGTTCATCAGCCTGAGAGCTATAAAATATTCTCCTTTTTTGCAGCTTTCCAGCTGTAAAGGACAGACTCCCAGGACAGATCAGCTCTTCTTCATTGTCTCTGCTCAAGAGCTACAGCCTTTATGGGTAAGTAAAGCTCTTGTTAACCATAGATAGATGCGAGCTGTAATACATCATTCATTTTCTTCTCACATAGYAACGTCAAGTGTATTTGATGATAGAAATAGAAATAAGAAATAAGATGATTTAAATATGAAAAGGAAATTATAGGACAAATGTTTTACAATAGCTGACCTGAAACGYGTCATTTTAAACAATGCTTGACAGTCACATGCAAACAAAGGTTTGTTTAAATAACAYAAGTAAATTCTAAGGAGGCAAGTGAAAATTAAAGCATGAGAAGCTTACAAGCCTTTGTGAATTTAAGTATTAAGACACTAAAATTCTTAACTCTGCATTAATAGTACAATATACATCGAAGCATCTGCTCACGTACAGCTGTATGTTCTTGCTGTGCTTTGTGAAGCACCACAGAAAAGACTGGAGCTGCATTTAAATGGTCTGGCCTTTGAATATGCCTCCCTATGACTCAAGTATTACCCTACATACAGACGGAGTACAAGCCTTTAACTGCAAATGTTCCATGTGAAACAAGTGATGTTCATACTGGATTTAAAATATGTTTTTGAGATTTTAATTTCCATTTTTCTTCAGGTCAYTGAAAGACATTAGATTGCCAGGTCACAAGGCTGAGCTTTCTACCTTCATACACATGACAAAAACTTGCTCCAAAATTAGCCCCCATGACATCAGCTGACCTAATCTCCRTATTACTCAACAATGTTTAAAGGCGAAATAATCTAAGTGGAGTCTGACAAGGGAGCAGCTGTTTAGAATTACATTACTAGTCAACTAAATAATTATTCAAGAGAAGTCGAATCCCTTGGTAGTTTAGGGACACTCATGAAAAGCAGGTTAAAATTAAAAATTAAAAGCATCAGAGTTCTTAKACCAACAATCTAAGAGATGGACAGAAAAAGTGGAACCAACCTGTATTATATAGACATTTTCGTACTGCTTCAGGCCTAACCCAGTTCTAATTCAACAGAATTATTTCTGTAGAACTGGTTGCTCCTTTTCTGATAGAGCTGAAGACAGCAGAACTTAGCCTTGTCTTGGGGCACTGTATTCCTTCTGTTCCTACTTCATCCATATGTACATGCCCTGTTCAGCAAATTGCTCACAGGAATGGTTGCAGGTCTCACAGTTTTTATTCCTACCCATATTGTTGCTCTTTACAGCATTTTTTCTGGTACTCATAAATAGTAAACCATACATTTATTGACTATTTGTCAAATTCCATTCCAAAACAAGTATTAATTCATGTAAAACACTAACAATTTAATTAATTCTTAGACATAGCCTATGCTAGCTATATCATACTTCAGCATTAAAACCATCTGTGACAGCATTACTAATTCCTTGTGTGTCTGGTTCTCAGCCTTCCCTAGCAAATTACTATACACCATTTGCTTCTTTAGCAGTATTATACCTTATTACATCAATGCCACAGGGAAATCCCAAGGTTGTTGATTTTAATTCAGCTTTTCTTTCTTTTTTTCCTCCTTCTTATAGATTTTTAAAGCAGCATGTCAGAGGCACTTAATAGCTAGAGTCGAAGCTTGCTGCTTACCAGTGCCTGAGGGAAATTCAGCCACTCTTGTTGAGTTAGGATTTAGACAAAGTCAGTGAACTTCTCCAGACCTGTACCATCTGAGAGGAGGAAAGACCAGGTCCTGAACTAGACTTTTTTTTAGCAAACTCTTCAAAGTGTCTCAGCTTCATTTCAGCTGTGTGCTCTTTATGCTTTGTGAAACGCAGCTTTGACACTTGAGCAAGRACAGTGGCTGGCAGTAATACTTCACTGCCTGTTCTCATCTTTACTTGTTTGTTTCTAAACTCATTAACTTGTTTGTGTCACAAGTTTTGGCATTCGGAAAAACAACTCTTTTGGCTCTGTGACACTCTAGSTGTTTTCATCCCTTATTCACCTAAAACTATGATCCCTGTGTTTTGGATCCTTCCTCCACCACCATACATGCAAAACACTAACTTAAAATAGTGTTTCCTGGGAAGAGTTATTATTTTAGTACTCTAATATCAAAAAACAATGTGTTTTATGCTTTTCTAATGAAYAGACAATTTAAAATAAAAAGTACTTTACTCAATACTCAGTCCAACAAAACCAGAGGGACAGCATATTCCTTTGTATAAAATGCTACAGGGATTTTGCTCAAGTATTTTGTAGATCACAGTCTAAAATTATTGGCCTCTTTAGACTGAAGATACCTGAGGCTATTCTGCTCAGCTTTACGAAMGGAACTCTAGAAGCTCCAAAGAAACTCTTTTCTCACCTCCATGTAAGAGTGGATGCAGCATCAAAAAGCACACTGCAGCTGTTAACTTGGTTTCTTCTACAGTATATGGTCCTTAAAAACAAAGTGTGGCATGACAATAATGAATTTAGCTAGATACCCTATCTAGATAAATCTCTTTCTCAAAAGAAGAAATAAGTAACATCTATATAAACAGAAACCYTTTATCCAATGAAAAATGTTGAGAAATACAAATGCATTTGGGAAAGACAGGTGGCAATTGTCTTACAGAAATATTCRATGGATATGAGGCAGGTAAACAGTTTTCAGGAAAAAATGGGAATGCACATCCACTTAAGACTGAAAAAATAGCCACTGTTCAGAAGAGAGAATATTTTTCAGAGGCTATAGATTAAATATATATAGATGAATCATAATAGAATATATATATAGAAATATATAGATGAAATCATAATTTTATTGCCAGAATCAAATTTGCAAAGGTGTTAGGACACTTGTTCCTGTTTTCTTATATTTGGCTAAGTACTCYTGCGAATACAATTCTTTTTGTCCAAGTGGTAGCTATAAAAATAATGGATCATAGATATCAGAAAGGCAAGGTATCAAAAAGCAGATTCTGCCGAGCAATCCAGAACTGGGAGTAGAGCCCTAAGAACACAGGTCATGTTACAGCAATATGTTACTTGTACTAAGCACTGAAAGATCTTGTAAGGCTCCAATTTTTACAGTGTGTGTGCTCTCACCATGACCTTGTTTCCACTATCAGATGTTTGACRCTGCATAGTTAGAAACTCTTAACTAAGGATAAAAAACAAACAAYAACAAACAACTAAGCATACCCGCTGTGCAGTGAGCTTTGAGGCCATCTTCCAAGGATGTTTTTCACATCACTGTAAAGTGATATAATGCCCGTCAGTGCCAGATCAGCACCGAGTGCCACAAAAAGTTCAGGCAGTATCCTCAGAAAAAAAGATGCCAGAATATACACAAGTTCCTAATACAGTGATACAGTGAGCTATTGCAGAAACTATGCAACTCATAAGGAATCTCAGTAACTTCATGGTGGATTGTGTGARCATCCTTTTATCTACTCAGTAGTGCAGGGACAAGATCCTTCTCTCTTGATGGGTCATTCCATGCCTTGGGTGGAGACATGCAAGCAATTAACAAGGACAAGGTAGGCGTACACAGCCCCTGAGTTGCAGACAGAAGTTCTGTCCTTTTGAGAATTACAGTAATATATCTTTTAATAAATCACTAGAAAAGCAAGGAAGAAAGTMTTTTCAATTACTACAAGGTATCTTTATCCTTTATTCTCTTAATTCTATGTGATAATGCCTACAACAAAGAGCATATTCCACATTCAAGCAGAATATAGAAATGCCCAGGCATTTGTATTTGCTGTCAGACTCACCTGCTGAGAACACTCCTCCAGTCACGCCACGTGGCTGGGTCTCCCGCTCTRCCTAGTCCTGTTCTCTAGGCAGTACATGGTCATGCTCTCTTCACTGCAGCAACACATGTTCTGGCTTTAGCTGTGCATCTTCATGCTTCAGAAATAGCCGCAGGCCAACCAAAACTTCCACAGCCAAGCAAATGGTGTTCCAAGCAGTCCCTGTTCCTAAACGGATTCCGTGGCAACACCGTGCCAGGAAAGAAATGGCATCTCTTCCTGGCATCTACCCCTGGCACACAGTTTAGGGTCTGAACAGCACCAGTCTCTTGTGTATTTATGTCTTCAACATCCATCTACACTCCCAAACAGACTGGTTAGCACAAATGTTTCAGGGTCAGTACCTTTTTTTCCAGGGTTGGAGAGGGGAGGGAGGAAGGGAGAGTTGAGGGGGTACATGGGGCAGTGTTTCCCCCCACCTCCCAGCTGCTCTTCTTGGCTAAGCAAGCCATTGGAGGAATTGTTAGAGGAGCCAAAGGAAATTAGTGTTTTCTATGCTACGGAGTCTAATTGGTTTTTCTTCCACTGATAGCTCTTCAAGCTAAATTTAGAGAGCCAGAGAAAATTAGACTGAACGTTATTTGGCTGAGACTATGAGCTGCTTTCCATACACCTACACTGGCCAAAGGAAAGCCTTCCTTTGCCTTATGCTGCACAATTAACAGATAAGAACAAATCACCAAGTCTGTAATCTAAAAGATAGTTACTGTACATCTTATTAATGAAGCTATTTGAAAAAGGGTACCTGTAGAGACCAACATGATGCAGAAGAAATACAAAAAACAGGCATTCAGTGAGTCAGTGACATAGAGTTGGTATTCTATTCATTCACATAAACAAAAATCAGTCAATTTATGRCCAGCTGTCACAGTTTGTCCCATTACTTATCTGTTCCCACTGCTCTAGGGTCAGCACACAGCTTTGCCAGTTCTAACAATTTATCCCTATGTTTCGCAATAACTGATGCAACCAGAATCTCCTGGAATCACGTAGCTTCGGATGAAGTTGAACTGTGATTTAAACCAGCAAGTTTCCCAGCTTCTCATTGGGAAATTTGTTGGGAAACAAAGGAAAAACACAATACATTGTCCTTCATGCAGGAAAACAAAAACCTTGATGCATTACTCATTTTTAAGCATAGTGTATTGGTAGCTATCTTTCCATGTCTGTCTTGTAAAACTGCTTTCCGCTGTTTCCATGCCTAGTTGTGTAAAAAGGTAGGGAGCTCAAGCTCCAATGTTAATTTACCATGTTAGAGTATATCAAACAGATCCATTCTGTAAGTACTTACTGGGCACATAAAAAGGATGCATACTTGTATGCAAAGTTGCAGTAACATTTAATTTCTTAAAGTGAAGTTTATTTTTATTCACTATCCCTCCAAACAAGAATAAAGCTAGCAGAACAAGGCTAAGCGGCTTTTGATGTTGTGAGTCATCTCTCAAGCACATATGTTCTCTGCACTCATCTGGCTTTCGTCTGACTTATCTCCCCTGACCTATTTCAGGTTATCCTAAGACAGTCGTATCTTTCCTCTGATCTGTTTTCAGTCTGGGTTCTGCAGTCTTTCTTCCTAAGGAGCCTATAGGACACAGCATCAGTCATAGGCCAGTAGCACCTGCACCACTGCTAGCATTTTTCCCCCTGCTTGCTTTTCCTGTAATCCTTTATGGACAGAACTAAACTACCTAAAAATAAGTTTGTAGAAAATTGGAATCACAGGCACCTATATTCTGTCAAACTCCATTTTAAAATAAATTGATATTTTTCTCACTAGTGATAATATCTATTTCTGCTAACACCAAAAATGTGCAGGGTTCTTAATACACCTGAATCTGAATTTAGCTACGAGTTATCACCTTCTGATCACACAACACACAAATTTCTTACAGATGTAGTGTAAAGACTCCTGTTCATGCAGTTAATTTTGAATCGGTGACTGCACTGTGAAATTCTATTCTTCAGCCATGCAATTTCCACTCAAATAAAATAGCATTTCTAGAGCAATTTCCACAAACTAGCTGTTAATATTTCCAAGTTTACTCATTTCTGTTTTTAAGTGAGAACTATGCCTACTCTTACATCATGGAAAGCGGCAATCCTGCTGGTAAAGTGCTCCTAAGAGAACCGCTCCAGTGTCCATTTGTACTCCAACATGAGTCTGGAGTAAAGAGTCAAAAGAAAATGAAGAGTGCAGGCCAAAGAGCAGATGAACTTTAAGAAAACTCCACAGAAAGAGAGGCTAAGTGGTGGTAATCAGCTCCCTCCCCCCTCACAATGCTCTTCTGCCTACTGGCTAGTGTTTAATCTTTAGAAATCCAACACACTGTATTCAGCCACAGCAATCAGATGCTGACCCACTTGTGTTCTTAAGCTATTTTATTTTTCCACTTTCTGCTAGGTGCTCCTGTTATTCCTCAATGTTTGACCAAAGGTACTAGGGGACAAGGCAGAGAGAGGGATGGAGTTYAATGCAACACATTTGGCCTCGAGTCAAAGAAAGAACATTTGTGGCTGTCTTGGCTGAGAATTATATAATTTCTAGACATGGATTATATACAATATTTTATAATTAACAGAGAACATTAACTACAAGCCAATCAAGCTTAACCTCTTGCTTTCAACCTCCTTGTACCCTGAAACTCAAGCTGAGCAGCAAAAAATATTTCCTCATCCCTACAATAAATGATTAAAAAGCGAATCCTAATAGATTACAAGCAAGGAACTCTGAAAGAGTTCCAAGTCAGTGCAATCCAGAAAAGCTATAAAATATCTACATGCCTATATGTAGTCGTTTCACTATTAATGAGAATGCTTATAGATATTCTAGAGATAAAAGGAAAAATACTAGGCAGAATATGAAAAGAATATTGGGCAGAATAGGGCTTTTCAGTTTCAGAGAGTAAAAGCAAATCTTGACATCTTTCAGACAATTAAAGGTACMTGCCAAATGTGCATAAATCTACTTCTACTGCAAATTCCCTATAGCTACAGAACGTAAAACAATCTACAAAGAAACATGAATTTTAAAAAAGTCAGCTAAATTGCTTGTAATTATATCTCTCTCATACTTAGGATATTGTTTTTAAATTCTCTTCCTAACTTGGAAGTCCATGGAAGAGTCTCCTGCAATATAGTAAGGTACACATCAGAAGTCTAAGTTTAGTATGTGGATTTACCAAAAGAAATGGTCAATATTTTAATAGACACACATGGTTAAGACATTCTGCTGGAGTTAAGTTGTGAACTTTGAACTCACAAAATATGGTTCTTACACCTCTACTAGGTATTGTAGGCAGATTTATATGGTAACCTTTTTCCAAAGCAATAATTTACCTCAAAAAAAGAAGACAGTTTTGCTTTGACTCCAGAGATCACTAGGTTGAGACCCTACTATATCAATGGAAAAGTAAAATAAGAACTTTCCAAACCAGCCCCAGAGTCTGTTTTCCTGCTTATAGTATCAATTACTGAATCTGATCAATAATTTTCTGTTGAAAAATGCTGATTCCAGAGAAAGAAAATATGGCATGAGAACATGTTTATTCTGCTGAAATTCTCCTCAAAGGAGACAGGCAGGCATGCTGGTTGACCAGCTGGCTGGCTCAGCTGCCTGCTTTCCAGCTTGCCTACCAGGCAGCCAAGCAGCCCCTCGCTGCCAGCTGGGAAACTGGCAGATTTGCAAGAAACTGAAACAAATTGTTCTGTTTTGCCTGAAGTTCCAGGACATCAACATTCTGTTCCAGCAAGCAATGAAACAAAATGTCAACAACTCGGGATTTTCTACAAAACAGAGGTACCCTTTTCTGGCCAATTCTAGTCACGGTCCGCATGTGTGCTGTTATAATTGCCTCGCCACAAAGCAACTGCGTTTTACAGCATCTCCTTTATAATTCCACTTCACATGAAAGGACTGAGACAATGAGTGTTGAGCAATTGGTCATCTGTTGATTAAAAAAAAAATTAATTTACAACATGAGAAATTTCTGAGCAACAGTTTTGAAAAGATGGTTCGGTATTTTAAGATTGCTGTAGTTAAACAGTCTTTCACAAGACTTGCACAAAAACAGCTTGGTCAGCTAATGGATTGATTTTGCTGCTTATTGTACTGATTTTACAACACAATATACTGTAACCAGATGGGATATTTTCAAGGACTTTGAATGCCATCACACACATGGTGTTATTCCACAGATCCACTCATGAGAGAAATGACACACCACCTGGATTTCTAATTAGCACTACCAACTTGTTGAGTCACCAGACTTATGCTGGGCTCTAGTCACTGCTATTTGTATCATCTCCTATTTAAGAGATTCTACTGGCTTTTATTTTTAAATACGTCTAAATCAGGTTAGAAAAGTAGCCAAAATTGTCCTGATTAGAGAGATGGCATTCTGGCGATTAAGTGAGGTACTGCATGCAATCGAGGTCTTAATTCAGAATACCCAGGTATTCCGAAGATGGTAACTTCTTTAGAGCACAAACACATAAAATTGCTATTGTTCATAAATACTTTTTTCCCTCCCAAATAAAACACAATTTTTCTTCTCAAAGGACAACAACAGTCTTATACACTAACTCCTCTTTCAAACTGATCGAGATAGTCCTAGTTCCTCTGAAAAAAATCTGTTCCTACATATACTAAATTCACACATTTCTAATTTAAAAAAAATTCTCACAACTACCAATGGACACATTAAGAAGAGAGAGAAAAATACTAAATCTTTCAAACAAAAAGAAACAATACATAATTAATACACAGAGATGTTTCTAGGCCATGACTCATCTTTTTCAAGGTAACAGCTTATGGAACAGAAGTATTCCACAATACTCTAGTTCTGATAATAATTTACATTACGTCCTACTATCAATACTTGGTTCAGTTACTGGTTTTCCACTGTGTGCATGTATGTATGCAACTTCTTAATTTCGGCCACATTAAGTCCTTTCTTTTTCAGGAAGGAGCTGCAGCAGCCTTCAGCTTAAAAGGGCAGAGGATAGGTTTAAAACAATTCAGTAAAATAAATGGCATTGAGCTAGGTGAACTGGATAGTATTCAAAATCAATCCCCAAATAATGAATTGATGCACAGAACACCATTTAATCAACTACAGAATTAACAGGTTAGAAAGTAGTGCAAATGGCATGATTTCATAAAAACTTTTACCAAAAAATTTGGAAATTACAGTCTGATCTCTTCATATGGCAAAATGAGATAGAATTTGATTTCTGCAGAGAGAAGTGATGCTCAGTTTTCTATCCTTCTCTTTTCCTCTCCCCAAAATACATATTTTCRGGAAGATGGCAAGGTAAAGGAGATCTAGTTAACACAGGGCATTTTGGATTTCCAGAAAACATTCAAGGTACATCTTCAAAGCTATCTTGGGTTAAGAGATGATTATCTGGTGATGAAGGCTGAAGAGCAGAATAAAATGCATTATCTTTGTTGAAACCTGCATCATTCAGGATGCTAAAACAACCTGGAAATGGTGGAATGATAAAAAGTTTACTGATWACATGGAGTATGCTAAATTAAAAATGACTGTAGAGAGTTACAGAAAGATATGATAATACCATATGAGTTAGGATCATATCCTTCAAATTTCACCACCTTTATGAATGGGAATGTTAATTCCTATTTCYRGAAATAAATTATCTCTGTATGTTCATGGCTGTACTAAAGCTATGTGTTGTCTAGGCAGGCCAAACACGCACTCTCAGACTTTTGGAGAAAATTAGTTATTTAATAAGATTTAAACTCTTCAGAAGATGGGATCATGGTCAACTATTGTCACTGGAAAGAAATACCAACAGTCTTAAGTATTTTTCATACTGTCTCAATACTGTTTTCCATCCCATTCTGTTTAGAAACCCTGAGCCAACACCTGGAGTGCCTCAGACTCTATGGAGGTGACATAGATGCTGAAGAGAAGATCCTTGAAAGTCTAAATGCGATTCTCCTGTCTCTTGCTGAAGATAGCTAAGTATCCCTCTACACTGYGTTCTGACAATCATTTACACAACCAAAAATCTTCTCATCTATCATGACAATAAATATCAAGTCATCATTGCTGGAACTATCAAATTCCTCAGACTTCTGTAGTTTTGTTTTCTTTGTATACTCTCAAATCAAGGAGACAAGGAAAATCTTTCCTTTTTACTCTAAGGTTTCAAAAATCAGTATACAGTGAGTCTAAACATTAAGAACACTRGTAGCAAGAACTGCCTATTGACTTCACCTTCCTTTCCACTTTTTAATGCAGTGTCAACTTATTAGTGCTGTTCCATAGATTTGTGCAAAGATCTGGTCTTTCTGTTCAAGTCTCAGAGCCCTTTCAGCATTTCACAGGCATCTTATTTGCAAAAGCAAATTTAGCATTTGAGAGAAAAGTAAAAGGCCTATCAAGGGGTCATTGTTTKTTAATTGCGAATCTGCTTAGCCTTTATTGAGCCAGCAATAGTTTGTTTCACCTGTCAGCATTCTCATGGCAGTAGTTGTCTCTTCTTAACAMTAACAGCTCTAACCATTTCGGAGGTAAATATTTCAGACCACAGGATCCAAATTTTTAGACTTTTACAGGTTCTTTTGGTCTTTAGTCTTTCCTCATTAGCCATACTACTTAATCCCAACACAAAATGAATAATTTTAAGAGATCTTCAATGATATCCAAGGACAACAGGTGAATTGCATTTACTATTTGTTAGCACACAGAGGTTGTAGTTAGACAAGTGATGGCAATATAACTTAGTCTTTTTTTAATGCATGACAGACATACCTGSAGATGTATTCAGCACTCTAGGCCAGGAAAAGCAAGACACCTTGTATAAGCAAACAGATACAGTACAAGTGTTGTGAGGAAAATCTACATCCATTAAAAGAGCATTTTAGTACCAAATGAAGCAGACAAAATGCTATGCAGCTTGACAGCTGCAGTAATGCCAACTTCCACACATAAAGCAAGAACTCAGCCTCTTATTTTGGTGAATTTTAGTTTTAACTTTGAAGAAGATGCAGCTCTGCCATTAAAGCTTATTGACAACCTTTGACAATCTTTTACCAATAGTGCATGGTGCTACAGTATTTCCACATGTGTTTTCTAAAAGATGGTTTTGCACCACATACTTCAGCACCCCATATTTAAGCATGGGGAAATATCAATATTCAATAAACAATACTCATTATTTGAGACTAACCAGGATGTAGYCAATTGAAAGCAAATTAATTGAATCATGTACATATCAGTGCACAGACTACTGCACTACATTAGTATGTCTGTGTTGTTTATTAGTTACATTCACATCGTGTGCATAGTCACAATGAAAGCAAAACAATGAGATGTATGGAAATGGCTGGCAATGTAGTTTCATAARGTACTGTCTGCTGCAGTTTTCATACAGTAATGTCTATTTGTCACCATTTAAGTAGAAAAAAAATCACTATCACCTCAGAAATGAAGCAGAAAAATAAGGGGTGTCTACTTGGTTGGTTATCCCCTTTGCTCCCTGCAATATAAGRGATATTCCTGTTCTTACACAAAAGTCTTCAACCAATCATTTCATGACTGAAATTGTCTGTAAGCAGCTTAGATTAGTCACATGCAGATAGCAAAAGAAGGAAAACAATCCTCATAGTTATTTTCACTGTTTAGAGTCTGGGCTTCCTTTAGTCAGTGTCTAAGCATAAAGAGTTCTCCATCAGCCAGAGAATAATTAACAACTAGTACTTATCRCTGGTGAGAAAATCCTTAAGATTTCTGCACATTTCTCCTGCAATGGCATAAACCTGCATTTATTCAAATCCCCTGGCAGATGACAATTTACTCCTTTATAAGGCCAATTAGTTATTGTCTTAATGGGAAAAAAAGCTAAGGGAATTGACTGTTCTAATTACTAATATAAGATATTGTGCCTACCTATAAATTGCTAGACCATACATCAGTAATGGAACATTAATCCCTCACTTGCCATGCCTCATGAAAGCTTCCTTCTTTTATCAGAAAAGATGAAAATGTTTTCCTCTCTGCTTTGCCACCTGTGCTTTAATTCAGCATGAATCAGCCAGAATAATCAGCTGCATGAATGCTTGCTGCAGTATAAGCAGAACAATGTTCCCACATATTTCAACTGAGGCAACCTTTAAGAATCTTGTTAAATGAGGACCCTGGATCCCAAAGATACGCACCAAAAACACCATTGAAGCAAAGTAACACATAAACAGTTGCAAACCTACTGCGCTGACGTTATTAACACTCTTATCATTACAGAGCAGAGATGCTTCAGCCTACTCAGAGACAGTGGGATTTTCCTAACTTTGGCACAAATCCTGAAAGGCAATCCACRCTGTGCAGTGAAGGCAGCCCAGGTGCTTTCGGAGATAGCCAAGAACGGTATGTTGCATTAAAATATTACTACAAGGCATGTTATGGCACATTTCCTCTATGTTTCCAATTTTGAGTTTTGTTTCATGGCTACCAGTTACTGGTCATGCAATTACTTTTTTTTTTTTTTTTAATATCAATATGGCCAAAACTCAAAAGTTTCTCTCCTCTACCTGCACAGAGGAAATGAAGAAACCATGTATASAAGCAGATTTGATTCTAACTTTGATACCTTTACTGGAAAGCACTGACCAAGAAATGTTGCTTCATGCTGGGAGAGCTATCGGCCGTATCTGTTATGACAATCGTAAGTATCTAGCACAAAGGATTCTATTTTTCCTGGCTATAGGGCATTATTTTATAAGAAAACACTATGAAAAGCTCCATAGACTGCAATTTTTGATCAGACCTGAACCCAGGATGTCCTTCAATCTCCAGTTATAYAAGTGATATAGCTCAACTGCCGGGCTGAATGCATCTCAACCACCATCAGATTTCACAGCTTTCCCACTTTATGTTTGACTTCAAGGCAACACATCGTTCTCAGAACTGAGACAAAATTCTCCTGCTTTCCAATCACAGGAGTAGCAGAGCTTCACGTATTTCATACAGTCAACTTTGCCAGAAATGCCTTGGGCTAAAATCCTGGAGAGTTTATCTTCTTTCAAAGCAATAACAGTATCTATAAGAGCAAAATATTTTTAGGAATGCATGCCAGGAGGAAAAAAAAACCCACCAGATACTACAGAGATACTTTAGTTCCTCTCTAAGCATTACTACTTGCAAATAGGATATCTCTTTTCTCTAAACTTCGGAGTATACCAGTCTCACAAAAGATACCCCTCTTCTTTTACTCACCCATCAAAATACATGTTTTAAGGCTTCTAGATCCCAGACTAACCCAAAAGATTTATTGTCTATTAGAGGTAACATGAAAGTTTTCACTCACAGTATCTTTTATTCTTCATTGTTCTTGGGAATTTCAAGCATAGGTACCTAGTAGATTTTACCAACTTTCTACAAATTAGATGGATATATTTGCAGAGGGACACATGGCTTATACCATTACTATATATTAATACTCATTTAACATACAGTCATATTAAGTCTGTTTTGTTTCTGTCAGAGAACAGGCCAGCAGAGATTTGATGAGATGGCCATGACCAAGGTTCAATAAAAATATCAGCAGCAAGAAAGATATTAGAGAAAAATTAACTTCAGTACTTTCCTGATTAAATTGCACTTTACATCCTACAAAAGCACCTGAACAGTCTTCTTAGGGTCCTTCTTGCTTGCTGTCAATCTGAGCTGCAGTCAAGACACCATTAGAAATGTCATAATACTGTCAGGTAACCATCACCGACAAACTCTACATTCGTAGCTCTTAGCATTCTCAAAATCATTCTAGATATTAGGCTTCATTCATTTTGAAACAATCAATAAAATAGCATTTTCTTATCAATTCAGCAATTGGATGGAGATAACCCCAAGAATAGTATGTTCAATTAGGACCAAATTTTTCATTTGGACTTAATATATTTCATTGACTTCACTTGTTTTACACTGATATTCAGCTGTTTTAGGATCTGATTCTGTCTATAAAAATGCCAGACATACTGAATTCAAGCACTCATATATCCTAGAGACTACCAGCTTTTGGAACAAATAACTTGAAAAGACTAAAA